>CM054063.1:71874336-72323046 GCA_028641055.1 Alopecurus myosuroides
TGTAGTTGATTAGTGCAGCCCGCTGCCGCTTATGTGCAATAATCCCTTCCTTTCCGTTGTACCCAAAGTATTTGTACCTTGTGATGATTGGTTACGCCGGTATCTTGTGAGTATGGTTTATCTACTTGCCAGTACTTAACCGTATTGACCCACGAATCCTTTTTCGTGGCTGCATATTCAACATTGCAGTCAATAGGTTTGAAGTCTGACGACGTTAGCTTGGGAATCCCTCCGGCTTGGCCTGGGCAGGGATTGGACGCTCTCGGTTATCCTCAGGACTCTTAGTCCAATTTGTATCTTGTCCGTAGTCGGACACTATGTTGTTTCTTCCGCTGTTACTTGGATCTTTGTATTGTATCAGTTGTATCCTTGGCTCGTTTGAGTCCTCTTGTATATATCTTTTCTGTTGTTGTTGTGGATTATTCGTGAACTGTTGTAATGTTATCACAAGTGGCAACCTGGAATCGGTTATTATGTGGATTTTGGCGGGAATGCTGAAATCTGCATAGTGCCCGATCTCGGGGCGTCACAAATGGTATCAGAGCCTTGGTTTCCGATTCCCGAGATTGTTTCGATACGAATGGTTATCGAAGCAACGGGTCCGCAAAGCCTGTAGGATAACCTCGCTAACGGTCGTTGTTTCTAGAGTGTCAAAAACTATTTCTGCTAAACTATTTTGGAAACATCTCAATAGGATTCTTGTTTTCTCCTTATCTCTATTCTATTTCCCCTCCCATCTTATTTGTTTTGGAGTCTTCCCCCCCTTTTGTCTACCTTTCAAAGTGTTAGGATCCTACGTGGGTGGACGTTTTCTGAGCCTTTAACCTAATAGGTTCGATCATCGGAAGATTCCTGGTGGAAAAACATCGTCGTCACTCCGAGCAAGAATCTCTTGTTAGTGGTGTCGAGAAACCCTTGTTAGTGGTGTCGAGGAGATCAGCTGGAAGCATGAAGAATCGATAGTCGAACTTCTTTCCCCTCCCGGGTTAGCAGGTGGATTGCGAGGGCGCAATCCCTTGTTAGTGGTGTCGTCTGTAACACCTGGGGAGTTCCCCCTAAGTAGAAAGTTGGTTGCTTTCGTTTTGTTTTTGCATCACATGCATCATATGCATTGCATCCTGTTCTCAAAACCACTCCAAAAATCCAAACCAATTTAAACTTTCAAAAACATGTCTAAAATTTCCAATTGAAAGTTGCAACCTAAACAACTCAATTTGTTTTCAAATAGTTGGAAGTTGAATTTATTTAAATTGCTTGTTAAATAAAAAACCCCCTTTAATCAACACCCTAAATGGCAAATTCAAATTCACTTCAAAATCAATCATAATGGGCATGATCCCAATTGTGGTTTCAGAATTAAAAATCTTCCAAACATTTTAAAACTCACTAAGTTTCATAGTGTTTGATCTTATTAAATGAAACTTGTTTATTTAAAAAAAAACTCAACTCTATATGAAACCCTATATGAATTTCAAATAGCAAATTTCAAACTAATTGTCATTTTTCAAATTGTTGAAAATAAGTTAACATACCCTGCTATTGCTGTTTTGTAAATCAAATAAAAATACTTCATAAAACTAAAACCCTAAACATCTAATACTTTTTCCCTCTTTTCCTTCTCTACACAAAAAGAGAGAGAACAAAAAAAAAAGAAAAAAAAGAAAACCTTTTGAGGTGGGGAGGCAGGCCAGCCCCACGGCCAGCCCACAGCCTTCTCCCCACTTCCCCCCAGCCCACCTAGTGGCCAAGCCCACCACGGCCTTTTTCCTAAGCCCAGCCCACCCCACTCGTCTTCCTCGTACGGACGCAGAGGGGGGTGTCGCTGTCATTCCCCCCTCCATGGACCCCCCTACCTCACCTGCCCCGAGCCCCTACAAGACCCCCAATCCGTGCCCTAGCCTAACCCTAAGCCCCCTCTCCTCTTCCTTCCGCCGCCACCTCCCTCTCGAGCCATCGCCGCCATCCTTTTCTTCCACCTTCCCCTCTGTCTTTTTCTCTGAACCTCAACACTACTGAAACTTCCGTCAGCAACCGCCGCGGACCGCGTCGACCGCCGTCTTCGAGCCCTTCCTGGGGCGGGAATGGGGCGTCCACCGCCCCGGCGTCCTCTGCGCCGCTTCTGGAGGCGGGAGGAGGCCTAGGGAGGCCGCACGCTTCCGAGGACGCCGCCTGCCGCCGCGGGTCACCGCCTCCGTCGTCAACCACCGTCGATCACCGTGCCTCCCTCGAGCCGCTCGCAGACGCAACACTTCCCCTCGGTGAGCCTCTGCATCCTGGCCCCTCCCCCCTTGCTCTGGGTGCGATGCCGTCGAGCACCACCACGTTGATCGCCGTCGTCGAACGGACTCACACGCGCGCAGACTGAAAATCTCCGTCAGTTTCGACAGTTAACCTGCAGGGTTACCTTTTGTTCAGTCTCGCCCTGTTCCCATCACAAGTTCAGCGACAACACAGTGGCAAGGGCCTCACTCGCGCGCACAGCGAGCCGCGGGTTCGATCCCCCACAGCCGCAAATGCCCCCTTTTTCCTAATTTTGCCACCACATCACCTCGGGCCCACTGGTCATTGACCCCCTGCGCCACCTCACTGCGCACCCGCGCCACTGAGGCGCCACGCTGGCCTAGGCCCACTATCAGCCAGCGTGGGTAGCCCTGCCCTCTGTATAAAATGTTTTGCCCTATTTTCTTTTAAGTTATATTTAAACCTAAAATTTGAACAATTAATATCTTCATCATTTTAACTCCAAATTGTGCAAACAAAATATGTATCCCAATCAGAAATCATGAAATTTTCAAATATGTATTTTGTTTACTGTTTCGAACATTCCAAATATTTTCAAAATTCAAATTCATATAACTCTTTTTTGAATTTGATTAAATCCATAACAAATTCAAATATATTTCAAATGACCCATATAAAATATGTTTCCCATCCAAAATTTCATACTCTTTCCAAAAATAACATTTGTTTTCTGTTTTGGATAAATAAAATTAATGCAATTACTTAATGCTTTAATTAAATCATTTAATGGTGAAATTCATAACTAATTCAATATTAATTCAAATGTCACATATGAAATATGTTTTCCATGCCAAATTGAACCACCTTTCCAAATATAAACTTTATTTCATGTTTTGAATAATTAAAATTGGTTAAGTAATTTAAACCTTGTTTAAATCATTTAAAATTGCTAAATTAATAACTTGGTCAAATTAAATTATTTTTGAACTTATAAAATATGTTTTCAAACCAGAAAAGCATAACCTTTTCAAATATGAATTTGGATTAATGTTTTGAACAAATAAAATTTAAATAATATTCATACTTGAATTAAATTCATTTAAATCTTGTTTAAACTTGCTTAATTTATAATTAATTCATCTCAATTCCTTTTTCAATAAGTGAAACATGTAATCCACCTAAAATGTTGTGCTCTTTTCAAATATAAATTTTGTTATCTGTTTTGAACAATTAAAATGGGTGAAAACAACAAATGCTTGTGTGACACCTTTAAGGAACCAAAATTCCATAACTTAATAAATAAAATTCCTAACTTGGTAAACCTTATTTCAAATTGAACCCCTTGTTGTTTTCTTATTGTTTTCATCATCCATGCATCATGCTAATCCACTTTCACATGTTGGTTAGTTGTAGAACAATTAATTCAACCATAATTCATGGGCTTTTCCATATGCAATCCAAATTGCATATGGGCCCATTTAACTATGTTTACCATGTCAACTAGTTATCTTTGATGCCTCCTTAAACTTGTCATGCCTCCATATCTTGATCATGCTGGATCTTTTGCCGTAGTAGTAATTGTTGCATCCGGTGTTTGTTCGAGGTTCGTTGCTTCTTCCCGGATAGGACGTTGAGATGATGTGAGCAACGACAAGTTCTTCGGATGTACCTATACTTGCTGGATTCCAGGCAAGTATACTCACTTGCTGCCAAATGGCTGCCTTACATCACTTGTTACCGATTCTTTCCGTTGTTCTTATTCTAGCCTGTTGATTCGATGCTTGTGTCTCGATCCTATTATATGTTACCTTGCATCCATGATATAGCCTTCCTTCCACTTCCTATTAACTGTTGTTTGTTTACCCTGTTGGCCCTTGTGTCGTAGTTGCATGCTTAGGGTTGTTTGCGCTCCAGTCTTGTTGTCCGTCTTATCACCTGTTTAGTTTGATAGTTGGGTTTCAATTCAGTCAACAACATGTTAATGTTTTGGGTAATAATAATTTGATGATAAGGCACCGGCAGGAGGCCCGGCGTGGTTTTGAAGCCTGCTAGTGTCGACCCTAATTAGGAAAAGGGTCTTGTCTACTGATCCATGATGAGCGCACTAACCGCATGTGGGAAGCGAGTATGGGCGCCCCCCTCAATTTGATTCGATTCGCATCTCGTCCAAATCGCCTCATTTAGTTCGGGTTTTCCATTTGCCGCATGCATGATCTTGCGAACCCAGGCCAGGGTGGAACTTTTGTAGTCGGCATTTAGGGAGACACGTTCTTAGAGTGCTATGAGGGTCCCCTTTTCTTCGTGGGGCTTGATTAGCCGTGCGCTCAATTGCACGGGGTTCTTTGGGCTTGATGCGAAGAAGAGTTGGGTTGTGTTGAGTACCTCGCTTGGTGGGTTTGATCCCCGTCTGGCGGGTTATTCTTACGTGTACGGCCAAATTGGTGCACCCCTGCAGGGTAAATCTTCTCGAGAAGCCGTGTTTTCCGCGGTTATGGATGACTTGGTGAAAGTACTGGCTAACAAGTACTCAGAACAACTTACACCCAACTAATGATAACTTGACTAGTAATAGTCTTATTGACACAATAAGTTGAACATCATTAATCCAACAGTGTGAGTTATCCTTGGGTTGCTTCCTTAGAAGGGGGTAACATTGGATGGGTATTGTTTGGTGAGTAGTTGTAGTTGGTTCCGATACGCTATCTTATCCCCCTCTTTTAGCCGGATGTTGTAGTGAGTTTCTGTAGTTGATTAGTGCAGCCCGCTGCCGCTTATGTGCAATAATCCTTTCCTTTCCGTTGTACCCAAAGTATTTGTACCTTGTGATGATTGGTTACGCCGGTATCGTGTGAGTATGGTTTATCTACTTGCCAGTACTTAACCGTACTGACCCACGATCCTTTTTCGTGGCTGCATATTCAACATTGCAGTCAACAGGTTTGAAGTCTGACGACGTTAGCTTGGGAATCCCCCCGACTTGGCCTGGGCAGGGATTGGACGCTCGCGGTTATCCTCAGGACTCTTAGTCCAATTTGTATCTTGTCCGTAGTCGGACACTATGTTGTTTCTTCCGCTGTTACTTGGATCTTTGTATTGTATCAGTTGTACCCTTGGCTCGTTTGAGTCCTCTTGTATATATCTTTTCTGTTGTTGTTGTGGATTATTCGTGAACTGTTGTAATGTTATCACAAGTGGCAACCTGGAATCGGCTATTATGTGGATTTTGGCGGGAATGCTGAAATCTGCATAGTGCCCGATCTCGGGGCGTCACATACAACGACAAATTTTGTCGGATCCTTGGGATCTAGGATTACCTGTATTGTATTCTCGGACGCCTTGAAGCTGTCTGTTGGCTTCCGGGTTTCTTTTCCTGCCGGCATTTCTGTCGGCGATACATCCTTGGCCAATTCCTTCAGTTCTTCCTTTGCTATGACTCTCTGAGCGCAAAGGGCGTTTTCTTTTTCCAACTCGTTTGCCAGCTTGAAGTCACCAGCTATGGAGATTACTCCTCCTTTGGGTCCTGGCATCTTCAGCTTGTTATAGATATAACAAGATCTTGCCATGAATTTGGCGAAAGCTGGACGTCCGAGTATTGCGTGATACACGATTTCGAACGGCACTACTTCGAAGGATACTTTTTCCTGCCGGAAGTGATCTTTATCTCCGAAGGTGACATCTAGGGAAATTTCTCCTAGGGATCGTGCTTGTCTGCCAGGAACAATGCCATGGAAGCGTATGTTGCTGTAATTGAGCTGGGACTCGGAAATCTTCAGATGCTTCTGTGTATCCAGGTACATTATGTTAATGATGGATCCTCCATCCATCAGCACTCTTCTTAGCCTAGTGTTCTGGACAATAGGGCTTACAACAAGAGCTTGCGTGCCGGGTTCAGGGATATTCCCGGGATGATCAGACTGATCCCAGGTAATTGGTGTGTTGGAGTACTTCAAGAATTTCGGGGTTGCCGGAACAACCGCGTTTATTTCTCGAAGCGTTCTTTTGGCCACCTTTGCTGACGGAGTTGCTAAGAACGTTAACATTGCTTCTCCATCAACTCTCGGAAATTGGGGTTCGCCCTTTCGCTGTTGTTCCTGGATTTTTTCGTCAGTGTCCGATTCACTGTCTTCTTTTCCAGCTTCTGGCTTTTGTTTGGCGGGCTTCCTTTTGGAACCCTTCCCCTTATTTCCGGATCCTGCACTGCCTTTCATGTGCTTATTCAGCCGGCATTGCGAGTTTGTATGGGTGGGTTTCCCAAATTGTGAATGGTGGACACAGGGTTCCAACTTAATCCTCTCCCACTCCTCTGGAGTTTAGTTGATTGGATCTGGACTGCGTCCTTTCCACTTGTTCCCTTTTCACTTCCAAAGGCTATGTTGACCTCTTTGGGTTTTGTCGTTGTTTCTGGAGTTCCTTTTTTGTCAGAACGAGGGGTTTTCTTGGCAAGTATCAGTGATTCGATATTGCCTCCTCTTGCTCTGATGTCGTCTTCGGCTGCAGCGTGTTCGTTGGCGGTTGTAAGCATAGATCCGAGATCTTTGTGCTGTTTGGAACCAACCATGAATGGTACAAGTCCGGGTTTTAGGCCATTGACGAAAGCATGCATTGCTTGTACGTCAGTTACTCCAGAACAACTATTCTTCATTGCCGTCCATCTGGAGATGAAATCCACGTATGGTTCATCCTCAAATTGGGTGCAACGGTTCAGCTGGTTGATGCTGTTCGGGCGTTTGTACGTTCCCCGGAAATGTTGAGTGAATACTCTAGCCATATCATCCCAGCTATCGACAGTTCTTGATGGTAATCCGTTGATCCAATCTCTGGCTCCGTCCAGTAACATTAGGGGAAGAAACTTGACAGCTTCCAGGTCTGTCCCATTGTTGATCTGGACGACTGTATAGTAGTCTGAGAGCCAGGTATCCGGGTTTGTGCTGCCGATGTATTTCTGGTACGTTGGACCGACCTTGTCAAAGCCAGAATGTAGGGTTATCCTTCGGATCCTATCAGTGAAACACTTAGGAACAAAGTATAGATCATCCTTTTCCGCTCTATCAATGTGTGCGGAATATCTTCCGGCTGAATGACAGAAGGGGATCTACTCCTTTCTTTTCCATTGTTACGCGGACGCGCTTTTCCGGGGTCGTTTCTGTTTCTTCCTAGATCACGTCCTTTGGGATTAGGCGGAGTTCTACTCCTGTGCCTTTCCTTATTCTTGGGAGGTGTCCGAGATCTCTCACGTCTGTGAGGTATATCATATCTTCCGGCTTTCTCAGCTGGGTTTCTCGGAGGTAGCATTGCTTTGCCGTCATTCCGGTATTTTTCTTCCCGATCGTGGAGTTTATGTCCACCTTTCGGGAGATGGGATCCGGTTCTAGACGCCTCATCCCTATTGTCGGGGTTTTTCTTGTCTTTTCTCGGATCCTCTTTTTTGTCCTTTGAGTTGTCTGAATCTCCAGCAGCGCAAGTAGCAGTTTTGCATAGGGCGGAGTTATCGTGCAGCCTCCCTGATCGCTCTTGGCCCCGCTGTTGTTGTTGCAATGCTTTTCCGAGGAAAGCATACACCCCTTGAAGTTTTTCACCGTTGGAGTACAGATCGTTGTTGAGGATGGCGAACGCTGCTTCCTAGTTTTCTGCTACGGTTTTGTATACTTGGTTTGCCTCTGGCATCTTTGCCGTTTACCTGCTTTTGCCAAGATGGGTTATGGAACCTTTCTTTTGGCGGCAGTACTTCCGGTCTTATAATTCCGGGTAACCTTGTAGGTTTTAAGGCAGATCTATGCTTTCTCTCGTATTCCTCTATTTCCTCTTCATGACCTTGATGTCATCTTGGGTTTTTTGGAGGTGTTCACGAGATCTGAGCAGATGTTGCTGTTGCCGTTGGAACGCTATTCTCCTGCCTTCCAGCATCTCAGGGGGTTCGTTTGGTCCCACTGGAGTTTGTAACAGCTCCTGTTCTTCCTGTTCCGTCATTGGCGGAGCAAGGATTTCCTTGGATTTCTTCTCTGCACGCTTTGTTCCGCTAACATCTCCTATTTCCAGGTTTTCATCAGCTAGATCGGCTGATTTTTTCTTCCGGCTTTTGGATTGGAGTTTCTTAGCGGCACGATGCTTTTTCTTGGAAGAGGGAGGTTTTTTGACAGGCTCATCTTCTGTCAATTCCTTAACATTGGGAAATATCGGAGAAGTTTCTCCGTCTTCTCTCTCTTCTTCTGGCGGAGGAGTTTTTGGGCTTTCCTGGCTGTCGGCATCCGCGGTTTCAGCTGGTTTTGCCATTAGCACTTCGTGGAATCCCTCTTGAAGAGATTTTACCTTTCTTTCGAAGGCATCCTCATCCTCATCTTCGGAGTCGAAATTATCCGATCCGGTTTCCGACTCTAATCTCGCCTCAATGGCGGCTAGTACGGACTCGGCTTCCGAGTCCATCGTCATGTCGACGGATGTCGGATCTTCCGCCTCTGTGGCGGGTGTCGGATCTTCCGTCTCTGTGACGGGTGTGTTGTTATCTGCCTCTTGCACGGGATTTCCGTCATCCGTGTTTTCGGCGACTTCGGATTGCACCATGCAGATAAAGTGTGTATCACTTTTTTGTCGGCGATCTAAGCAGAATCCGGTGTCATAGTCATCTTCGACTGGGTATAGGGCGGGTGGGAAATATTTGCTTCCACCGCAAAACCTCATTGCTTCTGCAGTTAGTCCGATAAAGATGTTAGCAGATCCGATCGGTAACACGCAGGCACTTACCAGGTGGTTTTGCGCCGGTATGTATGATCCGTTGTCGAGGAAGCGCCCGACGTCTTCGTCGAACTCCAAGCTTCCGACAGTGATTGATCTTCCGATTCCGCCGAGTATCCTAGATCGGAATTGCACGCCAGACGTCGTTTGCCCCACGGTGGGCGCCAACTGTCGAGACATCGTAGTAGTTTTCATAGACGGGAGTGCCATGAGACTACGGTAGAGACGTGGGGTAATGGGATCGCGTGGTGGACAGTGAACACAGGATTTACCCAGGTTCGGTACGTCGCGACAGTACGACGTGCCTACTCCTGCACTTCTCACTAATCAGGGCTAAAGCATGTATATAGAATTACAATGTGAGGTTTAGATCTAGCTATTCGCAGAGGGTCAACTTCTCGGCGAGTTAGCCTATAGCTTCTCTCTGTTATTCGTCCTCTCAATCTATCTCCCGTCCGGCTTTATATAATAGCCGGATTAGGGCTTACAGAATAGGAAACCTAGAAGACTACGGCGACTATAACTTGGAAAGTAAGGAATCCGTCTTCTTCTCCAAGCCAGATCACGTGGACCGTGATCCGGGTTCTTCTAGAATCCGGCTTCTGTGCGTCAGGTTACTGGGCCGCCCAATGGACCATAGCCCACTACCACTTGGGCCACCCTAGTAATCCGGCACTTTGACTACCATCTAATATACCCCTATTTGGTATATATCCGACAGCCAAGCTGGCGCAAATGGAGATAGACGGGGTGACTCCGTTGTTTTCTGGGTGCCGCCCCGAGGATACACGGTTGCATGTAACGCTTGCTGCTCTGAAGATGAAGATGCAAAACAAATGGACCGACTCGAGCTTCAGCAAGAACTTGAAATTCTGGCACGATCGCCTTCCCGAGGGGAACACATTGCCAAGCAGTATCAACGAGGCTAAGAAAGTCGTGTGCCCTCTTGACCTACCTCACGAAAAATTTCATGCCTGCATCAATGATTGTGTAATTTATCGGGGGGAGTACAAGGACACAACCACATGTCCGAAGTGCGGCCACGGACGATACAAGTGTGGAACCAACAACAAGAAAATTCCTCGAAAAGTGGTATGGTACTTTCCTATCACTCCCCGTCTTCAACGGTACTACGTGGACCCTAAGGAAGCAAAGCTCATGGAATGGCACGCGAAAAGGGAGAAGCCGGAAGAAGATCCCGAGAAGGGCTATATCATGACACATCCTGCAGACGCTGCCCAGTGGGAAGCATTGGACATAGCTGTCCCGAGTTTTGGGGGCGACGTGAGGAACGTCAGGCTGGGTATGAGCACCGATGGACTCAATCCGTTCGGCAACCAGAGTAGCACACATAGCAGCTGGCCCGTGTTTGTATGGCCTTACAACCTACCCCCGTGGCTGTGCAGCCAAGCAAAAGTACATACACTTGAGTATTCTCATCCAGGGGCCAAAACAACCAGGTGTCGACATGCATTTGTATCTCGGGCTGCTGAAAGACGAGTTAGACACGTTGTGGAAGATGCCACCCCGTACGTGGGACGCGTACACTAGAGATTATTTCCATATGAGAGCCGCGTTGCTCACAACGGTCACAGACTATCCTGGTTACGCGTATGTATCTGCCCAGGTCGGCCACGGATTCTGCGGCTGCGTGAAGTGCATGGACGGGACCGCGCATCTCCAGCTACCAAGGGATCCTGGGTCTTCGAAAACCGTGTACCCAGGGGCTCGAAGGTGGCTTCGCCTGGATCACCCGTGGAGAAAACGCGTTGAGTTGTTCAATGGTAAAGACGAGCCCGATGGAGCCCCGCGCACGAGGAGCGGCGAAGAAATCGATGAGCTTATGAAAAATTGGGACGAGTGCCCTTCGCCGGGAAAGAAGCGACCCAAGCCAGAGCCGCTGCTAGGTGTATGGAAAGCGAGGTCTGTTTTCCACGACTTGGAGTACTGGCCGGTCCTCCACGCGCCTCATAGCCTTGATGTGATGCACATTACGAAAAACGTTACGGAGAGTCTGCTTGGCACTATTTGCAATTCGGAGAAGTCCAAGGATGGGCCGAAAGAAAGATACGATCTAAAACATTTTGGCATTAGGAAAAATCTATAGGTCCCCGCCGATAGTGATGATGATGATGACGATGAGGATAAGACGGAAGGACTCAACGTCCTCCCCGCAAAAAGGCTAAGAAGAACACCGTGGTGCTTCCCGCTGCCTGCTTCACATTGAGTCCGCCGGAGCTTGAGCAGTTTTTCAGGTGCCTCCTAGAAGTCAAAGTTCCTCACGAATACTCAGGGAAGTATAAGAAGATATCTGGACTTAGCGAAGAAGAGGTTCACCGGGATGAAGTCTCACGATTGTCATGTTCTCATGACGCATATACTTCCTGTTGCGATCCGAGGGATAATGGACGAGCATGTCCGTGATACGTTGTTTGGCCTTTGCAACTTTTTCGACGTTATCACCCAGAAATCGATCGGCGTGAGGCAGCTCAAGATGCTACAGGATGAGATCGTGCTGATACTATGCGAGCTCGAGATTTACTTCCCGCCGGCATTCTGTGATATATGTGTACATCTCCTTCTCCATGTCGTTGATGACATCAGGCATCTTGGCTCGATGTTTCTGCACTACATGATGCCGATGGAAAGGCAGAATGGTGTCGTGAAAGGATACGTTCGCAATAGGGCCCGTCCAGACGCAAGCGTGGCCAAAGGATTTCTAACCAACGAGTGCATCTCTTTCTGCGACAATTACTTAAGCACCGAAGACGATCAGGATGTCGGTTTGTCCACCAGGACGCACCTTGGCAGGCTCAACGGAGTCGGTCACCGCGAGGGCTACCGCGACGTCCATGTCGGCATTCAAAAACGACTCGACGACTTTGAAAGGGCTCACCGGGTCGCGCTACAACACTTAAAATTGATCTAGCCTTTCGTGGAAGAGCACAAAAGCTTAATCAGTCAGAATTATATTGAAATGGGCGGGCCGAGGAAGATGGGAGACGTAACCAAAGAGCACAACTCCGGCTTGACGTGTTGGTTCAAGCAAAGTCAACTGATTGAAGCACGGAGAAAAATGCCTTCTACGGAAGATGAAAAACTCATATACATCTTATCACAGGGCCCCGGGTAGAACGTAAGGACTTATCAGGGGTACGGCATCTCCGGTTACAGATTCTCTACCGAGGACAAGGACATGAGTAGCGAAAATCAAAACTCAGGAGTAACTATGCTATCATATGGCGATGCCGAGACTAATGTGGAATAAAGATACTTCGGAAAGATCGAGGAGATATGGGAGCTCAACTACTACGGAGAGACGGTGGTGCCAATGTTCGGTGTGAGATGGGCCAAGAACGTCAAGAAAGAAGGACGGTATTTCACCACAATGGTTATACCCGATGCCAAATCGAAGAACGCATCCGCGAAAAATGAGCCATGGGTACTCGCTAGCCAAGTTGACCAATGCTTCTTAATCACCGACCCGTCAAGGCCTAGCCGTGTTGTCGTGAGGAGGGGCAAGAGCAGCATCATCGGAATGGAAGGAGACGCCAACGAGGAAGACTCGGACAAGAACGGTGATCTGAAGATCGAGGAGGAGTTCGACAAGCACTTCGACATGCCTACTACTGGTAAAGTAAGAAGGAAGACATCCCTACCTACCCACGGTTGTCCGTTCACGCGAAGAAATATCAAGATGGCCGGCATAAAGTATTCAGTCGCCAACAAAAAGGGCAAGAGACGCTAATTAAGCTAGATCGGAACCGAGACGAAAAAGACTTTATTATGTATATATGCGCATGTGTATGTTAGACAACCATATGTGTGTGTCAGACGTTATATAAAAATATATTCTAATATTAAATGTGTGTTTTATTTTTGTAATTGTAATTTCCTGTTTTCTTTCTGTCTTTAATTATAACTAATTAAATAAAATATTAAAAAAATATG
Organism: Alopecurus myosuroides; assembly: GCA_028641055.1. Taxonomy (NCBI): domain Eukaryota; kingdom Viridiplantae; phylum Streptophyta; class Magnoliopsida; order Poales; family Poaceae; genus Alopecurus; species Alopecurus myosuroides. Next base: position 71,887,258 of record CM054063.1, read on the forward strand.
GGGCAACACCAGATTCGAACCCATGAGTCCAGGGTTATTTACCTCACAGGCAAACCAATAGGCTATTAACACACATTTGTCAACATACAGAGTGTTATCGTTTTAGTTTATTTTTACACACAATTCTATGGCGCACGGTCGTGAATGGTGCGCCATAGAATTCTCTAAATTCTGTGGCGCATCTCCATGGTGATGCGCCATAGAAATTCCTTCATGTCTATGACATGTGGCCCCGCAAATCTGCCCACACAACACAATTCTATGGCGCATCCCTCTGTTGGTGCGTCACAAAATTCTTTTCATGTCTATGGCATGTGGACCCGCGCGCTTATCGTCCAACACTTAGCAAAAAATCGATCCCCTTCGTGTTCGTGCTCGTGCTCGCCGCGATCGAAGAACCCTAGCTAGCCCTCTCCGCCTTCGTGCTCGTGCCGCCGTGGAGCAGCCATCGAGAGAGAGGAGACTCCGTCTTGCTCGCGCTCGCGCCGCCGTGGAGCAGCCATCGAGGGGGAGGGAGATCCGTGTGGAGGAGATCGTGCCCCGGCCGTCCTCGAGTCCCTGTCCACGCGCCCCGGCCGTCCTCGAGTCCGTCCACGCCCCGGCCATCCTCGAGCACCAGAGGTCTCTCTCTCTCTCTCTCTGGTCCTTGTCCATTGGAAGGAGGATGATGCTGCCATGTCTACTGTACTTCCCTCTATTCGAATTGATAACTTTAATCACTCTATTCGATCCAAAATAGGCTTTAAAATTGAAAAAAGGATACAAGTAAACACATAATAGTATGCACAAGATTTATGAATTTGGTTAAATAGGATAAGATAAGAGTGACTTTGAACCTCTCTTGTTGCCCATTCTGTCTTCCATGGCAGAAAGTAGCCCTCGGTTATCAGAGATAGAACAATGTGTTACAAATTCTCCACATAAACAAAGGACGGTTGGACCTCACTGATGGCCAACCAAAAAAATAGCTCTGCCCACTACCAATAAAAATGCTCCAGCTCTTAGCAGGTTGCTGCGACCACAACCCTGTATAATCCTGCTGATAGACATTTGAATAAAGACTTGTTACTTGGTAAACCCAGAACACATTGGGGAACCAAAAAGAAGATAATCCCATTCCCATGCGCTTGTCAGTGGCAGTTAGAAAGCATAGTCATAGATAGCCTGTGCGACGCCATCTTCGTCATTGGTAGCGCCGATTACATTTGCTACTGCTTTGGTCTTCTCAGCCCCGTTCGCCAGAACAACACCCAATGACGCTAGCTGTAGCATTTCTATGTCATTTTCTCCATCTCCGATTGCCATTATCTTGCAGGAAAAGGTTACAGGTTAGAAATAATATACAAGTGAATTAATACCCGATGGTATTGGCAGCAAAACTATTTCTTTTTGAGATGCCAAAGTTTATACTTGGATCGAATGGCAATGTGTAACAAGAATGAAGAACAGAATGGGGAAGCCTGAGCTCACATAATGTGTAGTAGGAGCAGCATGTTGTAGTGGCTGAGGTGAAAGAAGAACAAGTATGGCAATATTGTGCAGGTTTATTGTTCTGCAGGTTTTTCTTTTTGAGATGCCAAAGTTTCGTGAGGAAGTTGATTCATTTCCTTCCGAGCGAATTTCTGGCACTCTTAGACATAGGAAAATTGGCAAAGGTCATGCCCAAATTTTCTATGAATATTTTTATACTTAGTAGTTTCATTTCTAGTTTCCTGGTGGTCAATAGCTCAGTTCAACTGTATGGTTGCTTAGCATAGTTGTGTTAGACTTGATACCAGTTGCTGCTAAGCAGTACTATAAGTACTATATTTCTATGTGGCGATGCTACTTATGTGAGTTTCTCTGCTGCACTATAAGTACTGTAGGTTCTTATTAGCACATGATACCAGTTGCTGCTAAGCAGTAATCATTGCGCTGAAAGTTAACATGACCCTTCAAAAATTTAAGACATGATTATCGATTCTTACATGTACAACACCAGATAAACCATCAAATGTACGTTACACCTGGGAGGGATAAACATATATTTTTTAGAACATGGTTTGAAGCTGACTGTAATTCATTGACACTCACAAAAGCTTGTATGTTCATTTATGTACCCATGCTATCCTTTTAAGAGCTAGTGTGTGATCTTCGGGCTAGTGTTCCCTCTCACTGGAAAACTGAAAGGAATATTTTTATTTCAAGAAATGGAATATAGGTGGCACTCGGTGCTTTCCATGGTTTTTAACTGACTATCTAACTATTTTAATGCACTGCTGCACTAGCCCTTGTTCTCACATAATCAGGGGTCCTCTCCAACTGATTTTGGAGTATTTGCCTACTGCATTTGGTTTTTCTGGTAGCATTTGCTATTTCTGGTAGCAGTACCAAGAAACTGATTGGTAGCAATAGCTTTTGCTTGTTCCAGAAACTCTCTATTCCTAAAGACCAACAAAGATCTGAATTATGAATGCATATGCTTTTGGCAAACTGATGTTCAGAACATTGATGCATTTCTGCTACCGATTACTGATTTCTGTCTAGACTTGATATACTAAAACTGCTGATGTATTTTAGTAGTACCTATTCCTCAATGTGTCCCTCCCATTCTGTTTCAAAACGAGGTGTTGAGTGAAGGGTTTGTTTTGTGCTGTCAGTGAGGATTGCTGTCCATAGCTAGCTGCTCTAATTAAGAATGTGAGCAAAACCATGTCTGGCTTTTCCATCTCTCTTTATTTTTGCTGTAGTTAGCAGTGCTTATGCTGCCTATGCATTACTCCTATTTGTTATTAGTATATCAGCCTTTATTTTTATTTTTTAAACTTAGTATATCAGCCAATTGGCAAGACTAGAGTAGTCTGTTGTATAATCGCTCCTTTTTTGGTGCCAAAATGTAAGTGAATTGTATTTCTTGCCGAGAGGTGTTCCTTAAGCAATATGTAGTAGGCATGCTACCTCATCGCCTCTTGTTTACTGAACATAAGTTAAAATCACGGCATTTGCCACAGTCGCATATTATGTACAGTTATGGATTTGTGATAGCTGCAGCGGCCTGAACCCACGCCTCTGTATTTTGTAGCAGCCATTTTGAATAGAGAAGAACAGAAAATAACAACTGTTAACTGCAGCAAGTATTAAGCTGTACCAAGGCCGTCACCAAGTTCACCTCATCTTAGATTTCGATGGTTGTATAGACACCAAACTCAGTGAAGTATAGACACCAAACATAGAGTTAATTCAATTATAATTTGAAATCCAACTCAAAAACTCAAATTTGAAATCCAACTCAAAAACTCATACATGAATGATAACGAAGTAGTTTATATTGAATAATTTGAAATCCAACTCAAAAACTCAAATTTGAATGTTATTACAGAAACATGTCTGGCTCTTCCAAGCACGGGTCCGTGCCCGAAGCCGGTGCCGAGGAAGAGGGCTGGGATGCCCACGCTGCAACCAGAATTGAGGAAGAGGACCGGGAGGACGGCGGTGATATTGATTGGGGGTACTTGGAGGAAGAGGACCGGGATGACAGCACCGATGGTGGCGGCACTGACCGCACGGCGGCTGGTGGTAGCGGCGACGCCGCCCCGACGACCGATAAGAAGAATAAGAAGCCTCGGGCCCCAAGGAAGGATCGTACGCCGCAAGTGCTCGCGAACGTCACTGATACAATCACCGAGGTCTCGCCGAGTGGCCTACCATTGGCGCCTCGAGCGGTTGTCTCAGGGTACATCATGCAGCTAGGGTGCATCGTGCGGGAAAGCATGTCGATCAACACGAAGGACCTTAGAAGCAGCGACAATAAGTCTTTGGTCGAAATCCTCCTGCAGAAGCTTCACCAGCGATACACGTTCCCGGAGCCGTTCAACAAAAGGGTGGACTCTTTAGCCATCACGAAGATGAGCACCGCGTTGAGCAGCGGGAAATCCCGGGTGAAGAAGAAGATTGCGAAAGGTAAAAGCTGGGAGGAGATCATTCGCAAAGACCCAACGCTCGTGAAAGAAGATTTCGACATACTGAAGGCGTACATGAACACCAAGGAGTGTAAAAAATGGACAAAATGGGGGCAGGATATGCAGGAACAAAACATAGGGGTCCAACATTGCGGAAGCGGTGGTTACCGAGGAAAACTGCCTGTTTGGGAGAAGGAGGACCGCGAGATGGAACGTCTCGGAAAAGATAACCCCTGGCACAAAATCAAGGATATACAAGTTAGGAACTTTGTCCGATCCCGGTACTTCTTAGACTGGAAGACGGGGGAATTCGTGACGAAAGACCAGGACGTGAAGGAATTCGAGAAACATTTGGTAAGGACACATATATCTCAAGTACATGTATATTGCATTGATCTAATAATTAGATAATGGGCTCACCTTAATTTCCTTTTGTCCGAAGGAGAGGGAGTTGCAGAAATCTGACCACTCGTCCGAAGGGTCAACGGGTCGGTGGGACACGCCTTTCAACAGGGCGACGAACACATACAAGAATAGGCCGTTGGATGCCCCACCGACGTCAGCTGGCCGTATCTCCGGCTTTGGGCTAAACATGAAGGTAGCCGAGTACTACACATCAGATGCCAAGTCGTCGAGAAAGAAGAGGAAGACGACATCGACTAAGGATGATGAGGAGGTCGCGGAGCTGAAGAAGAAGATGGCGGCTCTAGAGAAGAAACTTGAGAGCAGAGAGGTGGACCCAGACACGCTCAATAGATTAGTGGATGAAAGGCTCAAGGAAGTCATACCCCCTGGGCTGATGGAGGGGATAGCTTCTTGGAATGCGGGGGGTCAAATTGGACCGATCCATCTGCCCACCTTCGTCGGCAGCAACTCAAGCATGAACCAGCAAGTGCCGCCGCAACAGGTGACCCCCAGACGCCGGCGCCGCTCCTTCTGGTCACATCGACTCCCCCTTCCGCAGCAATGCCGAAGAATGATGGGCCGGCCGCCGGCACCGTCGCCCTTGTCTCGACACCCGCCGAGCTCGACGCCATCGCCAAGGTAACTAATTAGTTAGTCGTGATCTAACTACGCCTTCTCAAGATGACTGTCATCTCATGATGCCTGGTATGTTGCCCAACAGGACGAACCTTGCGTACTCCTGCATCGTGTGGTGCCCGGCGGAGAATTGGTGGATGTTGCTACCGGCACTATTATACAACCCATGGAACGCATTATGCACCACTCTCGAATGGACGAGAACGTGATGAAGGTGAAGTTGGCCAATGTAGTGCCGGAGTATCGCGACGTCCTCCCCCCTTTCAACCTCCAGGCTGCGAAGAGGAGGAGAAATTGGTACTTGGAGACTGCACGACTTGGGTGATGAAATGGCCGAAGAGCCAGATTCGTCTTGGGGGGAGGGGGGGTCTTGTGATCAAGCGCAACACCAGCACCACATCCCCTATGGCCCCACTCAATAAGATCGTCCGGCCCACGAAGCAAAGAGCCCTCCAAACAGCACCCAAGGCCGTCGCCCCTCAGAAGGAAACGGTAGTCGTCGCCACCACCACCCAGAAGGAACCGGCGGTTGTTGCCACCAACACAAGGCACAAAGTGTTGTTGGGAAATATGCCGCAACGACCGGCCAAAAGATCATCAAATGCAGTTGTGCCTCAACCGCCGGCATCACAGCCTCCGTCACCACCAAAGGACGTGGACAACCCGTTTGCTGGAGCCGGTGTCGATGACTATCATTACGATGACAATGTCGACATCAATGCCTACCTCAACACGGGCTACAGCCAAGATAGGTACATGCCTGATATGGATCGTGACGATGAAGCCTTCCGCAGTCACGACGATCAACCTAGCCGTACTGAAGTCACGCAGCGCCTGACCTACCCGGAGGGTACAGTATTCAGCCCTGGCACACTGCATAAGACAGTCATAGGGTCGTCCCGAGCACCCCCACCTCCCGCACCCCCAGCTCCCGCAGCAGATCAGGCCACCGCCAGCAAGAAGATTAGGAAGAGACATGCTAAAAAGGTCCAGCATACTAAGATCTTGGCCGACGCCGTGGTACGACCCCGTAAGGATGGCTTGACCCGCTTGCATGAAGCTGGGAAACCGATACTGGGTCCGGACGAGATACACGGGGTGACTGGACCAATGCTCACAATTCAGAACATTATCGTCATGCTAGAGGGCCTCCTTCTTAAAGACAAGTGTCCAAATTACCCTGCGTTCATGGTCAAGGTGCCAGAGGGCCCGGACTTCGTCCATGAAGACCCCGCGGGGCTGTTCTTCATAGCGTACGAGGATATCTTCAATCTGTTTCACTCGAGACGGCTGGACTATAACATGGTCCGCCTATACGCGCTCAATGCTCAGCTGCAGATCCAGCGAGAGTTACCCCCGCACGTTATGGTAGCGGATCCCTACTACATGTGTGATAGCCAGCTCGAGGAAGGATCAAGTACACGGACCAAGGCAGTGAAGTACCTCGAGAGCTTCATGTTGAGAAACAGTGAGAACAAGAGGGACATTCTTTTGCCTGTCTTTCCCGAGTAAGTCTCGCGACCATCGTAGCTAATGTTTTTTTTTCTAGATTTCATCCATTGCTTATCCCGGATTCATGTGTTGAGCAAGGACACATACTACACACTCATCGTGCTTTGCCCAAAGTGGTCACTTGCCCAGTACTTCGACTCGTCGAATAAGATGAAGAGGAAAGACTACACCAGAATAAGGGGTGTTCTCGATGAGGCTATCAATGGCTACGCCCAAAATGGAGGCACATTCGAAAAGAAACAAGAATGTATCAGGCCGGCTACTGGCAAATACACCGAGTTCCTTTGCATCAAGCAGCCGGCTTGGAGCACGAAAGAGGCCTTCTATGCCCTCCATCACCTCAAAGGGATTGTCCGCGATGCAAACAATATGAATCATCCTTCTAAACTCCGAGACTGGTCCAACAAAATGGCGGGGGAAATCTCACAGGAAGATCTTATGCAAGATTTTCATCGCATCAAAGTCAAGTTGTCGGAGATAATCATTGAAGATGTCACCAAAAAAGGAGGGTCCTTGCACCAACCCATAGGGTTATGCCAGAGGGATATCCAGGAACGCCTAGAGCGGCAGGCTGATCGTAGGACGTGGATGACGAAAGACCTATATAAGCCGTTTCCGGCACCGCTCCAGTTGAGGTATCGTTGATCGAGGTGTGCGTAGCTAGCTACTATTAGTTTGTTTAACAAAATTTGTTTAACTTATATAAGCCTAGCTACTATATTAGTTTAGCTCTAAACTTAGGCCTAGCTAGCTACTATTAGTTTGCTCTAAACTTAGGCCTAGCTAGCTACTATTAGTTAGCTCTAAACTTAATTAGGCCTAGCTAGCTACTATTAGTTAGCTCTAAATTTAGGCCTAGCTTTATGTTGTAAATCTTTGATGCTTATTTTTGTTTCCTTAGTTGTTTTTGGTGAACATATATGCCTTAGTTGTTTTTTGCATTATACTTACTAATATGCTTTGTGTCTATCTATATAGATGACGTACTACGTGGTGTTCGAGGGTCGGGTTCCAGGAGTCTATGATGAGTGGAAGGACTGTAAAGCACAGGTGGACAAGTTCAGCGGGAACTGCTATAAAGGATACGAGACTAGACACGAGGCGGTTGCGAAGCGGAGGGACCAACAGTCGAAACATAAGAACAAGATGAAGACCTCCATCAAGCTACCATTCTTGCTCAGCATCGTCGCCGTGCTTGTAGTCTATTTCATATTAGCTTAGGCCTTATCGAGTAACTATGTGGTGGCATGTTCGATGAACAATGTGGTGGCATGTTCGATGATGTTTGACTATCTCACTTGATTTGAACAAAATTCGATACTTTTGCACTATGTATCACTATTGTACATTATGTTATCATCGAGTAATGTGTGACTTATATCTTTGTCAAATATCACTTCGATGTTTATATATTTGTCAAATATCACTGTCTGTATTCAAACTGTATAAATACTGTTATATACCTGGTATTTATATCAGAAACAAATTAAATTTCGAAATACTGCAGATATTTCTGTGGCGCACCTGTGGAAAATTCTGTGGCGCATATATTTCTGTGGCGCACCAGGAGGGGATGCGCCACAGAATCGACTATTTCTGTGGCGCAGGGAGGTGGTGCGCCACAGAATCAACTATTTCTGTGGCGCTGGGCAGTGGTGCGCCACAGAAATTTTTTTTATGGCGTGTGTTCTGTGGCGCACCCCTGTGGCCCCGGGGTGCGCCACAGAAAGGCTTTTTGGTGCGCCACAGATGAGGCGATCTGTACTAGTGGGCCTAGATATCGCAGGGGGAAGGGGAGGATCTGACAACACAGTTCCCTCGAGACTAGCTCCGCTTCCTCGTCACCACAGCGGATCAAGTGCGCTGAGCATTTGCCTAGATTCGTGTGTAATCCGGAAGCCGCTCCAAAATCTTCCACTAGCATGGTGAAGACCTTGAGATCCCGAGCCGTGGGGCGTAAGAACGTAACGACATCATCCGCGTAAAAGGCCGTGCGGTGGTGGAGCCCTGCCCTGGCCAGCCGGTCCATCAATCCACGAGCCGTAGCCCATTCGATCATAAGGTGGAGCACTTCCATAACCATGATGAAAAGTTGGGGAGAAAGGGGGTCCCCTTGCCGCAGTTCACGCCTGTTGAAGATCTTGGAGCATGTACGACCGTTCAAGAGGATCCTCGTGGAGGCTGTAGACAGCAACCCGCGGATAATGGAAAGCAGTCGGTCTCTGAACCCCAACCTCCTCAGCACCTCCAAAAGGAATGCCCAGCTAACAGTGTCAAAGGCCTTGGTGATATCAAGTTTAAGAAGGACCGCTGACGTGCCCATACTATGGAGTTTGCGGGACGTGCCTTGCACCGTCATGAAATTGTCGTGGAGACAACGTCCACACACGAAGGCACTCCGGTGTTGCCCAACCAGCTGTGGTAACACCGGCGTCACTCTGCCTGAGACCACCTTAGCCACCAGCTTGGCCAAGCTATGTATCATACTGATGGGTCTGAAGTCCTTGATCTCCTCTGCACCGTCCTTCTTGGGTAGCAGGGTGACTAGGGCCTGGTTCACTGCACCAAAACCGCGAGCATCTTGGCGTCCCAAGGAGTGAAAGGCGGCCATGACATCCGCTTTAATGATCCTCCAGCAAGCTACATAGAACCTTTTTGTGAACCCGTCGGGTCCTGGGCATTTGTCCAATGGCATACTCTGGATGGCCTCCCAGATCTCTGCCTCTGAGAAGTCTCGTTCTAGGTGGCCCAACTCTACGGCCGGCAGCCCCAACTTGTCGAGCGCCAACGAGAAAGGCCTGTCGACCTCTACACCTAGGAGCTCGTGAAAGAAGTCATCCACCGCATCGGCCTTTTCCTCGTGCTCTGCGCGCCTGACCCCATCAACCACTAGATGATTAATGAAGTTCTTCCTGCGTCTATGGCTAGCGTGCAGGTGGAAGAATCTGGTACACGCGTCCCCTTCCTTAATCCACAGGACCCTAGCCCTCTGCCTGGCCAGAGTCCTTTCCGACGAGGCGAGCCCAAGAAGTTTCCCTTTGTGCAGTCGACGGAGACCCCGCTCCCCCTCAGATAATTGGCGCCGGTCCATTGCCTTGTCAAGGCGGAGGATGATCTCATTGGCCAAGAGGATTTGTAGCTTGATGTTCCCGACGAACCTCGTACTCCAGCTAGCCAACGCCCTATTAGTAACCCGAAATTTAGCATCCAGATTTGTGAAGGGGTTTCGTTCCTGTGGCGTGGACCTCCAGGCTTGTTCCACCACTTCCTGAAAGCCATCGACCTTAGTCCAGTATGACTGAAACTGAAATCTACGCCCTATCTAAAGGTCCGAAGCTAGTTGGAGCAGCAGTTGGCAGTGATCTGAGGGAACGGAAGACCCGGCTGTTAGAAATGCATCCGGGTAGGCCTCATCCCAATCCAAGGTCGTAAAGACCCTATTGAGCATATCCAAGGTGGGTTGCGAACGTTCGTTCGACCAGGTGTAGCGACGGCCATTCAGGTAAACCTCCTCGAGCTCCAAGGTAGCTAGCATGCGCTGGAATCTACCCATCATGGCTCGGTGCAAGGACCCTCTATTTTTGTCCTATGGGTCCAGAATGAGATTGAAGTCCCCGGCAACCATCCATGGTCCTGCGTGAAGGTCCCTCACATCTTTGAGTTCAAGGAGGAACCTCCGCTTATCTTCCACGCCTTGAGGGCCGTACACTCATGTGAACCACCAACCTTGCTCCCCTCCAACCGATATGATGGCTGTGAGTGTATTATCTGTCATATGTGGGTTGGAGGCAACCACAAAAGCCGATTGCCAAGCCAAGAGGATGCCTCCGCGGTTGCCTACCGCCGGCAGGAAGAAGAAACCATCAAAGGCCGGACCCAACGCCTCTGTCACAGTTTAGGCGTCAATGTGCGCCATCTTTGTCTCCCGGAGACAGACCAACTTGGCCCCGGAGGTGGAAACCAGCTGGAAAATTGCCGCTCTACGCGCACCGGAGTTTAAACCACGCGCATTCCAGACGCAAAAGACAAGGTCTAGCCACAACATCGGGAGCTTACAAGATCAATGCACACACTTACGCAACACAGTACAAGGGAACAAGATCAGAAATCGGCTACACGGCGCACTCTATGGGTGCATCCTCCGGCAACGGCAGGGCATCCGGCTGCCAGCCAAACAGACCAAGAACTACGTCAATATGCTTCTGCTGCATGGGTTTGTCGAAAAGAGCGCAAAAGGCGGTGAAGGCCTCCTCTCCAATCTGCTCGCCCTCCCTCGCAATGCCCAACTTTCTAATCAGCTCCTTTTGTTGCTTACTCATGGGTGTGCCTGCCGCAAATTTCCCACAGTTTCTGGCACTACGCCGAACCGGCCCCGAGATGATTCTCTTGGCCCTGGAGCGCCTCTTCGGACTGTTCAACACTGGTGAAACGGGGGGTACGGTAATACCTGCGGAAGTTGTCAAAGACTTGAAGGCCGCCAGGGTCCACCGGCTCCGGCTGGGTAGGTGCCGCAGAACCAGGAGGCGTCAAACTGACACAGAAGAAATCCTCCTACGGCTGCACCGATCCATCCGAGGGAGTCGCCACTTCGTGGACTGCGCCTGTGAGTTGTGAGGCTAGGCTGCACTACTGGGCCGAATCAGCCAAGAGGTACTGTCCGCAGCCCGGCCCCCCATTGCAGTCCTCAAGCATAAGCTGCCTCCCAACCGTCTTGGCATCATATTCCACGGCACGTGGCCCAACCACTCGACCCAGGCCCACAGGGGAAAGACTCACTGGAAATAAGTCCAGTACAGAGACCGGGGAGCTGTCGCGCCCGAAACCAACGGAAAAATCGCGCCCAGCGCTCCCGCTCGAGGACAGCGCATCCCCCCACTGGCGTGAGCAGGCCAGGTGAGGTCAGCACCTGTGCAGGGGCCCACCGCTGCTCCTTGACCGGTTCCGAACTACCCACCACGTTCTCCAACCGTGATGAGATTTGAATTAAAGGGGGCTCTTTCCCTGGGCTTCCACACGCAGCCAAGGCAGAGCCACATGCGGAGGGGCCCCGCTTTACACGCGGCAACAAAGGAGAGGAGGGAAGGGGCTCTCTCTCTGGGCCGGTCTGCACGTCGCCACTACCCTCCAAGGCTGAAAAGCTGGCGGTGGTGTTCAGCTTTAGACGTGGCAACGCCTGAGGGGCAAGACCAGGTTCTTCCAGCATGGGATCAATCCACTCCCATTCGCGGGCCCCACTGCTTCCCAGGAAAGTGGACCGGTCCAAGTCGTCGGCATCGACGACTGAGTCTCCCGCGCCAACTCGCGACGGGCAGCCTCCGGCGTTGCGCCGCCCTGCGTGCCCGGCGTTGCCGCCCTGACGCGCTCCTCGCTAATGACCGCGGCGGTCCCTACTGCGCTCACGGGACCTGAGACGACCATGAACATGGCGACCATCCCGCGCACCATTGCCTTCTCTACTGTCGCGCCCCTCCTCGAAGGATTGCCTTTGCCGGCCGCCACCATCCTCGTCCCGGGAGTCGTTGCCGTGGACATGAGCCGGGGCCTCCGCAACCCCTAACATGTCCTCTGAATGCAGCACACTCACCGAGACCACGTAGCGGAGCAAGTTCTTCTCAAGTGGGATGAGCGCCTCCTCCGGCAGAACCAGACCTTCTTCTTCCTCCATTAGGTCGTCAGGCTCCTCGACGAACAAGGCCTTATCCTTAGGTACCAGATCGGGATCATCCACCCAGGCGACTACCTTCATACTGCGAAGATCTTCACCCCGGGCGGAGCTGCGTCCTAGCCCTACGACCCAGCCGGCGGAGCCAAGCAGCGTTGTCGCCGTGGTCAAGTGCCAGGCATGCGTCGGCACCCCGGTGAGCTCCAGCGTTAGCCGGAACCGCAACCTGAATATCGAGGCCTGTAGCTGGCGGTTCCACGGTGCAAATCGCAGCGAGAAGCCATTCCCGTCAACGATGCCCTCCGCGAAGATGTCATCGTGGATTCTCCGGCTACCGCAGGTGACCAAGAAATCCGACGGCTAGTGATAACGCGTGGAGAAGTTGTCAGCGGCCCGCGGAAACTTCGCGATGATGGCCTTCTTAGCCTCCGCCGGAGTGATACGCCCCCTGGCGCCGGAGATGTACACCACTAATCCCCACTTAAGCGCTTCTTTGGCCGCGGCGATGCCCTCGGTACGCGGGAGGAACACCTGCTCCAGCCACGGACAAGGCGGCGGAGGTAGCACCGCCCCGCGCGCACCTGGGCCTTGAGCCTCAGCCGCATGCCCCAACGAAGGCGGAGGCGGTGGTGGCGCTCGTCCACGATCATCGACCCCGCGTCCCTGCGCCACCAACGCGCCACGACGAGCCACGCCGGACTCCCCTCTGCGGCCATCTCCTCCTCCAAGCTGCGAGGCAGCCGCCCGCACGCCGCCCAACTCCGGCTCGCTCCTCGAAGGTGAGACAGACGGCGAGCGAGTGCGACCAGCTGGCACGCCTCCGCACCTAGCCTGTGTTGTGGGGACTCAGGGTCCGCGCGCTCTCCTCGTGGCGACGACGGTGGCGTGGACCGGCGCTCATCGTCCCGCCAGCGCCCAGGCGCTTCGGCTCGTCCCCTCAGCTTCAAACGCAGGTCCACGACAGGAGGCGGTGGTTCCACGGTCGGCACAGGCGGCTCACGCACACCAATCCTGTCATGAACGGGGGCGCGTTGACCCACCTGCCTATCCACGGTCGAAGGACCTCCACGGCCAGCACGGCCAGCCTGCTACGCGTAAGGCGGCTCTGTGCACTCCCGTGCATGGTGATTCTCCCGCCTGCAACGGAGGCAAACAGTCTCATTCTCACACTCCGCCGAGATGTGGCCCGGGCGAGCGCATTTGAAGCAACAACCTGCAAGATCCGGCGGGAGGTCGGCCCGTATGAACATCGACGGCAGTTGCTGTGGAGCGGGCTCTCTCTGCCGCTTCCGTCCGCCGTCGTTGCCTCCAACGCGCTGCCACGGCATTGGGACACCATTGGGCGGAGGAGGGAGAGCTGGGGGCGGGCGCACAATCCTTGGGGGTGCCCGCGGAGGCACCACCGCCCGCGAACCCGCCGAGCTTGCCACCGGAGAGGCCCTTCCCCCGACCAACGCTCCGCGGCCGAGGATCCCAGGGATGCCTCGCGGCCGGACCACCGACCCGGGGCGCGGCCGGCCTCACCAAAGCGGAATCCACGCCCGGGGACGCAGGCCGGGCCATCTCCCCACGCGAGACCGATGCTGGCGATGGCGAGCGGACCAGGGACGCCGGAGGGGAGCCGCTACGCAGCACCTCGCAGTAGGAGCGCGGGGTGAGCTCCAAGTCGTCCTCGTCGTCGGAGAAGTCCGCACAGCGGCGCGGGGAAGGGGAAAGCTCCATGCCGCACGGAGGTCTTGTAGCAGGGAAGGAGAGGAGGACGCCGGTACCGGGGTGGTCACCGGCGTGGGGCTCGGTGGACGCCGGCACCGGAGTGGCGAGCAGCGGTGGGATGTGGGGGATCCTAGTTCCTACCCGAGCCTATCGCTGTGTCCTCCCGAGACCTGGGATTATATTTTTGCCCCCAGCTGGAGAACTTCTAGCTCATTGGAACTCGTGGTATCCACTATCCAGATGGGTTTACAGTCGCGTCCAAATTCATGTCGGCGGAGAAGGTCACATACGATGATCAGGATGAGTAAGCCCCATTCCTTTGCCAATCTCCCAGCGGAATCACTGCAACAGTGTTTGGCATATCCAGGTGCCGAACCTGGTATGTCGTGTTTAATCGCATTGACCCTGATTTTGCCGAATTTCAAAGTCGTCCAAGCCCTATGAACTCACAAGTCACCCCACGATGAATATTATCGATAACATCCCGACGACAACTACCCTAACCTTCTCTCTCTCTGTATTTGGTTTAGGTAGCCAAAATACAGGTATGCATTGGAGATGCACCAATTTAGCACCTACAGTTCCCACAAGAAAAAAATGTAAGAGCATCTCTAGCAGGGAGATTTTATTTTTCTGGCGGCTATACGGGCTGGGGCGTATTTTCGGGCCAGACCAGACCCCGCATACAGGACCGACCCGTGAAACATTTATCGTGCTAACCAAATCGAGACGGACGCTATTTCTACCGGTCAGAGGGCTCGATGCTCGATCAAACCCCGAGCGATTTCGCCGCCTCCGCCCCAGAATTCCCCACCCACGCATGTCGCTGGCAACCAAAACCAACGCCTCCGCCTACAGATACGGCACGTCGCACCACGATGAGGCCGTGTGGGGGCCCAATCGGACACGGTGGTAGCCATGTCGGAAGTTTCGAGAGCTCGCGCGGCAGCAGGAATCGCTCTGACGAGCAGCAGAATCGTTGTGTAGCCCTACTTATCTACTAGTACATGTGGAAAATACTAGTGTAGTGCAAACCCTAGCTCATCACCCTAGGTATTAGATAGTTCATTAAATCCTAGATGGTTTGTTGAATTTTGGTTAATGTTGGTTTAATTTATGTTTAATCCTAGATCACCCAACCCTAGTTAATTGTTGGGTTATTTAACATGGTGCCCTCAGTTGGTACCACGACCTCAGTTTTACCCCTAGCGTCGAATCGACCTCAGTTTTGCCCCTAGTCTGTCCGCAAGGACTCGTTTCGCTGCTCCCACCGTAATTTTCTGCCCCCGTTAGGATGCCGACCTATGGGACCCATCATAGAACCGTTGGTGGGCCTGTGGGCCCCAGCTGTTGAGCGTTGGCGCGGCTTGTGTGCCCCAGCTGTTGATGGTTGGCGCTGCATGTGGGCCCCAGCTGTTGACCGTTTCTTGCTGCCCAATGTTAAATGAGGCCCAATGTATAGTAACACGGACAAACCGTGGATAAAAATAATTTAAACATTGGACAAATAATTTAAACATTTGGACAAATATAATTTAAAAATTTCGACAAAAATAATTTAAACATTTGGACAAGTATAATTTAAAAATTTCGACAAAAATAATTTAAACATTTGGACAAATATAATTTAAACATTTGAACATATATAATTTAAATATTTGGACAAATCTATACTTATTATAAAGCAAAACCCCACTAACATGCATTAATGATTTTTCTATCTCAACATGCAAACTGTCCAAATCATCTATTCTTCTAGCAAATCAATTGTCCATTTATATTTATTCATCCCTACATGCAGACTACACATTATCCATTTATTAAACCATCAAATTATTCGTATTAATAATATAAAATATATACTGTGATCAACTGAAATTTGTATATTATCTTAGAAAACATAATGCATCACATCTCTTATATATAAATTTTGTTTGCAATGTGCAGATTTTAAAGCGATAATTAGAAAGGATAAAACTTCTAAAAAGTGGGTACATTTTGACAAATATAAGTAAACATAACTTTATATATAATTAAACATAATTAGAAAGGATAACTGGCCCCACTTTACATATATTCAGTGCGCCCAAGGGACATTACATTTTTTTTAAAGGCCTAGCCCTAACTGCTCCCGCTCTGCATGCGGGAGCCCTTCCCGCCGTCCGCCGCCCTACTTCCTCCACTCCGCCGCCCTGGTCTCCATCTCCTACTTGACCCGGGCGCGGCGGTTCTCCTTCCGCATCCTCTCTTCCTCGCTCTCACGGGCCCGCTTGATGCTGGCCCGAAAATCCTTCGCCTCCTTCTTCTCCTCCGCCTTCAACTCCTTCTTCTCTAGCTGCTCCAGTTTCTTGAGGCGGCGGTTCATCTTGGGGAGATGTCCAAATTCCTGGGGGCGGTGGACGAAGGGACGGGGTTGGGGCGGTGGACAAAGGGCGGCGACGGCGATCGCTCCCGTTTGGGAGATTCGACGTCCTCCGGCGTCCAATCGGACTCGTACCAAGGCCGATCCTTGGGGTGGTTGTCCTCGTCGGAGACAGACTCGGGGCTTGAAGGGAGAGAGTAGGAAGACATGGTGTTCGGGGCTTGAAGAGAGAGAAGGCAAAGGGCTGGAGAGGGATGAGAAGATGGAGGACGAGTGAAACGGCCTATTTAAAGACACGATGAGACGTGAATTAATTGGGGTAGATGAAGCACACTGTGTGAAAATGTTGGATGCAGTGTAGAACAGTCGAATGGTCAAAGCGGTGTATAACAGGCGTAGGCATAGGACAGCTAGTGATACGGAGTACGAGCTTGTGCATTAGGCAGTCAAAGTTGATGCGACGGTGCATGCGTGTATTAAAGAGGTGAAGAGCAGAAATCCAAAGTCTCACGCCAAATCCTGCCTCGCTGCATGCATTGATGCGTATCTTCTGAAAACGAGGCGTGGAGGGCTGCGTCGCTGCAAATGCGACACGATTCGTGTTTCTGAAACGAGGCGAGCAGGGCTGCAAATGCGACGCGATGTTTACTCTTTTCTTCTTCTGCCATGTTGTTTACTCTAAAAAAACGAGGCGTGCATGCACCGGGCTGGTGAACGGAGGCCCACTAGACAGTTTCCGTTGTTGCATGCAGTTACATTGAGACAAAACACCCAGTCCATGCACTCCGTCATTTTCAATCGTTTGATTGTAAGGAACGGTGCAGATCGAGTCCATGCATTCAAACTACGGCGGCAACGGCCTGCAGAAGCCGGGAACGAGATCCTCTGACGTAACTGACAAATGGAGCCCATCACACACAGGACCCACGTGTCATGGGGAGAAAGTAAGAGAACGTAAGGTGTGCAAAGTAAGAGGATATGGTTCCCTCTGTTTTTAGGGCATGTACAATAGTGTAGATGGTAGAAATGTGGAACTATTTGCTTGGTTGTGCTAGGATAGCCCATAGGAACACAAAACAAAAAGGTAGAACCCACCTCTTCTGCAGATTCCCGATGTTTCGTCCGACAATGGAGTTTCACCCTATAAGCGCTCACGAGAGAGAAGTGGATGCCGGTGAAGCGGGTCACACCCCGGAGAGCAATCTTTGACATCCAAAGCACACAACACACCTATAATAACATGGTATGGCACCCCCTAGCTTGTGTTGGGATCCAGACGCTCCATAGCCTCCCTCCCGGTGAAACCCTAGACCTGTTGGAGAAACACCGGACCTATACGGAAACACCGGTAACGGCGTCGAAAGGGGGTACCAATGTGGAACTATTTGCTTGGTTGTGCTAGGATAGCCCATAGGAACACAAAACAAAGAGGTAGAACCCACCTCTTCTGAATATTCACAATGTTTCGTCCGATACAGGAGTTTCACCCTATAAGAGCATGTAAACTCACGAGAGAGAAGTGGATGCGGGTGAAGCGGGTCACACCCCGGAGAGCAATCTTTGACATCGAAAGCACACAACACACCCATACTAACATGGTATGGCACCCCCTAGCTTGTGTTGGGATCCAGACGCTCCGTAGCGCCCCTCCCGGTGAAACCTTAGACCCGCAGGAGAAATACCGGACTTATACGGAAACACGCGGTAACGACGTCGAAAGGGGGTAGAAATTTCGAACTATTTGCTTGGTTGTGCTAGTATAGCCCATAGGAACACAAAACAAAGAGGTAGAACCCACCTCTTCTGAAGATTCACAATGTTTCGTCCGATACAGGAGTTTCACCCTATAAGCGCATGTAAACTCACGAGAGAGAAGTGGATGCCGGTGAAGTGGGTCACAACCCGAGAGAAATATTTGACATCCAAAGAACAAAACACACCTATACTAACATTGTATGGAACCTCCTACCTTGTGTTGGGATCCAGACACTCCGTAGCCCCCTCCGGTGAAACCCTAGACCCGCTGGAGAAATACCGGACTTATACGGAAACACGTGGTAACGGCGTCGAAAAGGGGTAGCAATGTGGAACTATTTGCTTGGTTGTGCTAGGATAGCCCATAGGAACACAAAACAAAAAGGTAGAACCCACCTCTTCGGAAGATTCCCGATGTTTCGTCCGATACTGGAGTTTCACCCTATAAGTGCTCACGAGAGAGAAGTGGATGCCGGTGAAGCGGGTCACACCCCGGAGAGCAATCTTTGACATCCAAAGAACACAACACACTTATACTAACATGGTATGGCACCCCCTAACTTGTGTTGGGATCCAGAAGCTCCGTAGCCCCCCTCCCGGTGAAACCCTACCCATTGGAGAAATACCGGACTTATATGGAAACACGCGGTAACGGCGTCGAAAAGGGGTAGCAATGTGGAACTATTTGCTTGGTTGTGCTAGGATAGCCCATTGGAACACAAAACAAAAAGGTAGAACCCACATCTTCGGAAGATTCACAATGTTTCCACCTCATATTCTTTGAAATCTCTACTACTGTATTCGAGGAATCACATTTTAGTGAAGGATTTCGTTCTAATGTTTACAAATCCTATTTATATTTTTCCTAGACTTGTATTCGACCTATATAATGTAATTCCGAAGCCTGAAAATTTATTGGATGAATATTCGTATTATTTATTTTCTTTTGAATAATAATGGTTTTAATCAAAAATCGTAAATAAAACAAGTTTAAAACATCAAAATGAAAAAATAACTTTGGATCTTTCTTATACACACCAAAATGAAGCTTTGGTGAGATTTTGACCTTATTTCATCTCCAAAGGTTTGAAACTCATCTCATTTTCTTGAACTCTCTACTAGTCTGTTCAAGATATCACATATTAGATAAGGCCTTTTCGTTCCATTCTTTATAAGACAAGTTTAAATTTTTTCTCGTTACTATATGACATAACACTACTATGTGCGTCGGCTTTATATTTTTTTCCATTTTTTTTGAATTATGTATGCTCATTCAAGCTTGGTCAACTCTCTGTTTGACCCAGCCGAAAAGCTTCTAGAAGGACACCCAGAGATTCGACATGGTTGTTGGATCGACGCCTTCTAGAAGAAATCTTGCATCGGACGGATGCGCTCGCAGCCACAACGATCCGCGGGACGCTCGTTCTGCGCTCGGATTGGTTGGTTCGTTGCCCACATGGATCAATGGTTTTCTATCTGTTCTACATATGATTTCTTTTCTATTAAGTATTAAACCATGTATTTTAAATATAAAATATAAAAAATAGAAGAATTATTCAAAACATAATGAAACTTCAGATTTACTACAGCGATGATTTTTATCAGTTTTACATATGATTTTTCTATTAAACCATGTTATTTAAATAAAAAATAAAAAATAGAAGAATTATTCAAAACATAATGAAACTTCAGATTTACACTATATATGTAGAATAGATGTCTAGGAAATTAATTTGGGGTATTTAGACAAGATGCCAAAAAATGTTGAAGCACAAATGGGGGTATTTACCCTAGCTTCGGACCTCATTTGAAGCACATTTCTCACGAGAATAGAGCGATGGTTTCAAATGAGCATAAATAATTCAAAAAAATCAAAATGACATGAACCCAATGCACAATGTTTTTATATGTGATATAGTTGCTCCTCAAATTTATTTGGATAATTTTGGCAAGGTCGAATTTTTAATGAAATTACAAACGGGGATGTTTACCCTAGCTTCAGACCTCATTTGAAACACATTTCTCATGAGAATAGAGCGATGGTTTTAAATGAGCATAAATAATTCAAAAATAATGAAAAATGACATGAATCCAACGTACAATGTTGTTATACGTGATATAGTAGCTCCTCAAATTTATTTGGATAATTTTGGCAAGGTCGAATTTTTCATGAAATTTCAAACGGGGGTGTCTACCCTAGCTTCAGACCTCATTTGAAGCACATTTCTCATGAGAATAGAGCGATGGTTTTAAATGAGCATAAATAATTTAAAAAAAAAAAATCAAAATGACATGAATCGAACGCACAATGTTGTTATATGTGATATAGTTGCTACTCAAATTTATTTGGATAATTTTGGCAAGTTCGATTTTTTCATGAAATTACAAACGGGGGTGTTTACCCTAGCTTCAGACCTCATTTGAAACACATTTGTAATGAGAATAGAGCGATGGTTTTAAATGAGCATAAATAATTCAAAAAAAAGAAAAATAACATGAATCCAACGCACAATATTGTTATATGTGATATAGTTGCTTCTCAAATTTATTTGGATAATTTTGGCAAGGTTGATTTTTTCATGAAATTTCAAACGGGGGTCTCTACCCTAGCTTCAGACCTCATTTGAAGCACATTTCTCGTGAGAATAGAGCGATGGTTTCAAATGAGCATAAATAATTAAAAAAATTAAAATCACATGAATCCAACGCACAATGTTGTTATATGTGATATAGTTGCTCCTCAAATTTATTTGGATAATTTTGACAAGGTTCAAACATCATTTGAAGCACATTTTCCTAAAATTTTGGAATGACTTGGTTCAACATCATCCAACATTATCCAAACATCATCCAAACTACTCCCTCCGTTCGCTTTTAATCTACATTCTGGCTCGTGATTTTGTTCAGAAATACTCAAAATTAATTCAAAAAACGGCGAACTTGTTGAAATAGGCGCAAATTCATTGATTCGACGATATTTTTACAAAAAGACGGCATAATTTAACTTAAAACAATGAAAAAACTTCAAAAAAAAACTACGGCAGGCCGAGAGTCGCCGCGATCACTCGGCCTGGTCGTCGCCCTCCTCCAAGGCGTCGTCCTCTTCCTCGTCGTCCTCCTCGCAGTCGTCGTAGGCCGGCATGTTGGAGGGACCAGCCTCGTGGTCGTTCTCGGCGAAGGGCGATTGGTCGCTTGGCGATTGGTTTGCCACCGTAGCGAGCCAGCGCCGCTCCGCTCTGCCTTGCATCCGCAGCGGGTGCAACTGCGCCTGCTCTGAGGGATGACGGTTGCGCCTCTCGCTCTGCAGGACAACCTTGCGCCGGTCGCTCTTGTACCGCGCGACGAGGGCCTGCTGCTCATCCGCCGCCGCATTTGCGGAGAGCTGCCGATAGACTTGGCGCTCCGCCTCCTCCCTCTGGTGGGTCTCCAAGGATGCCCGAACAGCGGCATCCTCGGCCACTGCCACCGCCTCCTCGAGGCCAGCGCGGACCTGGTGGAAAGCCTCCTCGTTGCGCCATGTTTCGAACGAGTGGATCGCCGCGTGCTGCTCGGGCCAAATTGGCTGCCGCCTCCCCCTGCGCTGTTCGGGCGCCGCCTCCTCCTGCGCCGGCTGCTGCTCGGGCGCCGCCTCCTCCTGCGGCGGCTGCTGCTCGGGCGCCGCCTCCTCCTGCGCCGGCTGCTTGTTCTCCTCGTAATGAAACTCGTTGTCGCTATCGCCGTCAGTGGCCCCGCGTCGCGGCCGCGGGTCAGCAGTACAACGGCGAGTTGCGGCAGGCACGGAGCCAGCGAGGCATCGTCTCGGTGTGTATAGGTGAAGTGCGGCGAGGGCGATGATAGTGAGTGCGGTGAGGGCGAGGAGATGAACAACGAGAATGGGGAGAGCGGCGAGGGGCCTTTTGTAGCCCTGGCGGGGCATTTACTGCGCCGCGCGTGCCGTTACTCCGGCAGCCTTTGACCGACAAGGGGGCCCGCGGGATTCCCACGCGTCGGTGACAGCTCTGGCCCGAGTGGGCTGCCCCGCCTTTTCGCCCCCCAAGATGAACCCAGCGGTGGTGGCGGTGGCAAGCTCGGGTGGCGAGAGCTTACAGGTGGGTCGCTCTGTCCCGAGGGCGCAGCAGGGGGTGGTGCGGCGGTGGCGGCGGCGAGAGCGGCAGCGCACGACGGCCGGTCAACTAAATTGGGCGGCAGCGCACGACGGTGGTGGCGAGAAGCTCGGGTGTGGACTATTCAGCATAGTCAACTAAGTGCTCGGTCCTACCTGTAAGCTCCGGACGGTTTCAACGAACTTGGCAGTCCCACCCGGACCCACTTCGCGAAACGGAGTCTGACTCCTCGGACCCACTTTGCGAAACGAATTCGACTCCAAACTTACCGTTCCGGCCTCTCCATAGTAGTTGCGCACGGACTAGGGTCAAAACTGAGCACCATTCGGCGCTAGGGGTAAAACTAAGTAGTAGTGGACCGCTGTGGGCAATTCCATAAAAAATCCTTATATGTTGGTTTAATTTTCCCAATTAAATATTTTTTGTTAATGATGAATTTTGGTTTATGATCAATTTTGGTTAATATATACTGGAGTGCAAACCCTATTATGGTACATTCAACACGGTTAATTTTGGTTAATAGAGATTGGAGTGGATTGTAGATTCATTTATTAAAATAAACAATTTGTGTGTGTGCAAGTTATATTAAGAATTATTGTTGCGTATGGTGATTTTGTAGTAGTAGTAGTAGTAGCAGTAGTTTTAGGTTGCATTTTTTTATGTTTGCACCCTAAATTTGTTGTCAGTATTAGGTTGAATTTTATTTACAATGTTGAGTTTTAACTATTTATATCTATGACGAGACCTGCCCGTGGACGTGGAGGGCATGGACGCGGTGGGCATGGGCGCGGAGCTAATAATTATGAAGTAGAAGCTGCTGGAGCGAGTGCACTACTAGAGAAAAGATTATAGGAGTCTCGTTTTTTTGTTATTCGAGGCGCATATGGAATGAGCCTCGAGCGCCAAGCCTCGCATATTTTGGCTTATAGGAGGCGCATTTCAGAATGCGCCTCCTATACCTGCATATAGGAGGCACATTTGAAATGTGCCTCCTATATGTTATAGGAGGCGCATTCTGAAATGCGCCTCCTATAACATATAGGAGGCGCATTCTGAAATGCGCCTCCTATATGTTATAGGAGGCGCATTTCATATGCGCCTCGAATATGCATATAAATGCGCCTCCTATATATCCTCATATGCGCCTCCTATAGTTCCCAATATGCGCCTCCTATAACATTTTCGATTTTTAAAATTTGCAGATTTTTTTTCCATGATTTTGTTTCTTGCACTAGCAAAATGCCCGTGCGTTGCAGCGGGGGTGTAAATATTTTATTAGTTCAACATAAATCACGTCAAACAATCGAACTTCTTCATCGTGGTCAATATATACATCTCCAAGAAACTTGTCTGGTATGTCTCCGAGGAGAAATTCTTGTTAATATCAGTCAATAGTACAACATGCAACCCGGAAATTTTGACAAATCTTAACCAAAGTACAAACTATAAAACAATCGATGAAAGCATCCCAATGTGGAGTAAACTATTACCAAATACATCATTCTTGTACTAATTCTACCGGGGAGTTCAAATCATTTCTTCGGTAGTTTTCCCAACACCTCTTCAGCATGATGTTCCATTTGTGGTAGATGCCAGTCATGCTGCCAGGATATATCAAGGATGTCTTCCTCTAGTCCCAAACTTTGCAAATGGCCAATGGTGAGGCCTTTCTGTCTAATCAAGTCTGCAAATATGAATCACCGAAACACATATACATATAATAAATCGTTGTAACCAAGAATGAAAGTCCAAATTTTGTCAAACATCAAGATTGTAATACTTTTCATTTACTTTTTCTATATGCAAAACAAGTAGGTATATCTAGTAATTTATATTTTTTTTGTTTTATTGCATACCCCAATTCAATTAAGGTACATAATTGCAACTTTGTGGTGCCAGTATTATCATGTGAGCAGATGCTTTTGTTGTACAGAAAAAGCAGATGCCATGTATTAGGATGACAAGAGACAGTAGCTTAAGGCTTGCACTATGATACGAGTTCATCATCCATGGCATTTGAAAAACGAGTTCATTATATATCATTTGAAAAAACTAGTCCGTTGCTGCCATACTAGGAGCAACAGGAACTTTAGTTGGGGTTTGAATAAAACTCCAATAAGAATTTGACACTTCTCAAGAATAGAAGGTTCAATAGCATTCATTTTGTCCTAGACGAAAACACTAAACATAAGGATTGCAAGCTACTTAACATTATACAGATGTATACTCCTTTATATCATAAAAAAGTTTTGAAAATCAAAACAATCAAAAAGAAAATGTGAGATCCTTTCTTACAGGTGCACATGGCATAAGTGGTTGGACCTAGAACCAAAATATCCACCTATCTCTGTCCAGAAAGAATGAACTATCGAAACTGTTTATAGTATATACTATCAGAAAGAATGAATTAATCTACTCTAAATCATGCCACTTGCAAATTGCCGCTGCCATTACATTACAGTAGGCCAATTACCACAGCCATAAAATTACTCCCAGTTATGCATTTGTTATTATTCAACAAGCAGGACAATACATGCCCTGCAAACTGTATAGCTGCAATTGCCATTACAGAATCGATGATATTGCAGTACCAAAATTACAAAAACATGGGTATTTGCAGCACAATTACAGAATCCACAACAATGCTATAGCAATTCAAGTATCAGACATGTCACTTATTAGCAGAGAAGGTAGAATTAATTATCTAATTGTAAACTGCTTGCAGATATCTAGTGGTACACATGGCAGAGCAAACCAATGAAATTCCTCAATCCCATCAGACTAGTGAAGACCCATTTTTTTTTTTACTTGAAAGTTATTATCTGAAACTATGACTACATTTCGGTTGGTACAAGAAAGCACGATAACATCTGGCATTATTAAAACAACCAAATCATAATAAAAGACATCAACTGCTCCCAAATGTTGCAGATGCAAATACATGCTAGAAACGACCATGCTACTGATTGGGATAGAGAAAACTGATTACGCGCAAAAACTAAAATGCCAGCAAGTATGAAAGGCTGAATCATGTAATTATCTAATTTGGCGATATCTCGAGAAGCAACCACTACCCACCGTGCCTTCTGACGACGATGCCAATTCGGTCCGCAGCCACAACAGCCGCAATGCCGAGCAGTATGCTCATGCTGCCAGCAGCACCCACCAGTTTAAGGTACCAATTGGTAAAAACTGTGACATGCACAACAATCAGTAAATTTAGGGGCCCTAATTTATGAGCTAGTTGCAGATACGAATTGCAAAAATAATCAATAAAAGATGGATAAACAGAACACTATATCAACTCAAATCAAGTATGAACACTAGTTTGATCAGCAAGAAAAAGATTCAGAATGCACTGTTTTGATTAAACCTGTTTGAATCAGAAAACGCTGTGAGACACTGTTAAACAGCATCATGGAAATAAGCTTTTCAGGTCGTTGTAAAATAAATTCTGAATTAGCTAATTTATCCTAAAACTAAGAAATAGTCTGCAGAATAACAAACTACACATATCTAACCTGAAATGTACAGTTTTAACCACAAAATCTGAAGTAAAAGTAAGGACCAATCCAGACCTACATGGTTGGCCCAACAAAAAAATCTGACTAAGCCCACCAGATCGCTCTTTCCTGCATGGTTGGCTTCCGCCTCTGCCTCGGCGGACGGCTGCCGAAGTCGGCGTACCCCTGGCCTGGCGCAGCCGCTAGGCCCAGGAAAATCGAGCACGGCCAGATAGTGCAGAGGCCAGCCGTCGACTATAGCTAAATCCAGGTAGATCAAACGAGAGGATTGAGGTCGATACCTTGAGATGAGACATGCGCCGTGCAGGGCGTGCTGCGGACGGCGGCGGGGCTGCATCTTCACCGGAGCTAGGGCTCGCGGATGGAGGCCTCCCCGCGTCTTGGTCGACGATAGGGGTCGCGGCAGTGTGTGCCGTTGGGGAGGGACTCGACATAAGATAGCATCACGGCCAGTCCGCTCCCTCCATGGCTCGCGTCTCCGGCGTGCAGCATCTCGGTCCACCGGCCGCCATGGTTCTGGGGTTCTGGCGTCTCCTCCGAGGAGGGAATTGGGTGGGTGGAGACGCCAATGTCGAGGGAGCTGGGTGGGTCGGGCGCCGGTGAGCGGAGAGACTGGGTTCCGGCGAGGAGGAGCAGCAAGCGGCGGCGTCCCTGGGAAGAATGGGCAATTAATCGAGTGATTTTGGGGAATGGGTAGGTGGGGCAGCGGTCTTGGGCAGAGAAACCAAGGACTAGGCGAGGCGCATATGGCGTAACTGCGTCTCCTATAGATTACACGAGGCGCATTTTAGAGTGCGCCTCTTATAACTAGCGCGTCTACTTAAAAGAGAGAGTGTGTGTGATGTATCACAAAATCTCTTTAGTTTAGTTGGTTTGGCAGATGCACATTGGTCCACCGTGTGGCCATAATTTTTTGCCTTTTTATTTAAGCATATTTTTAATATAAAAACATTACATAAACTTAATATAAACTATAAAATAAAGTGAAGATATTTTAAATATCCAAGTAGCTTCAAAACAGATAATTGACAATTATGAATGTGTCTCGTCAATACATAATATTCGTAATGCAATATTATAACATTACACAAAGTGGTAATTATGAATTTTTCGATACATAATAGTAGGACACACATGTCACGCGGTTCTTGACAATGGAGTGGTAGTGGCTCACATGTGCTAAAAAGTAGCAAAAATCATGCTGGATATTATAGGAGGCGCATATTTTCAGAATGCGCCTCCTATATATTATGCGAGGCGCATTTCCAAGATGCGCCTCCTATACATTATGCGAGGCGTATTTTCAAGATGTGCCTCCTATACATTATGCGAGGCGCATTTTCAAGATGTGCCTCCTATATATTATGCGAGGCGCATTACCAAGATGCGCCTCCTATATGTTATGCGAGGCGCATGTTGAAAATGTGCCTCCTATAATGCATATATAGGAGGCGCATTCCGCAAATATGCGCCTCCTATATCTCCAACTATAGGAGGCGCATCTGTGAGATGCGCCTCGCCTTCGCTGACTCAGAAGCCACCCAGGCCCACACAAAATATAGGAGGCGCATATTATAGAAGTGCGCCTCCTATAATTACATTATAGGAGGCGCATATTGACAATGCGCCTCCTATATATGCATTATAGGAGGCACATCTTGGAAATGCGCCTCGCATAATATATAGGAGGCGCATTTTGCCAATATGTGCCTCGAGCCCTCATTTTCTCCTATAGGCTTTTCTCTAGTAGTGGTGGGAGTGAACGTTGAGCGCGTGGGCGTGGACGTGGTGCGCGGGGACGTGGAGGTGGTAGTCGCGGATCCCACAACGAGGAGGAGGAAGGTGCTAGAGCGTGTGGGCGTGGACACGGTGGACGTGGGTGTGGAGCACGTGGGCGCGGCACCGGTGCTGCGGAGGAGGAGGAGGGTATCGAGATACCCGACTTCTACATCAACTTATCGATCCATTGGAGAAGAGGCTCCACGTAGCAAAGAGGATATCAGAGTTGCTCACTGGCAACAAGCCCCGTAGTTTCATGCTTGAGGTGGAGGTCTGAGTCAACGGGCCCCTTGAGGTGGACGTCGAACAACGCCGCGAGGACCTCTTCTTCCGCCGAGGCTGGGCGCAGTTCACCCGCATACACAAGCAGAAGCGGGGGTTCATTCTCACCTTCAGGTACAGGAACGAAGAGGGGGTGTACGTGCTCCAGATAAGGATATTCAACGACACCCTACTTCGCGTCCAATGCTGTCAGGATAGCTCGGACGAGAGGAGCTCCGACGATGACAACACGAGCTCCGGCGAGGAGTAGTAGTAGGCCGAGTCATGAGGGTTTAGTGTTGCTCTCCATGTCATTATGTCAGACCTTGTTAGTATTCGTGTTTATGATGTCGTTGTACCAGACTATGTTTTTATTCTAAATGTTAAACTATGTTATTATTCGTGCTCTATCAATATCTTTGAAGATCAATGAATTTCTTTGTGTTAGACTATATTTCTTTGTTCTCATGGCAATGCACTTGACGTGTTTTACTTCAAGTAAAAATGATAATATAGAGTGTGGCAATTGTGTAAGAAAAATGGTGGAAAATGTGTAAGGTAAATGAAAACCCCCAAACAAAACATGGTTCTAAGGGTTGACTCGGATTCTGGATGTCCAGGAGGATAACGGAGCACACGTACTGTCTCGTTATAATGTTTCATCATCTTCTTTGTCTACGAAAACAACAATATAAGTTAGTTGACCACCAGAAAATACGGAAATAGAATTAATGATGTCGCGTGCAAATACGGAATGACGCACCATTCAGTTGACCACCGATGCCAATTTCCGACGTTGAAAAGTGTCCCGGATGCTCTTATTGTACTCCAAATTCGACATGTCGATGGTGTCAGAGTCTGCCGAATCATAGACATTATCATTCTTAAAGGCAGGTGGGAGCAGTTTGAAATGAGTTCTAGGTTCTAGCCAAGAGAGGTATGTGTCGAATGCCGAAGTGTTGTGAGGAGGGTCATCAAATTGGATGTTTCCATTTTCATGAGCCCAATGCAAGTTGGCAACAATGTTTTTGAACTCGGTGATGTATTTTTCAAACTTCTTTGGTCAATTCTTTAAGGATTTGAATTGTCTCTTGTCCAACCTACATAAGAAATTTTAGTTATGTTAGCCAAGTAGAATTGACTACAATGATCACTAGGTAAGCAATGTGAATCACTTACTGGTGCAACGACGCGTCGGTGTCCTTATAAGAAGGAGGGGTCCTTTGCAACAATCGAAATTTTCTCATAACCCAGTTTGGCAAATGTCACTCCACTGGAAAAAGCAGATCATCGGACATCCATCCTCCAAAGATATTGTTTGGTTAGACAATTTGAATTTAACTGAAACGACGTGTCAAAACCAATTTGCCCCGATGTACCGTATAGCTCCTAGTTAACCCATGCATAATAGAATTTAGATAGTTCGTTTGAATTATTTTGGTGGTATTCTGAACCTATGTACCATACAAATCTTACCATGTCAGGGGTGATAGTGTCAAATTCATTCATGTACTCAAAATACTAGATGACCTGTTGCGCCAAGTGGCGCAAATGTCCGGATTATCATAGATTTACTGGCATAAGAAAAACATTGCAAAATATTTTCTATTCACTAAGAAAAACATTGTAATCTATTCCTAACATCACCACCTTACAATATAAGAAAAAAGGATTGTAATAGCTATTAACACAAGTCCGAC
The DNA here is from genome assembly GCA_028641055.1 of Alopecurus myosuroides. Lineage (NCBI taxonomy): Eukaryota > Viridiplantae > Streptophyta > Magnoliopsida > Poales > Poaceae > Alopecurus > Alopecurus myosuroides. The sequence goes on from CM054063.1 coordinate 71,916,608, forward strand.
AATAGTATTTTCTAGATACGAACGAAAGCACATACATATTATATAGGACCTGTACTAATTCAAATAAGAAAAAAGTACTCCGATTGAGAAACAAAGCAAGGCTGGTTGGCACCACGCCATAGATAACCGAGTACATTGAAATCTGATTTCTATGCCATAGACAACACAGTATATAGGAAAGTACAATTTTTTTTTCTTTTCTATGCCACAAACATGGAATTCCGATTTCTAAATGTAAACTATTTGAGAAAGAAAATGCCATATCAATTGCTACTGCTGTTACTATTTTACTCCTGCTGTTATTTTCCTACTGCTACTACTATAACCACTGACAAACAGTTGCGAGCAAGTCTACTTTCAGGCGCAGCTAAACTGATAACTCATCTGTTAAGACTTATAAATATTCTTTGGATCCCCTTGTGTCGAATCAATAAATTTGGGTTTTACTTCCTTGAAAGACTGTTGTGATTCCCTATACTTGTTGGTCATCAAGACTATTTTCTAGCTCCGTTGCCGAGGAGCATAGCTTTATTTATTGGCTCACTTGAACGTGATATTTTCCGCTGCAAGCTTTTCATCATGGGTAAAACTCGTGATGGGAAAGTTCCTATATTACCATCCACTACAAGAAGAGGTACAACCCTGAACACCTCGGTTGCTCTTGATTCACCATCTGTATTGAGTATGCTTCTTACACCACCACATGCTACACACTGCTACTTATGATGAGTCTAGAAATGCTTCTGATACTTTTGATGATGCTTCTACTGTGCTTGATGATACTGGTTCACTAGGTCCTTTCCTAGATGCTATAATTGCTAGAGCTAAACAAATTGAAAACACTGAAATTCCTCATGAAAATGCTGGTACATCTGTTAATTCACCCGAGTCTATAGAAATTCCTAGTGATGATCTTGAGGAAACTTACATTAAACTTACTTATGACTTTATTGAAGTAGTTCAAGCTACTACTAGTGCAAGTTATATAAAGAGTCTTCTTGTGAGATGTGTGGTTAAATATAAACCTTCTCCCAATGCTAAGTTTTCTACATCTCCCATACACATTAAAGATAAGGATTCTGATTTCTCTTTAGATTGCTCTTATATATCCATTGTTGAGAAAGAACCTTTTTGTGGGACTGAAAAATAAAAGTGCTATGGAACATATGAATGAGCTTTCATCTTTGAGTAGTTTTTTTTCCTGGTGGTATGAAGAAACAAACACTTACTTTGTTACCACGATCTTCCCTTTCTCATTAAAAGATGAAGCTAAAACTTGCTTTAACAATTTTTCACCTAGATCTATTGATAGTCCTATTGGTTTGGTTAATCTTTCTTTCAAAAATATTTTCCTGCTAGCGCTCAACATGCTGCTTTGAAGAATATCTTAACTTTAAGAAAATTCAAGGAGAGAAAATGTATGAATCTTGGTTAAGGTTTTGTTCTTTAATAAGAGCTGCCCTGGAAATCCATTACCTAAAAATGAGATCCTAGATATGTTTTATAATGGACTAACTGTTGAATCTTGGACATACCTGGATAGTTGTGCTGGTTGTGTTTACAGGAAAAGAAGTCCACAAGAAGCTGAGTAATTATTGACTAAAACAGCCAAAAAAAAGTGGTAATGATAAAAGTGATGCTTCTGATAAAGAAGAAACCGATGTTGAACCTGAAAAGCAAACTAAAACTGCAAAGTATACTAAGGAGGATTTCATTGCTAATAAACATGGTAATGAGAGAGAACCTTGGGTAGAGAAACCAATGTCTTTTACAAATAAGAAACACAAATAAAAGGAGGAAGTTTTAGGAATGACCCGCTGATATGCTGGAGCTCTACCGTGGAGTTACAAATGATGATGACCGCACAACTCAGCGCGGCAAGATAAGATACATTCAACTCCCCGCTATTAGATATTTTACCTATTACCTTGCTACTAGTGTTCTTGCTAGGGAAAGACTAGTAATATTTCAAATTACCATCTCGCTTTTCTTCCTGATGCACTTAATAGTAGCAATAAACACTAGTAATATTTCAAATTACCTTGGTTCTTTTATTGCTCCCCGCTTAGCTGCTATAGGACCCATTTATGGGGGTATTATTGCTACACCTGTTTTGACTGCTCTAAACCTTTTGTTGCTCCACATGATGTGTTATTAGGTTCATAGAGACTTGACCTTGCTGCCATGAAGGCTCACCATTTTGTTACTGCAAACTCTAGTGTTGGACATCTAGTATATAGAGTTTTATTTACTGATGGAGATGAAAGGGATTTTCCCTTGCCGCATCCTGTTGTGTTCCCTGTTAGCAGGATGCCATGGTCATGCTCAAAGGAGGAGCTGGATGAGCAGTTGCGCCTGCTTGATTTCCAGGAGCAGCATGACCTGACCATCAGATGGGGCAGAACGCACCCTCTGAGGACTACACCATGCAGTACACTGGGCGTCCTTGAGCTCATATCAGGACGATGGCCCATCCTTGACATACTATGGGGCACCACTTCATGGCCCTCTTGGGATTGATCTCCACTTAGGCCAAAAATCCTAAGCTTAGGGGGAGGTAAGCCGACATCACGCTCATCTATATATCACGTTTTTGTCGGTTCTTTGTATATCCATGTTTTTGTTTCTTTCGATTCTTTTTGTTTTTATTGTTTTGTTCTTTATTTCCAAAACCCAAAAAGACCAAAAATATTTCTGTTGTTTCTCTCTATTTGCTTCTTTGGTTTCTTATGTTGGTTTGCTTTACTTTCTAGTTTCGGTTTAATATTCAAAAGCCCAAAAAAGATTTTGCTTTCTTTGCTTGTTTCCTTCTCTTCTTGTTTTGAATTTGAAAACCCAAAAATATTTGTTGTTCTTCTTTGGTTTTGTAAAGTTTCTGCACAGTTCAATAGTCCTCCTTGACTCCATTGGAGCTTGGTTATCATTTTATATTATTCAATCACATGAGTGAAGAGCAATAATGACGATTTACGACAATTCAAGTTGTGGTGAGAGGCTGGTATGAACTCTATTTGTTTTCATTTGTGTACATATACTCATCCATGTGGACATGCTTAGTATGTTCATGCAAGGTGTATGCTATTTAATCGATGCTTAGTAGTTCGCGATCTCTCATGATTAGTTCCAACTTATTAATATTAGATGGCATGTCGTATAAATGTTTGCTTGTATTATTTTATTTATAGAAGTGTATGAAATTGTGGTATCTCCCTCTGAAATTTTTTCTTGAATTGACTTGGCACATGCTCATGTATGCATAAGACTGAAAACATAATGTCAATTAATCCTCGATGATATATTTTTCCTTAGAGTATTTGTATCACTTTTATGCCCCTGTTAATTTTGTTCTATCGCAAGTATGATTATGACAGTTGTTGCTCTCTTTATCGTCGCTCCCAATCTATTGATAGCCTTTACTTGTACTGAGTATGAGCTCTACTCGTGCATCCAACTCCCAAAAACCATTTTTTTTTTCAAATGTGTCCACCATACCTACCTATCTGTGGTATTTGACCGCCACTCCAAGTAAATTTTCATGTGCTACCTTTAAAACCTTCAAAATACTTCTGATTTTGTGACACTGTTTTAGCTCATGAGGAAGTAGTAGTTGAGTTTTTTATCCTCCATACTAACTGAGTACCCTGACTTGCATGCTTCATCTGCTCGTCATTAATTTTGCAAAGAGCTTGTTAGACCATTATAACATCAAAAGCTAAATAAATAAATAAATAAATAAATAGCCACTCCTCCATGTATGAGATTGTTGGAAGGCACCCCAGGTTCGGTTAGCCATGGTTTGCGAAAGCAAGATGGGAAGGAGTGTCATACTACATAAAGAGCATGCTATAAATGCTTAATATAAATATTCGGAACCGCTCTCAACTTGTTTAGTATGGAAGATAACAAGGACTCTATTACCATTCGTTGACATGGAAAATCACCTCCCAAACATCATTTTACCTCTGTTTATAAAATAAAAAGCTCTTGCACATAATTAATCCCTGCTTTCCTCTACGAAAGGCCTTTCTTTTACTTTTACGCTGAGTATTCACCTTCTCGCATGATGCACCTTCTTGAGATCATGGTTTTCATTCTTAGTATAACGTGCTTGTCCCAGGACACGGTTGATTGTGGTATAACTTTGATGCTTGTATCTTTAATATATTTACTTCTAGTTTTCACTTGAACCTCAGAGGTGCCCTGGCATTTATGTTTTGCTCCATTATAAAGGTCAAGCGATATACCACTTTATTATATCTTATTATGAACATTGCAATCCTGCAGATTGATATATTTCATGTTGTTTATTATTAGTGTATTGGTATCTCTTCATGGTTTGCATAACTATAGGGTGATTTATTTTCATAGTTCTTATTATGAATTGCTTGAGCAATTGATCATATAGTGAGAATATTTCCATCATATGAAACAAATGTGTTCGTAAAATTTCTATTATCGCACTCAATTGTCAACTGAATTGCTTGAGGACAAGCAATAAGCTAAGCTTTCGGGGAGTTGATACGTCCAAAACGTATCTCCTTCTCCGAACACTTTTGCTGTTGTTTGCCTCAAAACCTGTGAGTTTTGGATACAACTAACACAGACAAACGTTGTTTTCAGCAGAATTACCTTGGTGTCTTGTTTTGTGCAGAAAAATCAACTTTCAGGAAATTGCCCGGAAAAGATCCCAAAGTCCTTATTTCACCCGAAGACCCCCAGAGCTAGAAGAAGAGCCGGAGGGGGCAAGGAGGGGCCCACACCATGGGCTAGCGTCCCCCCTAGGTCGTGCCGCCTGGTGGTGTGGCTGCCCCATGCACCCCCTCGGGCTCTTCTTTTGACTACATAAGCCCCATAACCTAAAAACATCGGGGGGTTCGTCATATTCTACATAAACACGCCAGAGCGCCGCCGCCACCTCGAAACTACATTTGGGGATCAGAAGTTCTTGTTCTGGCGCCTTGCCAAGACCGGGATTTTGGAGGAGATCATCGAGATCGTCATCACCACCACTTCTTCACGAACCATCCATGATTCCCCCATCCATGTGTGAGTAATCCCCACTGCAGGCTAAGAGGGATGGAAGGGATTGGATGCGATCGTTCATGTAATAATGCCATACTGTTAGCGCATAGTGCCTATTATATGTTGTTAGTGCTATGTATCGTTGTTGTTGTCGGACCCGCGGATACCAGGGAATCCTGGGCCGTCTGCTGCTGGCCCAGCCCATCAGGCACAGAAGGAGTCTGTACCCATCTACCGCGAGTTAAGGGAACCCCCAACATTTTTCCGCCAAGGCCGACTCCTTGGAGAGGAGTCTTCCTCGAGAACGCCATCGTTTATCACTAGGGAGAATCCCTGCTCCCCCTCCTTCCTGGAAGGAACCTCACCCGTTGGGAGCTACCCACGTGATGGTGACTTCCTGGCCCCTACGCGGATGACGAAGGCACCACAAGGTGCAGGGCGGCTTTGGCCGCAGTTGCCATTCTCGTGTTTAAAGTGCAGAGCACCGCCGAGCGCACGAAAGCCCAGTCTGAGGCTTTCCTCTTTGGTGCAAGAAGACCAGTCCGCTGCTACAAGACAGAGGGAGCATCACCAGAGGCCCCCACCAACCTGCCATGGACGGTGGCGACCGTCCTCGAAGACCGACAAAAGCCTACGTGTGAGAGCGGTGAAGTGTACTCTTTGGCACCATGTGGTAGCTCTTTCCCGCCCAATGAGCAGGAAAGAGGGCCGAGTGCCAGTATATGTAGGCCTCTCTCGCAATCGTAGAAAAGGAGGAGGCGGGTAGTTGAGTAGATAGACCACCAGAACATCCCACTTGTACAAGACATTTCATAGTGCAATTGACCAGACAAGCAGGAGTAGGGTTTTACACAATCACGGTGCCCTAAACCTGGGTAAAATCTCAGTGTCTCCGTGCCCCTAGTGTTCGAAACTTTGAGTGCTACCCTGTCCTTAAAAGAACAACCTCTCAGACATTTGGCACGCCAGGTAGGGGGCTAAGGCTTTTCTCGCATCTCCGTCGCCATGGTCACCTCCCGCACTGACGGACTGTGCGTAGGGCTCAGTCCTGCAAGCGGAACAACATCGGCAGCCTCGTCACCGGCTTCTCCAACATAAGAATCTCCCACTCTCTCTCCCCGCGCGGCTCCGCGGGCGTGAGACAACGCCCGTCTGTGATTTCCTCACGGACCCGACGCGGTTCCTACAGTCTCCTGCGCAGGCGACCCTCGCCCTGCAGCCATCAGCTGTACACACGCACAGTCGACAGTGCTCGCAAGAAGCCCTGCCTGGAGCACAGGGACTGTCGCGCTATCGCTCGAGCCCGGCACCAGTGATTCTTGGTTGGTGCACACCGCCGAGGTCACCCCAGCGCCATCGGCTAACTCGAAGCGGACCGGCTCCACCACGGCGACCACGCCTGTGGTCGGGCCAGCGGAGCCATGCGCGCAGGGCTCGACGCCCTCAGACGCATAGCACGACATCCTTCGTCCCGAGAAATGCCACCGCCGATTCAGAGTGGCCTAGATACCGAGAGCGTCGGGCGAGCGCCCGGGCAGGGTAATGCTACGGGTTCAATAGGGACCTGTGGGAGGCAAGGTGGCCTTCAGCATTTCGGCCTCACCTCCCGCCTCGCTACACCGGAGACATTCCCCCGCTGGACTTCTTGCGGAAGTATGAGGCGCAAGTCAGGGAATCCGGTGGAGGCGGCCGGTGCGTCTTGAGGTACTTCCCCCCTGGCTCTTCGTGGCCCCGCGCTCGCGTGGCTACTAAATCACCCCGACAGCTCCGTGGGCTCATGGGAGGACCTGCGCGGGCAGTTCCTCCAACGCTTCCGCCACTGCGGCCACCTTCCTAGCGGCGAACCCGAGGGCCACGTGACTCTCGGGCGTTTTGCTATGGGACGTGGCGGTCCCAGTTTGTCGGAGGCGCACGACACAACTCGCCACGCTGCATGCATCCTCGGTGGGTCCCTCTCCCTGCCCTCCGGGCGCTACTTCAAGCAAGCCTCGCGGGAGGTCAACTCCGCTCACCGCGGGGGCGAGCTGTCCCTGACGCCCCTCAAGTGCTCGCAGGAGGAGATCTCCTTGGACGTCACCGACCATCCTAGACCCGTCGGCTCGGTGGGAGCCATCCCGCGGGTATGCACTCCCACGATTAACCACGTCGCTGTCTCGAAGACGCTCGTGGATGGAGGCGCTGGCCTAAACGGGATTTCCGTTGAGCCCTTCGAGAAGTTGTGTATGCCGCGTGACCGCCTCAAGGCCACTAGACCCTTCACTTGAGTAACCAGTGGCACGGAACAGTTCGGCTGGTGGTGATGTTTGGCACTCGCCAGAACTACCGCATTGAGGAAATCGACTTTGACGTCGCCCACATCGGGCTGCCCTACAACGCCCTATCCTCGGCTACCCCGCGCATGCCAAGTTCATGGTTGTCACGCACCACACGTACAAAATGGTCAAGATGCCCGGGAGCAGCGGGTCCCTCGTCTTTCACGGGGACGTGAAGGATGTGGTGCGTTCCATGGAGGAGGCCTACAAGGAGGCGGTAGCATCACACCCCATCGACGAGGGCAACTTCGGGGATGCTGTCGAGACTCCCAAGAAGAAGTAGTTGTTCTCTCACGAGAGGGAAGCTACAAAGAAGGTTTCCATGAACCCCGACGTCACGGGGCCCTCCCTCACCATCGGAGCCGGTTTGCCTCCCAAATAGGAAAGCACGCTTGTCACCTTCCTTCGGGAAAACACAGACATGTTCGCACGAACAGCGTCTGATATGCCTGGTGTACAAAGGAAGGTGATCGAGCACCATCTGGCAGTGTGCTCGGGCGCACGCCCGGTCAAGCAAAAGGCCCATCGCCAGGGCCCGGAGAAGCAGGAATTCATCGTCCGAGAAATGGAGAAGCTTCCGGACGCCAAGATCATCCACGAGATTATCCCCGCCGAGTGGATCTCCAATCCCGTCGTGGTATCTAAGCACACGGGCGGAGGATGACTCTGCGTGGACTTCACCGACCTCAACAAGGCCTTCCCAAAGGATTTGTATCCTCTCCCGAGGATCGATCAAATAGTGGACTCCACCGCCGGGTGTGACCTCCTCAGTTTCCTGGACGCCTTCTCAGGCTATCATAAGATAAAGATGGACAAGGAGGACGAAGAGAAGACCGCCTTCATGACACCTTGCGGGGTGTTCTGCTATGTCTGCATGCCCATCGGTCTGAAGAACACGGGGACCACCTTCCAGTGGCTCATGCGTATCGCCCTGGGGACGCAGATAGGGAAAAACGTGGAGGCCTACATCGACGACATCGTCGTCAAGAATCGCGAAGAGGGCACGCTCATCAATGACCTCGTGGAGACGTTCCAGAACCTCCGCAGGGTCAACATCATGCTCAACCCCGACAAATGTGTTTTCGGGGTTGTGGCAGGGAAGCTGCTGGGCTTCCTGGTGTCCCATCAGGGCATCGAGGCCAACCCCGACAAGATTCGGGCCATTGAAGAAATGCAACCTCCACGACGACTGAAGGATATGCAACGCCTCGCGGGATGTGTGGCGGGGCGTTGGGGCGCTTCATCTCCCGGTTTGGCGACAAGGATTTGCATTCTTTAAACTCATGAAGCGTTTGGGTCAATTCAAATGGACTGCCGAGGCAGCTTCTGCATTTGAGGAAGTCAAGAGGTATCTGGCAAGCCCTTCTATACTCGTCGCGCCGCGACCGCGGGAGCCGCTGCGCCTGTACCTTGCGTACACTCCTCAGATAATCAGTGTTGCTCTCGTAGCTGAAAGGCCAGCTGGCAAGAAAAGAGCGTCCCTGCCCGACCTGGAGCCCACACCAACTTCTCTCCGAGAGGATCCCGTTGCAAGGCAAGACCTCCACAAGGAGGATACCCCATGCAGCCTCAGGAGAGCCCCAATGTGTGAGGACAACTCACTGCGGGTACCCCTCCAGTCGCTCTCGTCAAACACCCTATGTACTTTGTTAGCACCATGCTTTGAGATGCCCACGAGAGATACCCTGTGCAGCAGAAGCTCCTGTATGCGCTCCTTGTTGCTTCGAGGAAGCTTCACCACTACTTCGAGGGACACCCCATCACCGTGGTGTCAACCTTCCCCCTCGAGCTGATCCTTTGAAATTACAATGCCACGGGGCATGTCGCCGAGTGGGATGTCGAGCTCCAGCACTTCGAGCTCCAGTTCCTGATGACCAAGACAGTATAGGGAGGAGTTCTAGCGGAGTTCAAACCAGAGTGGAAACCCACTGCCAGAAGTAGACCTCGAAGAGGAGACAACCATCCCCGGGAAGCTTGCTCCCGATGAATGGACCATGCACTTCTATGGCGCCTTGTCCTTCAGGGCTCAAAGGATGGCGTCGTTCTTCTGTCGCCAACCGGAGACAAAATCTACTACGCCGTCCAGCTCCAATTCCACCACAAGGAAAAAGTCTCCAACAACATCGCCGAGTACGAGGGACTCCTCGCCGGCATCAGGGTCGCCATAGCCCTGGGCGTCCAGAACCTCGTCATAAAGGGAAACTCCTAGCTCTTGGTAAACTTCTTCAACAAGAGCTACGTCGCCAAGGACAAACACATGGCTCTGTACCTTGAGAAGTTTGCAAGCTCGAGATGCGCTTCCTCGGCTGGAGCTGAAGCATATCCCGTGCGGGAACAACCAAGAAGCAGACAACCTCACCAAGCAAGCGTCAAGAAACTGGGCATCGGCCCCAGGAATCTTTGAAGAGAGGCTCACCAAGCCATCCATGATACCTCTAGTCGACGACGAAGAGCCACAAGGCCACAAGAACCTCGAGGAAGAGCTCCTACCTACTCCCTCCGAAGGCGCACCGGACTATGGGATTCCCTCGGGAAACCAACTGGTGCTTACCTTCACTCACGAGGAAGCGTGTTGGGAGAAGAGCATGATCGACTACCTCCAGAAGGGCGACCTCCCTGAAGACGAAGCAGAGCCCGAGCAGGTCATGTGGTCAATCCGCACCACCGCAACCAAGCCCACGGGGGCAACGCCTTTCTCCCTGCCGAACTCAAGCTTGGCTCTCCCTAGGCCATGGCCTTCAGCGAGGACAGGCAAGGGGAACTCCACGCCGAGACTTGCTTCTTCTCGAGGAGGCGAGAACCCGAGCCGCCACCCTGTGCTGCTCCGTACCATCAAGGCCTATGGTGCTACCATAGGAACACCATCAGGCCACGCACACTGAAGGTGGGAAACCTGGTCCTGAGGAGGATTCTCTCCCGAGAGGGCTTACACAAGCTCTCTCCCATGTGGGAGTGGCCGTACCGGGTAACGCACGTCGCGAGACCTGGTGCGGCACGATGATGACCCACAAGTATAGGGGGTGTATCGTAGTACTTTAGATAAATAAGAGTGTCGAACCCAACGAGGAGCAAAAGGTGTTGACAAGCAGTTTCGATGAAGGAATAACTGTAAATACTGAAAGATAAATTTGTAGGGGTTTTTGATATTGCAGATAAATAAAATGCGAGTAAATAAAATGCACTAATAATGATTGCAGGAGGTGGCCCAATCCTTTTTTCAGCAAAGGACAAGCCGGTGGGTTTACTTATGATTAACAAACGTTCTCAAGGACACACGGGAGGTTTCTGTCAAGTGCTTTTGTTTTATGCTGCTGAATAATCTTTAGTGTTTTGATAAGTGTTGTGGGGTGAACCTATGCTAATGTATCGTCCCATCCAAGACAAATACATACTTGTGATTATACCCCTTGAAAGGATCCGCAACTACAAGAAAGTAATTAAGAAATGAATGTAACCACAGCTTTAAACTTCGGGATCCTACGCTCCCTCGTGCAATGGTTTCCTAACGGGGGTTTAGCTTTCTGTCACGTATCCCTAATTTCTTATGCTCCATGATCATATTATGCCAACTGCTACATGTTTTCTCCCTTATTTATAGCATTTTCAAACGTTTCCAGGACTAACCTATTAGCAAGATGCCCAGAGAGAGTTCCCTGTTTTCTGCTGTTTTTAGTTTCAGAAAAGTTTTTCTAGAAATATTCTCGTAATTGGAAAATTTGAAGCCCAAAGTCCTATTTTCCCCGGAAGCATCCAGAAGACGAAAGAGGAGTCGAAGAGGGGCAGCAGGGGGCCCACACCATGGGCTGACGCGGGTCCCCTGGCCGCGCCAGCTAGGGGTGTGGGGCCCATGGAGCTCCACCGCCTTTGCCCTTTCTCCTATTTAAGCCCCCCGGATGGAAAACCCTAAGTACCTTATCAAAATCCCCAAAAAAGTTCCACAGCCGCCGTCACCGTCAACCCTAGATCAAGAGGTTTCTGGAGCTGTTTTCCGGCACCCTGCCAGAGAGGAAATCATCACTGGAGGCTTCTACATCACCATGCCTGCCTCCGGAGTGATGCGTGAGTATTTCACCCCTGGACTACGGGTCCATAGCAGTATCTAGATGGTTGTCTCCTCCTCATATGCCTCCATGTTTAGATCTCGTGAGCTGCCTATCATGATCGAGATCGATCTTATGTAATTCTTTATACTGTGTTTGCTAGGATCCGATGAATATTGGCCTGATGCCAAGTTGATTATATTCTTTATTGCATATGTTATTTGTGATCTTGCATGCTTTCCGTTTCTAGTGGTTGCTCTGGCCAAGTAGTCGCTAGTGACTCCAAGAGGGAGTATTTATGCTTGATGGTGGGTTCATGCCTCCTTGTTGCCTTTCTCGAGTGATAGAAACATGAATCGGGAGGATGTGTTGTTGCCATTAGAGAGAAAACTGCGGTGAGAGTACCCGCGTGTATAATCATTGCTTACATTACACACTTTGTTTAATGCAATTATCTGTTGCTTGCAACTTAATACCTAAGGGGGTTCGGATGATAACCTGAGGGTGCATTATTAGTCATAGATGTAGATGGGTGTCGGTCTATGTATCTTAGTGTAATGCCCGCACTAAATATCATAGTAATCATCATGTTACAATGTGCACTATGGTGCAGCCTTTATTTGTAAATTGCCCAGCTGTAATTTGTTCACCCAACATGCTATATTTTATGGAGAGACACCAGTAGTGAATCTATGAAGCCTGATCCATTTTCATACTGTTAAACAAACCACAACGATTTCCTGCTCTCTCTACTTTCTGCAAGCATTCAACAGTTTTCCACACTATACGTCTAATCTTTGTTTTCAGCAAGGCTGGTGAGATTGACAACCTCAGGGTACCGTTGGGGCAAAGTATTTTGGTTGTGTTGTGTGCAGGTTCCATGTTGTTGCTGACACCGGTGAAGCGCCAGCACCACCGTTAGTGGCATCAACCTTCCGAAGGTCCTCCTTCTCCTACTGGATTGATAATCCTGGTTCTTAACTAAGAAGAAAACTTCCTACCGTTGTGCTCATCACACCCTCCTCTTGGGGTATCCCAACGCAAGCATCAAGGATTTTTTCTGGCGCTGTTGCCGGGGAGAAGGAAGTCTTCTGGCAAGGGGAGTTTATCACTCTCAACCTCTTTATTTTGTTTATTGTCTTGTTTTTATTTTTCTCTTGTTTTTATCCTCTATATTGAAAACACAAAAAAATTAGTTTACTTTATAGTTGTTATTTATTTGCTTGCTATTATTCTGCTAAATGAGTTCCTCTGAGAATACTCAGTGTGTGACTTCACTAGCACAAACAACAATGATTTTATTTGCACACCTATTCCTCCACCTGCTCCTACTGCTGCTTTCTATGAAATTAAACCTGCTTTATTAAATCTTGTGATGAAAGAGCAATTTTCTGGTATTAGTACTGATGATGCCGATGCCCACCTTAATAATTTTGTTGAACTATGTGAGATGCAAAAATATAAAGATGCAGATGGAGATATTATTAAACTGAAATTATTTCCTTTCTCTTTGAGAGGAAGAGTTAAAGAATGGTTGCTATCTTTGCCTAGAAATAGTATTGATTCATGGACTAAGTGTAAAGATGCTTTCATTGGAAAATATTATCCTCCTACTAAGATTATGTCCCTAAGAAGTGACATAATGAACTTTAAACAATTTGATAATGAACATGTTGCTAAAGCTTGGGAAAGAATGAAAAATAAGGTGAAGAATTGTCCCACTCATGGACTGACTACTTGGATGATTATACAAACTTTTTATGCAGGCCTGAATTTTTTCTCAAGGAACCTATTGGATTCAGCTGCTGGAGGTACCTTTATGTCCATCACTTTGGGCAATGCAACAAAGCTTCTTGATGATATGATAATAAATTATTCATAGTGGCACACTGAGAGAGATCCACAAGGTAAGAAGATAAATTCTGTTGAGGAAACCTCCTCTTTGAGTGAAAGGCTTGATGCTATTATGTCTATGCTTGTTAATGGTAAAGCTCAAGTTGATCCAAATAATGTTACTTTAGCCTCTTTGGTTGCTCAAGAAGAGCGTGTTGATGTAAACTTTATTAGAAATAATAATTTTAACAACAATGCTTATAGAAATAATTTCGGTGGAAAAAATTATAAGCCATATACTCCTAATAGTGGTAGTGGTTATTCTTATGGTAAAACTGTAATGCCTAGTGAGTAAATGATTGAAGAAGTTGAAAAAGAAACTAAGAACTTTATGAAAATTCAATATGAACAAAATAAGTTGTTTACTAAAACTATGGAAGAAAAATCTGCTATGTTGAGAATTATTAGCCAACAAATTGGGAACTTAAATAGAGAAATCTTTGGTTTGCAAAGTAAAATTTCAACTGCTGAGGATAGTATTTCGGCCCTATTAGAGGCACAATTTTCGTTGATCAATAAAATGGCTGCTAAAACTGAAACCATTGAATATAATTCTTTTGCTGCAACCAATGCTATTCAAGTTCAAATAGATGATAATGTTAGATTGATGGCTGAATTACGTGCTAGATGGGAAAGAGAAGATGAATTGGCTAAAAAGAATAATATTGCTAGAGTTTGTACTATCACAACCACTAGTAAAACTGAAGCTCCAAGTGCTAGTAAACCTGCTAATATCAATGGTAAAGTAGTTGGTGTTGATAAAGTCTCTACTCGTTTGGTGAAACGTGCTAAATTGCCTCAAATTGCTGAAACTGCTTCTAATAAAAGTGCTGAAATTTTTAGAATGGTCCTATTACCTTTGATGATAATAACTTTGATTTTGATGATTGTAACATATCTGAAGTTATTATGTTTCTACAAAAACTTGCTAGAAGTCCCAATGCTAGTGTCATGAATATGGCCTTTACTAAACATATTACTAACGCTGTGATGAAAGTTAGGGAAGAAAAATTGAAACTTCAGACATCTATCCCTAGAAAATTAGATGATGTTTGGGAGCCTATCATTATGATAAAAGTAAATGACTTTGATTGCAATGCTTTGTGTGATATTGGTGCTAGTATCTCTGTTATGCCTCTAAAATCTCTACGATATTCTTGATTTACCACCACTAGAACACTGTTATTTGGATGTTCATTTTGCTGATAATGCTAAGAAGAAACCTCTTGGTAAAATTGATGAAGTTCTCATTATGGTTAATAATAACCTTTACCTTGTTGATTTTGTTGTTATGAATATTGAATGCAATGCTTCTTGTCCTATTTTTTTGGGAAGACCTTTTCTTAGAACTGTTGGTGTTGTTATTGACATGAAAGAGGAGAGTATTAAATATCAACTTCCCCTCAAGAAAGATTTGTAAAATTTTCCTAGAAAGAATATGAAGCTAACCTTTGACTCTATTATTAGAGAAAAATATGATGTTGATGCTTCTTCGCTTGAAAATACTTGAGTTGATCTTTTATGCGTAGCTGAAAGGCGTTGAAGAAAAGCGGTACCGGGAGACAACCCGTTTTATTTCTCTGTTTTCATTCTGTTTTTCTTTGGTGTGCTTTCCACCTGGGTGTTTTCTATTTCCTTAGCAACCCCTTTGTATCTTTTATTTTGTGTTTTTTTTTAGCCAAGTAAAGCCTCTAGTGGAAAGTTGACACTATATTTCGGATTTCTGCGCAGAAAACAGATTTCTGCTGTCCACTATTAATTCCGTTAAAAATCACAGAAAACTCAAAATGACCTGAGATTTTTTGTGCTTAATCCTTAGTTATACAGGCAACTTTTCTTAGATGACCACGTTTTGATTTGAGCAACAGAAGATTTTTGAAAAAAATCGATCTCTCCCTGCTGTTCTGTTTTAACAGATTTCTGCCATTTATAGCATTTTCATCTTAATCTCTTTCTTTCGGTGCTCTTTTGAGAAAAAGAGTTTTAAAATAAGTTGTGACAGTAGCTAATGTGTTTTTGATTGCTAGTATTGTGTTTAAACTGAACCATGTGAGTTTATTATTTCGATTGCACTAACGTTGCTAATGAAGATTGTGCGAATTTTGATGTGAAGGAAGTTTTCAAGGGTCAAGAGAAGAGGATGATATGGTGTGATAAAGAAGAGTGAAAAGCCTAAGCTTGCGGATGCACCTCTGGTACACCCTAGAAAATTCCAAGAAGACTCAAGCGTCTAAGCTTTGGGATGCCCAAGGCATCACCTTCTTCATCAGCAAATTATCAGATCACTTCTAGTGAAACTATATTTTTATTCGTTCGCATCTTATGTGCTTTACTTGGAGCGTCTTTTTTTCCCAGTTTTCTTCTACTTTTTCTTTCAGTTTGTTTTTAATTTCATAATAAGCTTGGTTAGACCCCCGAATTCTTTTGTTGGAGAGTGACACGCTCCGCTTTTTCATGAGAATATGTTGTATTGTTAATCTATGTCTAGCTCCTGCATTTATTTAGCTCCAGTTTTGCATGCATCTCTTATAAGAGCTATTAGTTTTAGTAGTATTATTTGAGTACTCTCATGTTTTATTTCTGTATCATAAATATTATTTTTGTTAAAGCATGTTTTGTATGGTGCTTGTTGGGAGAAAGAAAACTGCTGCTTGAAGTAGAATTTATAACAGTACTAGTAGAAGCTTGTATAGACTGTGGCTAGAAATTTTTCATGCCATGATAAATGCTATTTTAGTTTTAAAGCCTTGTGGTTATTGAGTAGCATGATTAGCCTCAAATAACTGAGAGTGTTTAATGTGTATTGAAAGATTCATGAGTTGTTCTTGTCATAGTAAAGCATCAATATAGGGTATTCTCTTTCGAATATTTTATTTGGTTTACTTGGCGCATGCTCACACCATGTTTATGACCCACTTAGTTTTTGAACTTTTGATACTACTTATGTTCTAATGAATGATAATTATGTCTCTATGCATGATTATGGCTCTTATGCTCTCTTGATTTGTCGCTCCCAGTCTTTAGCTTGCCTCCACATGTACCGAGTATGAGCTCTACTCGTGCATCCAAACTCCCTTAAACCAAAGTTTTTCCCATTATGTCTACCATACCTACCTACATGTGGTATTTAACTGCCATTCCAAAGTAAATTGTTCATGTGTTACCTTTAAAACCTTCAAAATTATTCCTGCTTTGTGTTCTTGTTTTTGCTCATGAGGACGTCAATAGAGAATCTTTATCTCACTTGTTGATTGGATTTCACACCCTGGACTAATGGATTCATCCGCTTATCCACATGATAGAAGAGCTGGCAGCGGGGTGCCCAGCCCCAAATTAATAGAAACAAATTATCTTCACTGTTTTTGCCCCTTGTCATATCAGTCAAAGCATAATTGTGTAAACAAAAGAGAAAGAGGGATGACCTTCTACACCAGTTGCATCCTTCACCATGTGTCGAATCAATGAATATGGGTTTTACTTTCCTTGAAGATTGTTGCGATCCCCTTTACTTGTGGGTCATCATAGTTGCAATCTTAAATGAAAATGGCAGCAAGAAACATGTAGAAGAACTGGTTGTAAACGATGTTTCAATGCTTGGAAACAAGGCCTAGGTATCATACTTTCACTAGTGGACACTATCAACAATGATAATGTAATTGAATACATAAATATCTCTCTTCACTATGTTACTCTGAACTACTCTCCGGTTGGATAACGAACACCAATTCACTGTGTAGGGCTACAAAAGCACCCCTTAAAGTCTCATTCCACATCTAGGGGCACCCCACTCTGTCACTTTGAGTATCCAAAGACAATACTAACAAACACCACAATTTCATAGAGACATCCAACTAAAACAATAGGTCATGATAAGTATTCCTGTAATCTTTAGGCTAAGAGCCACACACGGTGCGCACACTGTCACCATCACACCGTGGGACAAAGGTGTCTCCGGAGGTCATATTAATAAAACCACTTGAGTAACATAATAGATGAAGAGTAACATCTACTTATTAAACTAGATTACAAAGCTCATGATCACATAAAGATCACACCATGGGAGAGAGAGAGAGAAACCACATAGCTAACGGTGGAGCCCTTAGCCTCGGGAGAGAACTACTCCCTCCTCATCATGGGATCTACCAACGGTGATAAAGATGGTGGTGGAGTCGATGGAGATGGCTCCAGGGGTAATTCCCCATCCCGGCAAGGTGCCGGAACAGAGATTTCTGTCCCATGAAACTTGTCTTCGATGGCGGTGAAGTTACGGAACTTTTCGTGGGTGGAGGCTAATTGATTTAGGGTTTTCGCATCGGGGGAAATATATAGGCGAAAGGGCGATGTCGGTGGGCGCCCGAGGGGCCCACACCACGTGGTGGCATGGCCAGGGGGAGCCCGCACCACCACATGGTGTGGCTTCCTCCTCGGCCCACTTCGTCTCTCCTTTGGCCTCCGTGTGCGTGACAGAAAAATATGACCCTGGTCTTTTGTTTCGTCCAATTTCGAGAATATTTCCAGAACAACTTTTCTAAAATACAAAAACAGCAGAAGACAAGAATTGGCACTGTGAAATCTTGTTGATAGGTTAGTCCGAGAAAATGCATAAAAATGCTATGAAGTGTAAATAAAACATGTAGCAGTTGGTATAAAACAAGCATATATCATAAAAAATTATAGATACGTGTGCAACGTATCAGCGTCCCCAAGCTTAATCCCTGCTCATACTCGAGTAGGTAAGTGAAAACAAAATAATTTCTCAGGTGACATGCAACCTACACCATATCAACGTTGTGTAAAAGCATTGCAAGCTAAGGTCAAAGTACTCTAAATATAGGCATGATAGATATAATTCCAGCAATGTAACTTAGCAACAATGTTGCAACATGAAAAGTAACACAAACAAAAGATCATGAATAATAATGCACTGAAAGATATACGTTTGATTCGAGCATAGAGAAAACATAGAAAAGTGGTATTCACTTGTCCTTCATGGAATAGAAAAACATAAATGCCAAGACACCTTCAAAGTTAAAGTGGTGACTAGATACAAATAATTGAGAACAAGCAATAACATAATGAATCAATCAATATTTTTTTGGGACTATGCACATTATACTCAGAATGATAACTATGCCCTCTTAACTATGCATAAAGTTAGAAGACGTAGGCTCAAAATTAAAGTAAAAAAATCCCTTCACAGAGGGAAGCATGGATTACTCATGTGCTAGAGCTTTTGATTTGAATAAAACAGAGGTCATGAAAATATAATTTTGAGAGAGGTGTGTCTATGTCAACGAATGGTAACAAAAAACGTATTGTTGGCACTTTTGAGACTTTTGAGAGCGGTTTCCATAGGCACTTTCCTATTTTCCTTATTGTTGGCACTTCCCCCCACCTTTTTTCACACAAACCATGGCTACCTGAATCCTCGGGTGCCGACCATCAAACATCAATCCATGGGGAAGTGCCTTTTATTTATTTTATAGTTCATAATATTTGGCACCAGCTCTCTGAAATATTAAGATGAGCACATATTCCATACTCATCGGTGAAGAGGGGGAAGAATTTTGCTTGACATAAGACATGATAAATCTTAAATTACTTCCTTATGAGCTAAAACAGGAGCACAAAACAGGTTTAATAGTTTTGAAGGTTTTAAAGGTAGCGCACAAGAAATTTACTTTTGAGTGGCGGTGAAATAACACATATAGGTAGGTATGGTGGACACATTTGGAAAACTTTACTTTTTGGGAGTTGAATGCACGAGTAGAGATCATATTCAGTACAGGTGTAGGCTAGCAAAAGTCTTGGAGCATCCAACTAAGAGAGCAATAATGGCGATAATCATGCATAGCGACAAAACATTATTAATCAAAGCATAAAGTGATATTATAAGCCAAAAAACAAAATGATCATGGAGGATATAGGTGACTGGTTTGTAGTCATAACATCGTGTGAGCATGCGCCAAGTCAACCCAAATAAAGCATCGGAGGAGAATACCACGATACTATGCTTTGATATGATAAAAAAAACACATGATTTCTTTCAATGGCACATTAAGCGCTCTCAGCTATTTTAGACAAGTAATGATACATCATAAAATACTAAGCATATAATTAAAGTAACATCTAAAATGACATGCTAAAGTCTAAGCCACAGTCTAGACGAGCTTCCTATTGCACTGCTATAACCATGAAATATTTTACTCTTCTCCAACACCAATCAATTTTTTTGAAACAAATCTCATAGATAATAATAATAAAATATCATAGAGCTAATCATATATAACTGAAGCAAACCAAAAAACTCTAAAGAAAATATGAGTGGAAAACAAGATCGAAAATTCAGTACTAGCTAAAAGTGAACACTCATAGAACAATAAGAGTGAAAACTAGAGTGTTCTAAGCAATGAAAACGGAGTGTGTCTCTATCCAAAAAAAATATGCTAGGATCCAAACATATAATACAACAAAGAAAAAAATTGAAAGCAAAAATAGATTATGCTCCAAGAATAACACATAATATATGAAGCAATAAAAATATAGTGTCTTGAAAGAGGACCTGATATTTTGTTGATGAAGAAGGTGATGCCTTGGGCATCCCCAAGCTTTGATGCTTTTAATTATTGGACATTTCTTGGGGTTACATGGCAATCCCCAGGCTTGATATTTTTTCCACCCTTCATCTCATCATATCATTTTTCTCTCCCTACACTTGAAAACTTCCTCCATATAAACCTTCTCACAATTTTCATTAGCAACGTTAGTGTAATCAAAATAATAAATCCTCTTTGGTTAAGTTTCAACACAAGTCTAACAACCATTAAAGAATTATATACTTTCACAAATTCTTTTAAAGCTTTCCACTCAAAAGAACACCAAAAGAAAAATATTAAGAGGAAAATGCAAATATTGACAGAAATCTGTCAAAACAGAACAACAGGTAAAGATCGATTTTTTCGAAAATATTCTGTTGCTGAAATAAAAAAGAGAAAACTAATGAAAGTTAGGTATAACATGGGTCATGTGCACGAAAAATTTCATATCAATTCGACGTTCTGGATGAGAGAATTAATTTTCTTAGTGGCAGCACAGAATCTGTTTCAAGACAACAACTTCCCCAAATCTTACTTCCTCCCTATTAGAGACTACTCTTGGCACAAAAAATGAAATAAAAAGGATAAGGAGAGGTTTATACAAAGGTAAAAATTTCCAAGACTCAAAAAGCAAATAAAAATTTCAGAAATAAAACATTTGGGTTGTCTCCCATAAGCGCTTTTCTTTAAAGCCTTTCAGCCAAGCATGATAATTTTGATGATGCTCTCATATGTATAAGTTGAACATATAAGAATGCATAAAGAAGTAAATATCCAACACATTTAAGTATAACTCAATTCATATGTAAAATAATCTTGTAGAAAAACAAGTCAATGAAACATAAAGTGACTAGCATAGGAAGACAAAATAAGTGCAACTTCAAACCTTTCAACATAAAGAGGGGAAACTTAATTGTTGAGATACATAAAACCATGTTTCCCTCTCTCATAATAATTTTCAGTAGCATGATTGATAAAATCCACAATATAACCTCCACATGAAACATCCTTACCATGATCCCTATGCATAAAAGTGTCAATATCTTCTACATAAGCAAAGTTCTTATTATTAATAACAATGGGAGTAAATTCATCATAAAGAACTCAAATATGATATACAATTTGTATATTAAAGGGATGGTTTTGGGTAATCCCTTCATAACTATGAAAAGTTTCATGAGGATTATTGTGATTATAGCCTATGTCATAGTATTCTTTATAGTAATTATCAAAGACTAGAGGCATAGTATCATCATAAGAAATATAATAGTTATCTTGCGAAGTGTGTTCATTTGTAACCATATCATCATTTTTACTAGAAGGGGATGTATCAAACATATAGTCATTAGTGGCAAAAGGATTTTCAAACACATCATCCACAAGCTTAGAGCTTTCTATATCATCATTGGAAGGAACATGGATAGTACTAATATTACAACAATTATTAACATCATCATTTTCAGAATTGGTACAAAAGATATTCTCAATATCAAAAGTAGTATGCTTCTCCCAATCATGATCACTACTATAAGTAGGCATATGATCGTTATCGAGTTCAGACTCATCAACAACAACTATATACGAGCAACATGCTTAGGGGAAGATATCATTTCCTTTCTTCTCTTACTCCTCCTCTCCTTCTTCTTCTTTCCCTCTTTAAGAGGGAGAGGCTTGAAAATAAGCCTCTCCACATACCCTGGTTTATTGTCAGAAAAAATAGAAGAAACTTTGGAGGATTCCCCCTTTTCATTAATAAGAAAAAACACACATTAGTCCTTTCATATTTTGGTAAAGTCTCATATTTTATCATATTTTGTATGTAAGTACTTGTGTAGCAATTATCAACACAATAAAAATGATATCCATGCTGGACGCTATTCATATCAAATGCACTCATATCTACCAAAGAAGTTTTTATTGATAACTCTTCACACCCCAAAAATAATGTAAGTTCATCATTCTAATTTGGAGTGATCATGTCATCACAATACAAACTTGCAGTACTCATTGGATTCTAAAGGCTATTATCATAGCCTGAGCATTATAAATTGAAATGAACCACTTTATAGCAAAGTTCACAAATAAAAGGATAGAGGGCACAAACTTTTTCACCAAGATCATTTAGAGCCCTGTCCCACGTTCTAGTTTTTTCATTCATGTGATGGGTACAATATTCTTCTTTGATTTGATTCTTTTCACAAGGTCTAAGTGCTCCACAAAAATTAACATGCTTATAAGAAATAGTACTTTCAAAATTTTGAGCATGTTTATTGCAATCATTAATAAAAAATTCATTTTCCATGCAAGTGTCTTTAAAAGGTTTATGATACATGTCCCAATTTTCTTTAGGAACATTGATATGAGAAGCAAAGGCTCTACAGTAATCAGAAATAATTTGAGGATCAAGATCATATTTAGCACTAAGCTCTTAAAAAATCAGCAGTTTTAGCAAAAGACTTAATGCAATCATACTCATAGTTTATACCTGATTATTTATCTTTATCGTTATTCCAATCTTCAGTATTGTTTTTAATTGTTTTAATAAGATTCCACTTAGCTTCAACCTTCTTACTTGTGACAATTCTTGCAATGTCCTGAAAGCCTTGCATATAGATTAGTAACAATTCTTTCCTCATGAAGCTCATGGTTAGGACATTTGAGTATTAATATTTTCAGTCTCCCCCAAGATTGAGCAATGCTTTATCCATCACGAGGATGAAAATTATAAATGTAATTCCTATCTAAATGCATTTCACGAGGAGGATAAAACTTGGAGTAAAAGAAATATTCAAGCTCCTTCCACTCCGAACTATGAGGATAATCTAGTACCTCATACGACTCGCTTGCTTTGTCCTTAAGTAAGAATGGAAATAATTTCTTCATGACATTTTGTCTTGATAAACATGCAACCTTAAACAACTCACGAAGTTTTTAAGTTTCAACAAGTGATCACTTGGATGAACTGTTAAATCCCCTGCAAAACGTTCATCCATAATGTTTTCAACAATTTCCATAGGTATTTCAAAAGGAATACTTTCAGTAGGTGGATTTAAAATATCGCAAGCATCATTAGAATTATCACATATGGGAGATAAAGTATCATCAGAGCAAAATTTCCCCTCTAAAGCTAGGGAACTAGAAAGATCATTTTCATAAAAACTAGCTCCCCCTAAGCTTAGACTTATCCATAGCATTAACAATAATGGTGTTCAAAGAATTCATACTAATAACATTGCTACTAGCATGCAAATAAAGCTCCATAGGTTTTTTAATTTTCTCTCATATTTTTATTGTTTTCCATTAAGCCTAACTAGTAAAAATAAAAACAAGGAACGAGTAAAAATAAGCCTAACTAGTGAAAATAAAAACAAGAAACAAAAATATATAATTGCAGCATCTAGAGGAAATAACTTCGAACACTCACACATCATAAACAATACTAAAAAATAGCTTAGTAACCAAAGGATGAGAGTACCGTTTACCTTACCTCCCCGGAAATGGTGCTAGAAAAGAGCTTGATGTCTACGCACGCTTCTATTTTGTAGACTGTGTTGGGCCTCCAAGTGCAGAGGTTTGTAGAACAACAACAAGTTTCCCTTAAGTGAATCACCAAAGGTTTATCGAACTCAGATAGGTAGAGGTCAAATATATCCCTCTCAAGCAACCCTACAATTAAGTATAAGAAGTCTCTTGTGTCCCCAACACAACCAATACACTTGTCAGTTGTATAGGTGCACTAGTTCGGCGAAGAGTAGCGAGATGCAAGTGATTATAAGTGGTAATTGCAATCTGAAATGAAAATGTCAGCAAGCAAACATGTAGCAGAATTGGTTGTAAACGATGTTTCAATGCTTGGAAACAAGGCCTAGGTATCATACTTTCACTAGTGGACACTCTCAATAATGATAATGTAATTAAATACATAAATATCTTCTCTTCACTATGCTACGCTGAACTACTCTCCGGTTAGATAATGAACACCAATTCACTGTCTAGGGATGCAGAAGCACCCCTTAGAGTTGCATTCCACATCTAGGGACACCCCACTCTTCCACTTTGAGCATCCAAAGATAGTACTAACAAACACCGAAATTTCATTGAGACATCCAACTCAAATGATAACTCATGATAAGTATTCCTGTAATCATTATTCTAAGAGCCACACACAGTGCGCACACTGTCACCTTCACACCGTGGGACAAAGGTGTTTCCAGAGGTCACATTAATAAAACCACTTGAGTAGCATAATAAATGAAGAGTAACATCTACTTATTAAACTAGATTACAAAGCTCATGATCACATAAAGATCACACCATGGAAGAGAGAGATAAACCACATAGCTATCGGTACATCCCTCGGCCTCGAGGGAGAACTACTCCCTCCTCATCATGGGAGTCAGCAACGGCGATGAAGATGGCGGTAGAGTCGATGGAGATGGCTCCGGGGGCAATTCCCCATCCCGGCAGGGTGCCGGAATAGAGATTTATGTTCCCTGAAACTTGTCTTCGATGGAGGTGCAGTACATAACTTTTCGTGGATAGAGGCTAATTGGTTTAGGGTTTTCGTGTCGGGGGAAATATATAGGTGAAAGGGCGATGTTGGTGGGCGCTCAAGGGGACCACAACACGTGGTAGTGTGGCTAGGGGGAGCCTGCGCCGCCACATCGTGTGGTTGCCTCCTCGGCCCACTTCGTGTCTCCTTTGGACTCCGTGTGCGTGACAGAAAAATAGGACCCTGGGCTTCTGTTTCGTCCAATTCCGAGAATATTTCCGAAACAACTTTTGTGAAATACAAAAACAACAAAAGATAAGAACTGGCACTGTGGCATCTTGTTAATAGGTTATTCCCAAAAAATGAATAAAAATGCTATGAAGTGTAAACAAAACATGTAGCAATTGGTACAAAACAAGCATGGAGTATCAAAAATTATAGATATGTTTGCAACGTATCAAGAATATATAGCTAGCAACTACATATACTTGAAGATCTAGACATGAAGACGAAAGTGGACTTTCGAATCTGTGTGTAAGCTTTGAATCTTAACAACAGGTTTCCGTATACAGGAGCTTGGTTCTATACTTGAAAAGGACTCCCTTACACAATTACTACTTGACAACATGCAAAAATTAGCAGTAGTAGCAAGCTACTTGAAGATCTTTGTTGACAGCAAAACAGGTTGTGGAATTTTGGATCTGAACATAGTTGCTCAATCTGAAAAAAGATTGTGAAAATATATGGTTTTTTCTAGAACCTGGTTGTGTCCTGCAAGATAGGTTCTGATGCAACATGAGAGTTCTAAAGACGAGGATGGGAAGATAGGGACTCACGGCAGAGCGGGGAATGTCTAGAGGAGACGGCTGTCGGCACGGATCCTCGCGGGTAGGAGGATGTATCCGTTGAGGTGGAGATAGGGCGAGGTCATTGGAGGATGGTGTCTAGGCGGGTCTTCCCGTCCTCCCCGTCGTTTTCCATGTCGGCAGAGTAGATAAAACCAAACCAATCTATGAAAGAAAGCACAAGGCGACGGCGTGAGTATGGTAGCATCGCCCTTAAAGGAAGTCGCGTAGTAGGGAGGAGGAGGAGGGACTGACCGAGCAGGTGGCGGATCCCCATATATCTTGTTGTGGAAGAGCTTTATCTCCATGGCGACGACATTGGAAGCGTGCGGTGCCCTGAGACGTGTGATGAAGGGATGAACCCTGGACCTATCGGGTGAGGATACCCGGTCCAAGGCCCAAGACCTAAGCCCAAGGGGAGACGCCGTGGACTGTTCTAGAAGGCCCAGTTGAAGCCCACCCGCAAGGCCTGGCGGGTCAAGTTAGGAAACTTGGAACCGACTTTAGGTTAGGGTTCGTATCCACCCCGGGAACGGTTTGAGACTTGGCCATCTATATAAGGCCAGGAGAACCACCAGGAGGACGACAAGCAATACCGCACCACCAAAGCCTTGAGATCGAGATCATACTCTTGACTCGATCATCCCCCATTGTAACCGATCTACTCGTCAATACAGATCGACAGAAGCACGAGTAAGGGTTTTACCTCTACGAGGGCCCCGAACCTGGGTAAATCGTGCCCGCTATTAGCCGACGATTGTCACCAGCGCCTACATGTTCTCCTAATCTAAACCCTATGAACTCACCCGAGGGACTTGTTGAGATGCATATTCGACAATTGGCGCCGTCGGTGGGAACGACGTGCGCTAGATCTCCGGCATCTTCGGCCTCATCGACAACCAACTCATGCTGGAGTCCCGGAACTTCGACTCCAACCAATACGATCCGAATCGGGTCGGTCATCATAGCTCCTCACTCGCCGGAATCACGCCCGGTATTCAGCGAGTTGGAAAAAAGTATCACTTTGATGTTCGGAAGCTTCCAGTTTTATGCTGACAAGGAGGGAATTCTACACTTCCCCGAGCAAACAAATCTCGAGGGGTCAGGCTCTGAGTCGAGACTGAGAGCTCTTTCTTGATTCTATGTGTGTTGGTGCATGGCCGTTCTTAGTTGGTGGAGCGATTTGTCTAGTTAATTCTGTTAACAAACGAGACCTCAGCCTGCTAACTAGCTATGCTTATTTAGAGGAAGGAGAAGTCGTAACAAGGTTTTCGTAGGTGAACCTGCAGAAGGATCATTGTCGTGACCCTGACCAAAACAGACCGTGCACGCGTTATCTACATTGTCCGGCGGCGGCACCGTTCGTCGCTTTGCCAAAATGCTTGATAACCTCCTCTCCTCGGAGCGGGGGCTCGGGGTAAAAGAACCCATGGCGCCTAAGGCGTCAAGGAACATTGTGCCTAACTTGGGGACGCGGCTGGCTTGCTAGCCACCCCTCGTGTTGCAATCCTATTTAATCCACACGACTCTCGGCAACGGATATCTCGGCTCTCGCATCGATGAAGAACGTAGCGAAATGCGATACCTGGTGTGTATTGCAGACTCCGCGAACCATCGAGTCTGTGAACGCAAGTTGCGCCCGAGGCCACTTGGTTGGCGCCTATCCACAAATTCCACCCTTAGGATTATCCTACTCGCAAAGAAATAAGGCTATACTAGCCATCTTGTAGTTCGATCAAACACATGGCTTCTCAGCCATATCAATAAAAATATGGTTTCTCAACCACAACTATTCGCATCTTCGATTTTTTACATGCTATAAACCACAGGCATACACCCCAAAACACACGGGGGCTAAGCCTAATCAGCATAAAAAGAACACAAGGTTCAACAAGGTACACACCTTGTGGACACCTTAAAAATACACAGAGTAAACTATACAAAGTTTGCAGGACTACACTTTCGAAGACATTACAATCATAATACAGGGTATCTACATCCTACAATTACATATAGCGACGAGCAGACTCCTCGGCCAACACTCGATCAACCTCTTCAGAAGTCAGCCGAATAATCTCCTCTGCTGGAGGATGAACGACTGCGTAATGAGGAGTAAGATCGACTGGAGCATTGGGGAGCCTCACCACAAAGTTAAAGTTAACCTCAGGATGCCACAACCGAACAAAAGCAAGCGCTACTAGAGCACCGCAGATAAGCTGCTGACGAAGACACTCGCGAACTTCGCCCACTCGGCCAAAGATTCTTAGCAGGTCGCTCAACCCTTCTGGAACGGTGCCCAGCGGATAGAACGTCCGGTGCACAGAAGACAAGGCTTCACGACAAGAATCCACAAGCATCTTCGCATGGCTAGCCCGGTACTTCAAGGTCGCCAAAATAAAGCCTCGACTGCGGTCAGAACAGAAGTTGTTCACATGCGGCTTTGAGCTACCCGCTTCATGGACAATGTGATTATCCACCCAATGAGTTTCACAAGGACCGTCAGGCTCAACAACTGCCAAGAAACAGCTCGAAGGGTTAAAAAGTGAAGAAGAAGAAAACAACAAAGTGCTAGGGGGTCATAGGCTTACAAAGCATGTCTTTTGCAGCAGCTGCCAGCTCTTCCATCACAAACTGTTCACGCTCAGCCGCAAACTTTTGTTTGGACTTAGCCACATCATCCACCCCCCGCAAAGTCTTTATCTTGCGTTCTCCATCCGCAACACGGTCACAGAGTGAGGCGAATGTGCTAGTAGCAGAAACAAGGGAATTCACTTGTGCGCTTGAGCCACTCGAAGACCTGCATTGGGATCAAGTACCTGGAAAGAAAGCAGACACAGGTTTAGGACGACAACTAGACCCCACTCGCAAAAAAACACCACCAATCCATCGGGTTCTCGGGGGGCTACTCCCATCAGGAGCGCATAACAACGAAATACAACAAGCAAACACTGAAGATTTCAACAATATATTTCGATTAAAGAAAATACGGAAATACATCCCAAGTTTCATTACATCGACAGACTGACATAGAAATTTTAAACTAAGCCTAAGAGGCTACACAAGTGTTGCCACTCGTAGCAGGCTGCCCCTTGCGACCAGCACGGGCAAACACTTCAGAGAGCTTCTGGGCAAGGGCTTCAGCCTCAGGACCAAAAGGACGAAGCGGAATCTTTTTGCCGAAGGCGTCGTAGGGAAGGCTCGAGAATACCTTCTCCGGGTCCGCGACTCCATGCGCCAGCGCAAATTGGATGGCTGTCCTGGCTCCGCACTCAGATTGGGCGACTGAGTAGGCCTAGAGAAGATTCTCGTCATCCAGGAAAACTCTCAAAAGGCCACACAATGTAGGCGGGACCGCCACATCCACCAGCAGGCGCTCATGGAATTGCGTCAACACTCGAATGGCTTCGCCAACGAGGGAGCAAATCCACTCGCATGTTTCTGGAGTTGGGAGCAGGAATCCATCAGGGCATCCAGTCGCCGGCTCCTGGGTAGCTCCAGTGCAACACCAAGGACATCTACAAAGAAGACACCGTAGATCCCCGAGATAGCCAATTAAACTGCGGCCCAGAGGAAAAATGTCCGAGTACAACTTACCCGCAAATTGCTGAGCCAAAGGGCGGATGATGCTAACAAGATCGTTATCATGTCTAGCACCAGCCTCTTCCAACTGCTTCAGCGCTTCTTGGGCCTCGACAAGCTTCCCCTCAAAATCAGCCGAATGCTGGCGAGAAGACTACAACTCCTTTCTGGTGGACTCCAACTTGTCCTCAAGGTTTTTCACCCGAGTGACATCTTCAGCTTTTTCAGCCCTCGAGAGATTAACTTGAGCTGCAAAGCAATGAATTAAACCTAAGCAAACTTGTACGATCAGTGGAAACAGCAAAGAATGGGACAAATTAACTCACCTTGGAGAGCTTGGCCGTCCTCGACGAGTCGATCACGATCCACCCGAAGCGAAGCGCAATCCGCCTCGGCCGGGAGTACTCGACCACCGATAGCAGCGAGGGAGTCAAGAAGAGACTGCAAACACACAAAACAAGGAGTTCAACTCATGGGCAAAATCTCTTGAGTCTATTCACGACTGTACACAGTCGAGTATAGCCTCGGGGGCTACTCCCATCGGGAGCACTGTCGTGCACCGATAAAAATCGAAAACAAACGAAGTAGAAGGAACAAAAGAGATGACAAGATCTACCTGGGCTTGGGTGGTGCACATAGGGTCCGCCGAGCTACCCGACACTTCTTTGCTCGCTGAGGCTCCACCCGCGAAGCTAGGCAATCTATAATCTGTAGCCGTGGTCGCCGGTGCTGGGCTCGGGGGTTTTTGGGTAGCCTTGGCGACTGGAGTTTCATCCGCAACAACTTCCTTTCTCTTCACAGAAGGGACAGAGGAAACAAACTGGCCAGGGCTGATGGTCTAGAGACTGTCATGAAAGGAAAGATCAATCAAAGGGCGTAAGGGAAAAAGAAGAAAACTTTCGACTAGAGGATAAAGTGAAACAAGAAAATCACTCATCATCATCGTCGTCGTCCAGCATATCCGCATTCCAAGCGGTGGAGATGTTCGGCCTGGAGCCCAGAGGAGGAAGCACCTTCAGAGGCGTCACCCGAAGATGCTCGGTCGCCTTGTCGGATCCTCCACCAAGGAATTATCTTTTGAAGTTGCTTCATCATCCTCGTGCCAGCGGCGTTTGCGATGATGAAGCTGATCACTACCCGACTCTTCCACGTCATCCGAAGAACCATTCTCGAACTCGAGTCGTCCTTGGTAACACTGGTGTCGAGAGGAGTCTCAAGATTTCTCACCAGCAAGTACGAGGCATCATCGGCAGATATTGGCGGGTAGCAGGTTGCTACCTTCAGACTCTACGAAAGAAGAACAATAAGAAAGGGGCAAAATAGATTCGAATGGCAAAAAAGATTAAAGAAAAGACAAGAAGGAAACTTACATCGGCTGGAGGAGGTCTCGAAGCTTCGAATGGTTCAAGAGGGCTAGCAGCAAAAGACTCGCCTACCTTCAGCTTGGTGATAGCCGCAATTTTCTTCTCGAGTTAAGCATTCGAGAGGATATCTTGACTAACAAGGTTAGGGTCTTCGATGCCCTGGTACTCCCACATAGTTAAGGGCCTCTCTTGGAAGGGCTGGATCCTACGTCGGAGGAAGACGCTCGCCAGATGCAAACCATTCAACGCGACCCCTGTGGTCTGGTTGCGAAGAGTTGCCACCTTGGCGAGTAGCAGGGCGACGACGCGGTTTTCTTCGACTGAGAGCTTGTGCGCCCAGGACTTCCGTCGCTTCAAAACGGCGAACGGGTGGAATTTGTGAGTTCCACCCGCGCTGTTATCAACAACGTAAAACGACTTCTTCCGCCATCCTTGCGCGGAGTCGAGGAAGTGCATCTCCAAGTAGGAGTCGTCCGTCTTCGCTTGGATTCCGAAGCCGACAGTGCGCACATCTCTCTAAGCTGGCTCTCCACCCGCGATTTCTTGCGAAACACCCGCACTTTGAACAGGGCCTTCCAAAGGCCCCAACGCAGGCGAATGCCCAACGAGATGTGTTGCATCGCATTTGGATGCAGGTCGTGCAGCTGTATGCCATAGACATACAACAGACCAAGGAGGAAAGGATGAAGGGGGAGTGAGAGGCCGCGCGAGACGTGATCCGCGAAGATCACGCGCTCGTTCGCGCGAGGGTTTGGTACCTCCTCTTTGTTGCCGAGGCGAACTCGTTTGTCGCCATCGGGGGGCAGCAGCCCCTCCCTCTGCATCTCCTTGATGCTTTTTTTGGTGGCGTTGGCAGAGCGCCAGTCGCCCGTCCTCGCGGCGGGTGGCATGGGGACATCTTCGGGCGCCTTCAACGATGAAACAGCAGCGCTGCGTTTCTTTCCTCCCGTCATGAGAGCTTCTGGGTGCTTGCAGAAGAAGAGATGTGCGCGAGGAAGAAGAAGAAGGGGAAGCAAATAACCGGGAAGTTTTCACTTTCCGCCTAAGGGCGGATATATATATATGTATATATATATATATATATATATATATATATATATATATATATACACATACAAGGCAAATCAATCTAGAGCGCAGATCAAGCAACGTGGCACCCATCGCGGCTGCCACGCGTGAAGTGGAAACGAGGTGGCAGTGAAAAGCTGTTTTACGCCAGGATCTTAACAGTGGATCATGCGCATTTACTGTGCGCGGCTCGCGGAAAAACCGGAAACGACGTCTCGTTTCCGGTCAAAAGCTGACAGGGTGGGCCAGCGTGCCCTGTTTTCACTTCGCCACGTCCCATCGGGAGAAGTCAGAACGAACAAAGTGCGCAATGACGTCATTGTGAACCTCATCAAACTCGAGAATTCTTTCGGGTAAGATCCCAGACACGAAATTTACGTCGTATGGGCATATCATGACGCGAAAACTCTTTTGCATAAAAGCCCCAGACACGAAATTTTCTTTCATATGGGGACAACAAGGTTTGCAGACACGAAAACTCTTTCGTATGGATAGAAAACTACAAAGACAAAAAATCTTTGTGCATAAAAACAAAGGAGATTTTTTCACTCGAAAAATCTCAAAACAAAACTCGCGAGTGCGCGGCTCCTGCCACTCGGTCACACGATGTACACACATCCCCTCCTCGGATCGTTCGGCCGACTAGGCACATCCGGATGCCGTATTCTTTCGAATACGAAGGTAAGACCCAAAAGATCTCTCTTGTGGGCCTGTAATCGCACTCAAGCTGCGTCCTCCGATAAATTTCTGTGTCAACAACACGAAGAAAATCCTAGCGGACGCGCCGGGTACCCCTATAGGTTAAGTTCGACTCGATAAGACCTCCACGGCCCAGTCGCAATGATCACCTCATCGGAAACGAGTCGGAGGTCTCGAATTCGCGTAGGCCAGAACTGTTTTTACCCTATATGCAATTAATTGGCCCTGAGCTTTCGGGAGAGACAAACAACTGAGCCATATCCTTCTGCGAAAACAGCCAGAAATACATGCACTTTCATACAAAGACTCATCACACATATAGGGTACACGCCCTCCAAATAGCAAATGGTTGAAACAACCAGTCGAAAGAATTCAAGACAAGATTTTGAGCGTCTACCCGACAAGAAAATCTCAATCGACTAAACGCTCGGGGGCTACTGACGAAGGGATGAACCCTGGACCTATCGGGTGAGGATACCCGGTCGAAGGCTCAAGACCTAAGCCCAAGGGGAGACGCTGTGGACTGTTCTAGAAGGCCCAGCTGAAGCCCACCCGCAAGGCCTGGCGGGTCAAGTTAGGAAACTTGTCACCGACTTTAGGTTAGGGTTCGTATCCACCCCAGGAACGGTTTGAGACCTGGCCATCTATATAAGGCCAGGAGAACCACCCGGAGGAGGACAAGCAATACCGCACCACCAAAGCCTTGATATCGAGATCATACTCTCAACTTGAGCATCCCCCATTGTAACCGATCTACTCGTCAATACAGATCGACAGAAGCAGGAGTAAGGGTTTTACCTCTACGAGGGCCACAAACCTGGGTAAATCGTGCCCCTGTTAGCCGACGATTGTCACTAGCGCCTACACGTTCTCCTAATCGAAACCCTATGGGCTCACCCGAGGGACTTGTTGAGATGCATATTCTACAATGTGGTGGAACGATCTGAGACGCCAGCGGCCTCTGGCGAGGCCTAGCGGGAGCGCCGACGCGTTGTCCGGGAGGGAAGGGGTGGCGTCGATGCAGTGGAGGAAGAAATGGGAGAGTGGGAGGACAGAGGGTCAGGGGAAAGCAGAGGTCTAGGTTGGAATGGGAGGATTTTTTCCTCCGTTGCATCTTGCACCAAGACCACGTGAAGAACGGAAACACGCGACGCTCAGGGGCCACAGGACCAACAATGACGGCGGACCCAGATGTCATCTACCGGGTAGACACAATATTATGTAGAAATCGGTTAAATCGAAGGGAGGAGCCCCTCGCAGACCATCTGAGAAGCCTTGGTTTTCATGAGTCTTTACAAGTTAAATAGGGTATTAGATGTACCCCATTCACGGTTAACGTTGAACAATCTTAGAATCCACGTAGCCAGACGATCTGTATGACCACCCTCATCCCACCGCAAATCGAGATCAGAAACTGGTCTTCCAATTAAAAGATGCTCCCAACTCCATACAGACAGAAGCACCAAGCAACCACCCATATTGCAGTCAACCTTATTCTTGCCATGTTGGATTTTAGACTGTGTGACTTTACCTCCAACTGCATAAAGAATAAAATATGATGTACATTTTATTACATCAACGTAGGAAATATAGAACGGGCTAGGTATGGAATGTCGTTACCTGTCGATACAAATAAGCCAGTGCAGCCGTATCCCAATTCTATTTGTGGTCCCAAACATCTAACAATTCGAGCCACATATATGGGGCATTCTACCCACCATCGTCTGCAAATATAGCACGACAAAGGACATACCACAAGTATGCCCTGGCATACCGCTGCAAATCATCTTCATCTATCTCCTCTGGGCATCTTCCAAAATGTTCACAAATCCAACAAAAGAGGGCACCTACGACTCTTTTCGGAATTCCCAGCTCTATCCCGAGATATGAGACCATTCGCGCTCGTCATCCCTCAATACTAGTGTTCCAAAAAACAGGTTCCCCCCTGATGGGAGGTGTCGTGATGATTGAAACATCCGGTAGTACCAGCTTTGACAGAAATCCCAGACTTTTTTTTTGTTTCTTTGAGGTTGTTCTTATGGGATCAACTTGGGGATTAAAACATTAATCAATAATGTCCATAGAATAAAATCCCTGCAATACTTTAGCAACATTAGGATGATCATTGTATTGTCAACAAACATCAAAACATTCTAGGGATGGAAATGTTATTTCAACCTCCCGCTCGAGGGATACGACCCGCCGACATTCGCTACCGCCATAAGGCCGGAGGATTCATTGACGATGGCTATATCGACAAGGTAACCGCCATGGTTATGGCGCGCAAAGAGTGGAAGGAGGAGGACGACACGAAGCGTTGTCGCTGGGACATTGTGATCGACAGCCTCCTCTTATCGAGTGTAATCTCCCCGCGAATGTAATTTTTTTTTAAAAATAAATAGTTCAATTTAGTGTGTCTATTCTGTGCGACACATTTTGACCCTCTAAAGGTGGGGGGAAATCGAACCGTAATCGTGTTATAAAGGTTTGCAATCTAATTGTCTGCTAGAGTTGCTCTAATATCTAATTTAGAGGTGCCGGTATTGATAGCACGAACAACTTTGGTAAAAATTCTAAAACCATGTTTTAGGCAAAATTCCTTGAAACAAAAGTTTACTGCACCCGACCTTCGCTCGTACTCATATCGGACCTCAACGCCCGTCAGCTCCGATCCAATAGAACGAGGTCATGCTACGCACGGATGAATCACGGCCATGACCACGTCGGTTAGCTTGTCCGACTCGGTGAAGATCTCGACAAGGCGATTGCGACTCAGATTCGGCATTGCCTAGAGATCGATTAAAGAGGCCGCGCCCCGTACGGCCGTACCTACAGGCATAGCATACCAGATCGATCGACTTGGTGCTATCGATCTGCTCATCGTATGTACGCCCAGGTGTGTTCTCGAATTCAAACCATGTTCATGCTCACTCAGACCGTCGTTAGTACTAGTCTTACTCTGCAACTTTTTTATGGCCCTGCAAGTTCTGAAAAAGAAATATACAGCCGCCAAGGGCGAAGGAACAAACAATAGTTTTCCTTGTTTCCACGAATTTCAAAAGGCATCTAAGGCTGCCGCTGCAAGGTAGGCCAGCTCCTGCCAGGTTTCCCCAAAGAAAAGGCAAATTTGTTTTTGAGAATTCCAAAGAAAAGTCATTTTAAAAAATGTATTCTAAAGGTCGTCGTGGATCTTCTTCAAGCCCATAGCCCGCTCTGCTCCGATGTTGGGCCATAGCTCCACAACCCCTTCTTCTTCTTCTTCTTCTTCTTCCTCGGGGGAGAAGAAGAGTTAACAACAAACTCGTCTGGTGGTAGGGTCCCGGAGTCTCAGCTCGGCGGTTCCCCTCCCCTCCCTCACCGGCGCTCCAGCGTCTGGTTGTAAACTCCACCCCACCTTTCTTTCACACCACCAAATTCGGAGGTCCTGGCGGACAAGCTCTTTTCCCCACACCTGCAGGCGGCGGCAGGATCTGTTGGGGAAAGGACCTTTGGCGGAGAAACTCTGCTGCCCAGTGAGACCAACTCTCTCTCTCTCTCTCTCTCTCTCTCTCTCTCTCTCTCACACACACACACACACACACACACACACACACACACACACACACACACACACAGAAATAAAAAGTGTGGCCTGATTTTTCTGCGTGCCTCCTGCCAAGTCGCCTTGAATTAAAATTCGTGGGGAAAAAAAGCATCCTTTTTTTATTTACAGATTTACCATTTACTTTCAATAGGGACTAACAAGTGCATTCTTGATCATGCTCTTGTCTGCAGGTCAGCAGAGCAAATCTCTACAGTGGACGTTGCAGCTCACCAGGCGTTGGCATCCCAATCGTCTGCACAATTCGACCATGGATGTCGATGGCCTGCACAAAAACGAAGATTCATCACCCTGGATGTCCCAATTGTAAGGTTTTCTTTCATGCTTCGGTTTCCCTCATTTGACTTGTGCATCTTGTTTAATCTTCATACCACGTTTCTGGTAACTGAGCCGTTAGTCAATTTCATCTTAAGAAAATTGGACTAGACTAGTAATCAATATCATCTTATGAAAAATTTCAATGGCCTATTTAGGTTTGAGAAATTGGATTTGGAGGTGGATGGTTCCACTGAGAAGATGACCTCTCCAGAAAATGATGCAAATCTTGAACGTATACATCCTGCTGGGGAGGAGTATATGTCCGGTCAAGATAATTACTTGTCATGTCGCACTGGGGACAATACCGTGAATGGTTTCAAAAGCTCAACATGCCCTAGGTAAATTATTGATTTTTGGAGAATACATTTTAAATTTTTTGAGTTTATCATTTTATTTAATGGTGCATGGCCTAATAAACTCAATCCAAACTAGGTGCAACAAAACTCTTCCGGTCCCCCATTCAGTGACACCATTCCTCCCTTTGATTGGGTCGCGTTATCCTTTGCCTGATGTGGAAGCAAAGGAGTACTATAGGATGAAGAAGAGAATTAAATACAGAGGAACACATGAAAATGAAAATGAGATGATTCGGCTGAGTGAGGAATGCTTGCTTGCTTTCAGAAGATACGTTCAGATTTATAGTCTTGAGGTGCGTATATAACCCATTGCTTATATTTTTTGTTGTTCAATAAACGTTAGGTTTGGTTCCTTATTCTGATGTTATTTTAGGACCGAGTACAAGTTTGGAGAACTTTGGTGTCACTCCTCCAGAGTCCAGGCTGATTGCAAGATATATCAGCACTTCAATTTCACTATGCGGACAAAACTTAGAAATTCTGATATTTGGACACTAAAACTTTATTTTGCTGAAGTGAAGCAGTTGTTTGGTGTCACGTACTATTTCTGCTGCCCCTTGGACGCAAGTGATGATGGTATGCATTCTTTAAATCCTGTTTCTGTTTTCTTTGGCGAGTATTACAGGATAACCGTATACTTTTATTGATATATTTTTAATTGGTAGTGCAATTTAAACCCCTGTTTTTTTGCGTATTTATCAAATTGCATTGGTTTTCTAATTTTTTATTTTTTCAAATCGTGGAAGGTCGCTGCTTCGAATGCAGAAGACAGCATATAGGTGACCTAAAACACCCTCGTAGAGGTGGTTACGAGAACGGATATTCTATTACCCTTGACAGTTTTATGGATGCCTATTCATCAGACTCAGATACGGACAAGGACAAGTCATCATCATCTGGTAGAGGTTTTTTTTCGAACATCATAGTTCATTAGCCCATCTTACCAGATGATCCTCTTATTGTAGCTAAACTTTTAATTGTTATTTTTGCAGTGCCGGAAGATCATTGGCTCATGTTCGTAAGCTGAATCAACTTGATTTTGATGGATGCATGGATGAGCTCCACCGCCTCTGCACCCCTTGCGGGTACGAGCCAGCGGAAAGGAATGGCTCTATCGTCATGCTCCCGTAGTGGCTTCTATGGAAGCACACGGGTGACTGCACTTTCTATGGAGCCTCTCCCGACATCCCCAGCCTCCTGCAGCTCGTGCAGGACGAGGACATGGCCTGGTTTAAGCCGGTGCATCAGGGTTGCGTATGGTCTTCCCAATCCCAGTAGAGTAGTTGTGTTTCAGTGTGTACCCGGTGTGTGAATCCTTTTGAGCATCACATTTCTGTAAAGCTACCCCGCACTATTTTATTGCATACGCAAGGCTTTTCTGAATTCGTGAAGAAAGGAGTTGAGACATGATTACTTTGTTTGAGAATACGCCAAGGAAAGGTGTAATATTTTTTGTAGAAGGCAGGCCAAGTGGCCAATACAACAACCGGCTACAAGAGTAAATAGATAGAAACGAGGGTCAAAGATGTGCTCTCATATTGTTCGACTCCAACCGAACCCAGTCATGATCACTGTGTCTGATGGAGCCATCCCGTTGAAGAACACATCGTTGCCCTGAATCCAGATACACCACATGGCTAGAATAACCATTGACATCGTTCCCAGCTTCTACTATATCAATACAAAAGGCAAAGCTTTTGCCTCGTTTCAAAAACAAGCTGTAAAAAAAAAAAAAAACCATTGACAAAATGTCACGACGGTTCTGAACATGTGAGATGGGTCAATGTCTTCGGCTCAAACTATCTACTGTCCAGAATACACCACATGACTAGAATAACCATTGATCACACGGTGGACATCGGTTTGGGGAAGAGAGACCACGCATGCTCAAACTATCTATTGTCCAACATCTGTTCTTTGCCACGTGCCAGGTGGAAAACAGGCTCAATGGAGCTCGTGGTGTAGCGAAACGCCGGTCAAGATGCACGGACCAAACGTGGCGACGATGTTCAAGGGAGGTCCGGGCTTATGTAGTGAGCGACGCATTTTCTGCTACTCAGAAAAGTGCAGGTCGAAGCTGTTGTTCCCGTTTTTGGCTTGTGCTAGATTCGACGATCGGGCACACGTTGGACATGTAGTCGTGCCCTAAAAAAAAATAGTCTCAGTTGAATTTTAGACGCTTGTATCCTCCAAATCCATGTCCTAAAAAACATCAGAAGTACTCCGTAGGGACCAAAACAAACTTTTATTGAACAATTCAAAAACATAAGCAATGTGTTGTACGAACCTCAAAACTATAAATCTGAATGCATCTTCTGAAAGCAATCGGCTGTGTGCATCATGATAATGCAGAGGCCGGGTGTAATACTTACTATTAAGTAATAAAAACCCTTTATCAAAAAAAAAAAAATCTTCTGAAAGCAAGCAAGCATTCCTCACTCATCCGCTCAATCTCATTTTCATGAGCTCCTCTGTATGTAACTCTCTTCTTCGTAGACGAGTTCTCACATCCATCCGCTAGAGAACGAGCCTAGTTGGATGGAGCGACAGTCCGGGGGCGACTCGGGGGGCGACCATGGTGGTCATCTCGCCGGGGGACGCTTCTGGGCGCTGCTCTCGGAGGATAAAGACACTGAAGACGACGGTGGTTCCCCTCTCTCCGCGGCGGCGGCGGCGGTGCCGCAGTCGTCATTCTACTTCGCGACTCCATCTCCTTCGTCTTCGAGGGACTTGGTTGAAGGTACGCAAGGTAAGCGGGCAGAGAGACGGCGGCAACAGCGCCTGGCGGCCATCACGTTGGCCGTCACGCCATGTTCAGAGGATTCGCCGGTGGATCCTCACACGGAGGCCATGTCGGGGGGCGGTACTGGCGGTGATCGAGGGCAACGGCTCAAGATCCCGGCTATCCCCCCCCACAACGTTTCCGTTCTATGATACTGAGCCGTGGTTCGTCGTCGGTAAAAAGGGACGCGCATCCATCCTCCTCGGCGAACCGTCGCCGGAGACGGAGGAGATCGCCGGACGCGGCGGATCTCGGATTTCGACCTAGGCTTGCAGTGGGCCATACGGGCCCTACGCACCGCCTCGTACTGGGCTTTTCGCGGACCTGCAGTCGGACACGAGTCCATACGGGACTCGACCGCATCGTTTGGTCGTATAGCCCTCGACGACGGCTCCTAGGGTTCGCGAACAGAACGTCGGCACCGATCGTCTCCTCGATGGCGAATCCTGGAGGTGGACGGGGCTACTACGGTGATGGCCGCGGCGCGGCGCGAGGCAATGGTCCGCCGCCGTTTCGTGGAGGGCCGCCGGCACGAGGTGGCTTCGGCCCCAACTACTTCCGCAGTGGCCCAAGTGGTACGGCGGGGCAAGACCAACGCCAGGGGGAGTTCGGCCCCGGCAATGGCGCGCCTTTCGGCGGCTTTAACGCTGGCGCCGGCTTCAACGGTGGGCAGCTTGGCAATGGCGGAGGGGGCGGTGATCGTCACCGGTATCCCTACCGAGCTAACTACGCGGGAGGTGGACAACAGCGGGGCTATGCGAGCTCGAACTACCGCGGCAGAGGGCGGGGGCGCGGCCCGGTGGTGCCTAGGGAGTCCACGACGGTGGGCACTACTAACGGCGGTCTCACCGAGGCGTCGGTGGAGGACGTCGTCCGCCGAGTGACGGAGGCCTTGTGTGCACAGGGCGTGACGACGCTGCAGCGAGCACCGACCGCTGCCGCGGCGCCCGTGGCTGCGTGGACTGTGGCCCTGCCGAGGCCGATTGCGGCCCCTGCCGTGGCGCAGGAAACGACTGCCGTGGCGCAACCGGCAGCGCACTCCTCTGCCGTGGCTGCCGGCAGCTCTTCTGCTGCCGCGGGTCGCGCTGTGCCGCTGCCGGTGACGGGTAGAGATCACGCG
The DNA here is from genome assembly GCA_028641055.1 of Alopecurus myosuroides. Taxonomy (NCBI): domain Eukaryota; kingdom Viridiplantae; phylum Streptophyta; class Magnoliopsida; order Poales; family Poaceae; genus Alopecurus; species Alopecurus myosuroides. The sequence continues at coordinate 71,956,695 of CM054063.1, forward strand.
TTGCGTGCTGCTGCGGCATCCGCACCGAGTGGGAGTGGTCTGATGCCCAAGGGGCCTTCGGATGGCGTTTTGGCCGGCCCCTTATCGGAGGAGGCTGATGATCCGAACGCTAAGAAGGCTAAGAAGAATGACAAAGCTAAATGCTTTATATGCGGGGTACAAGGTCATTTGAGTGCGGCTTGTACCGAGGTTGTCTGTGAGTATTGCGAGGGCATGGGGCATGTTCCTGATGATTGCCCTCTTCTATCGGTGGCGAAGCAACAGGTCATCACGCATGGGTTTCTGAATGAGGGGCTGATGTTCTACAAGGCGGTGCCTACGGCATCGTATAGGCCCAAGATTGATTCCGTCGGGTTGGGTAAGCTGAGTATCACGGGAGGATCGCTTTCTGTGGACGAGGTCATTGCTCAACTTCAGCGACTGGTTCCTTCTGAACAGTTCAAATGGGAGGTTCTACTCGTAAGTGATAATGTTTATAAAGTCTCTTTTCCTACTAGAGCTGAGTTGGATCGTATGATCATATTCGGTGCGTGTCATATTCCAAACAGCAGCTGCGTGATTACAGTTGAGGCTTGGGTTACGGAGATGAAGCCCATGTGGATATTGCCTGAGATCTGGATCAGAGTTTCTGACATTTCACCTAAACACCGTGGTGATTTTCTTCTTCTGTGGAGTCTCGGTTCTTTGTTCAGTAAGACTCTGAAAGTTGATATGAAATTCACTCGCAAGCATGGAGTTCTGCGGGTGCTTGTGGGGTGTATGGATTATACCCTCGTTCCTGATGGCTGGCCGGTTTTCTTGCGTGATGGTTTTTATGAGTTAAAATTTCACGTTGAAAATCCGAATTCTGATGATGAAGATGGGATGGCAGTGGATCCCAAGGATATTTCTCGTGATGAGGACGAGGGTGATGGTGCGAGCTCTAAGCAAAAAGGCCCATCTGTTGGTAATATGGAGATTGATAAGACGAGTGAGAACACTAGTGGTGCAAGTGAGCCTTCGGACGCGGCTGGTAAAACCACGGATGGTACAGGGTGAAGAAAACGTTTTCCCCCGGGGTGGTTCTTTCACCATCGGTGGCTATCTCGATGAGAGAGGCTCGTCTTTTTCTTTGCTCGTTGAGCAAGCAGCAGGTGGAGATCACGCAGCAGTCCGAGGGGGCTGCGGATGGCTTTGGTTCGGACTCTTTGGGGGTTTCTGCTGGATCGACAGAGGAGTCGGCGCATGTGTCGGCTTCGGGTGGTGGAGCACCACTGGACGCGGCGACGACGGAGGATGGTGGTGGGTGGGTGGCCACGGTATCAGACGGATACCCGACGTCACCTGTCACCACACCTTCATGGTGTGCGCCTAGCGGCAGCGCGGTGGCACCACGGCGCCTAGACGGTGACTTCCACGGTGTGCGGACGCTCTCCATCCAACCAGGCGGGTTGGATGGGGGGAGTGTGGCGGCTACTTCGACTGTCTCTGCGTCACCGGCCGTCTCCTACACTCAACCAGGCGGGTTGGGTGGGGGGCGTCGGGGGCTGTTCGGGTGACCCCTTCGAGGGGGGATACCCCCTTGCTGGCTGGACACGGCTCACCTCAACCAGGCGGGTTGGGGTTGGCAGCTGTGTTGGCTACGCCGTCGCGGCCTTTGATGGCTGCGGTGATGGCATATGGGGGTATCTCGGCGGGCGACGGGGAGGTTCGCTCTAGTGCACGCTTGCGGGCGAAACCGGATGCAGATCTTCCTCAGGAGCTGCGGGCTATGGCTCTTGCGCAACGCAAGGATTCGGCTTTTCCTCGAGGTACTCCTACTGTTCCCGTTGGTTTATCGTTACTCTTGTTTTCTAATTCCGATATTAAGGCGCGATCTGATAAGCTAGGGGTGTCTTTAGGAAAAAATAAGCTGCAGGTTAATGCATCTATTCATGGTTTGTTAGAACAAGAGCGGGTTAGATCACTCACTTTTCTTAAGAACAATATGAAGGAAAAGTTAGACGTTGATATCTTTGATTCTCACTCTAGTTTGGCTCTTACGAAAGCGTCTAACCTAAGTGAGGATCTCCGAGACGATGATGTCGAGCTTGAGGATGATCAAACGGATTATCCAACGCTCTCTAAAACGGTTAAACGTAACCGCAAAAATAATTTAGGCACCCTTTCTAAGCCTAGGAGAAGTTCTAGAATAAAAAAATTTAAAAAGTGAAATGAGAGGTCTAATTTGGAATAGTAATGGGTTTGGCGATCATGCTAAACACTTAGCGGTTCATGAATTTATTAAAGAACATAAACTTGATTTCATTGCTTTAATCGAGACGGGTAGATCCTCCTTTACAGCATATTTTTTGGATTTTCTTGCTGGGGGTAGAGACTTTACGTGGTTTTGTCTATCTCCTCATGGTCGCTCTGGTGGGATGCTAGTTGGTTTGAATGGTACTACTCTTTCGGCACAAACCGTTGTGTCTGGGGATTTTTGCCTTAAGTTTCATGTTAAGACTAAAGCCGATGGTTTTCAATGGGCTTTTGTTGTAGTCTACGGAGCTGCACACGACTCAAAGAAACCAGACTTCCTTGCTGAGTTGGTTCGTATTTGTGATAACGAAACACTTCCGATCCTGGTAGGGGGGGATTTTAACATTATTCGGCGTCAGGAAGAAAAGAGTAATCATAACTTTAATGCGAGATGGCCGTTCATCTTTAATGCCATCATCGAGAGCTTAGATTTGAAAGAAATTACATTGTCTGGTCGACAATTTACCTGGGCTAGTTGGGGTGATAATCCTACTTATGAAAAACTTGACCGGTTCCTTAACAGCATTTATTGGGAGCAGAAATATCCTCTTGTTATGGTGCATGCTTTGACTCGTACGGGGTCAGACCACACACCATTGCTTTTAGACTCAGGGGTTGAGGCTCATGTCGGAAATAAGAGTCAATTCTCTTTTGAACTTTCTTGGATACGTCAAGAAGGTTTTTTTGAGTTAGTGCGTAAAGAATGGATGTCGGTTAATACTGGCAAGAGTCCGCTTGAAAGATGGCAAAATAAAATAAGACAGTTGAGACAATTTTTGAGGGGATGGGCGAAAAACCAAAGCGGAGAATATAGAAAGCTGAAGGATAAATTAAAGTCACTTATTGATATGTTAGATATTAAGGCGGAATCGACTCCTTTGACTGCGGCCGAGCGGGCGGCAAAAAAGGAGGCTGATGATTACCTAAGAAAGTTGAAACGAGATGAGGAATCCAAATGGGCGCAGCGGGCAAAAGTTAAACATATACAAGAAGGAGGAAATAATACGAAATATTTTCACCTAATTGCTAACGGTAAACATAGGAAAAAAAGGATCTTCCAATTAGAGCAAGATGAGGGTACGATCATAGGTGATACGAACCTTCGGACTTTCATCTCCGAGTACTATAAGAAATTATTCGGGGCACCGGCGCCAGGTAATGTGTCTTTAGTAGAGGATATGACTGCGGATATGCCTCAGATTTCGCAGGAGGAAAATTGTATTCTAACATCTCCGTTTATGGAAAAGGAGGTGTTCGAAGCAATCTCTCAGATGGAGCATAATAAGGCTCCAGGGCTGGACGGTTTCCTGGCTGAATTTTATCAGAGATTTTGGGAAGTGATTAAACTAGACTTAATGGCTATGTTTGCTCAGCTGTTTGCCGGGGATTTACCATTATACAAGTTGAACTTCGGGGTTATTACGATACTTCCAAAGAGGGAGGATGCGAGTCGTATTGAGCAATATAGACCAATTTGTTTACTAAATGTTAGTTTCAAAATTTTCACCAAAGTGGGTACTAATAGGGTAACCTCTATTGCGAGTAGAGTTATCCGACCAACTCAATCAGCGTTTCTACCCGGTAGAAATATTCTGGAGGGGGTGGTGGTTCTCCATGAAACTATTCATGAGCTGAAAAAGAAAAATCTAGACGGGGTTTTGTTTAAAATAGATTTCGAAAAAGCTTATGATAAGTTGAATTGGTCTTTCTTACAACAAGTTTTGAGAATGAAAGGTTTTTCACCTATGTGCTGCGATTGGATTGCTCGTTTTGTTCAAGGGGGAAGTGTCGGGATTAAAGTTAATGATGACATCGGTCATTATTTTCAGACGCTAAAAGGACTGAGACAGGGTGATCCGTTATCACCTATTCTCTTTAATATTATAGCAGATATGTTGGCTATTATCATAGATCGAGCTAAGGAGGATGGTCAAGTTGGAGGATTGATACCACACCTTGTCGAAGGAGGGGTATCCATCCTTCAGTATGCCGATGATATGATTATCTTCATGGAACATGATGTGCAAAAGGCTCTGAACATGAAGCTTATACTTGAGATGTTTGAGCTTTTGTCAGGACTTAAAATTAATTTCCATAAGAGTGAGATTTTTGCTTTGGCAAGGCTAAAGAGGCCCAAGAAGATCATCGTATTATTTTTGGCTGCGAAATAGGTAGTCTTCCCTTTAAGTATCTTGGCATACCAATTCACCATAGAAAACTTCTAAATAAGGAGTGGAAACCAGTTGAGGATAGATTTGACAAGAAGCTCAGTTCTTGGGTAGGAAAATTGTTATCTTATGGAGATCGCCTCGTTCTGATTAACTCTGTCCTATCCAGTTTACCGATGCTCCTATTATCTTTCTTTGAAATTACTGTGGGGGTCCGGAAACGTCTGGATTACTATCGGTCAAGATTCTTCTGGCAAAGTTACGTGAAAAAAAAGAAAATACCGCCTAACAAAATGGAACATTGTGTGCCGTCCGAAAGATCAAGGAGGCTTAGGGATTGAAGTTTTACAAATTAAAAACATGTGTCTGTTGAGTAAATGGTTTTACAAATTATTGACTGAAGAGGGGGTGTGGCAAGAGTTACTCTCTAATAAATATCTTGGGGATAAAACGTTATCTCAGGTAGAGGGTAAACCTTCGGATTCTCCCTTCTGGAAAGGGTTGATGAGAGTTAAGAGTGAGTTTTTTTCACGCGGCAAATTCTCTTTAGGTAATGGTCAGCAGGTGCGGTTCTGGGAAGATACATGGTTAGGTGATGAACCGTTATCACAGTCCTATCCATCACTATATAACATCGCCTCATATAGACACGTCACGGTTGCGGATGTGCTCGCACATAACCCTCTAGACATACGGTTTCAGAGGAATTTGGTGGGTCACAGAAGGGATCGTTGGTTGCACTTGGTAGAAAGATTGATGGGAGTTTCGTTATCTATTAATAGCGACGTGTTTCGTTGGAAACTGACTATGGACGGGGCGTTTACAGTCAAATCGTATTATGCTGACTTGATGCATGGATCCACAAGGTTTTTACGAAAATATTTGTGGAAATTAAAAGTGCCATTGAAGATTAAGATCTTTCTAAAGTTATTCTCACTAAAGACAATTTGATTATGAGGAATTGGCATGGTTGTAAAAGATGTCTTTTTTGCGATACAGATGAGTCTGTAGAACACTTGTTTATAACATGCCCTTTTGCCCGTGATATTTGGCGTCTTATACACTTTACATATAGCATTTATCCACCTACTAGCATTGCGAATATGTTTGGTAATTGGTTAAATGGCATTGATAGGAAAACAAAGGCACGAATACGAATTGGTGTGGCTGCTTTCCTATGGGCAATTTGGAATTGCCGCAATGATGTGGTTTTTAACAAACAAACGAATATTCACTTTTTGCAGGTTGTAAACAAGGCGGTATATTTTATCCAGATGTGGGCTTTTCTGCTACCTGTGGATCAACGAGGACTTATGGATTCAGACTGTGCTCGACTGATGGTGGTCGTTCGGGCTATTTACAGCCAGGCTGGGTGGCTTAATTCCAGGCGAATTGATGTGTAATTCTTCCATGTTTGTGTGGCTTGTCTTTGTGGCCACATTATCAGATCCATGACTGTAATTCAGATTGAATTATGGAATTTTCTCCATTTTTATTAATAAAAAACCGGCTGTGTGCATCGTTTTGATGCAGAGGCCGGGGCCTAGGCTCCCATTTCTAAAAAAAATATAGTACCCCTATGCTTCCACATCAGGCAAAGGATAACGCGACCCAATCAAAGGGCGTTCTAAACAATCCTTATGAAGAGACCATACACCCCTATTTGGACGATTTGCTTCATTTTTAGGAGAATTCGTCTTCTTAGTGGAACAAGTATCCTTCTCGTCCACCTCTAGATCCATTTTGTCGAACCTAAATAGACCATTCAGAATTTTCGTAAGATGATATTGGTCATTAGGCTAGTTAAGATAAAATTGACCTAGCAGCAAAACGTCTCAATTATCAGAGGCGTGATAGTACGAAGACTAAACAAGATGCACAAGTCAAATGAGAAGCATGAGAAAACCTTACAACTGGGACATCCAGGGGGATGATGTTACCCGCAATAGCAAAACAACGATGAAGTTAAACAAGATCGAACCAACGGGGAGACGAGATTTTAACGTGGAAAACCCATTCAACAAGGAAGAGAAAAAACCACGGGCACCAGCCAGCAATACTTCACTATTTCGGGTGAGGTTACAAACGCGCCGGGATTTACAATGTGTGGCTTATCCCGTGTTGCGGCTTACAAGAGGTATATAAAGGCGGTCCTGACCTAACTAGGTCGGTAACGGTGAATCCAACTCGAACTTGGTAACAACTCGTACCGTCGACCCTAAGCCTTCGGCGACGGGCCTCGCGTAGCGGAGGCCAAACTTTCCTTTATCTCCATATGAATTTGGATCGCCACAAAAATAACATATGAATCTTCGTTATCGTGCAGTCCACCGACATCCATGGTTGAATCCTTCTCGAATTCCATAGACGATTCGGATGCCAACGCCTGGTGAGTGGTGAGCAGCAACCTATAATGCAGCGATTTGTTCTGCTGACCTGCAGACAAGAACAAGATCAACAATGCACTTGTTTGTCCCTATGAAAAGTATAGATGGTAGTAAATCTGTGAATATAGAAACAAAAGATTTTTTCCACGAAAATTCTACACGGAAAAGAACAAACGGTTAGCGACGTGTGCAGTGCGAAAATAAGTAACTAACTCAAGGCGACTTGGTCATGCATCTGGGAGAATTCAGAGCGTGATTGATGGCAGAAGGCACGCAGACAAATCAAGGCGCACATTCTATTTATTCCGTCGCCTGCAAGTGTGCAAGTGTCGCACGCTGACAGAGGCAACCTGCATAAACAAAGCTCGCTTGGAGGTTCTTGAGGAGGCTACGCGTTTGGAGAGGGAAGGAATTCGCCTCAATTTCATGCGAAGGGAGTTAGACTCAGTACAGAATAGGCGTCACAGTACTCGTCTTGACAATGAGTTCGGGGCAGGTCTTGAACCCACGAACCTTCAGAATTTGTTTACACCTCCCGTTGCAAACCCGGCAGCTGGTAACCCAGCAGGCCTAGGTCGTCACACGAATCCGCCGGTTACCCCTGCTCCAGTTCATCAGACACACCTCCAGCCGCCCGTCCAGATACACGGCGGTCCAATTCCAATGCCAACTCCAGCGCCGCCCTTATAGGAAAGGTTCCATACGCCGCCTGGTCACTTCAATAATCAAATGGATAACATCTGGGCCGCAACAACCAGTCTGGCGCAACTCCCAGTCGATCCCAACAACCCTATGACCGTTGAGGCTCGGAGAGCTATTGAAATGTTACAAACAGCAGTGGTTCAACAACTCAATTACATTAACCAGGACATGATACACTCAACTCACTACCACAGTAGGACAACCTTACCGAGAAGTCACCATGGAAACTCCCCAGCCCCAGCAGGATCCAGCAATGCTAACCGAGTTCAGCCTAACCCACCTAGGCAAGCGGTATCCTACGCACCTAGGGCCCTGAATACATGACATAGATTTGTAGAACTGGAGAACAGGAATCCGGGTCATGTTCAGACCCCTTTCCAAAACGCAGTTTCAAACCCAGCTCTGGCCGGGTCTCGGAGAATTGGAATTTAATGCCTTGGTCCTGCGATCAGGAACGAGAGAATACCGGCCAATTTCAAAGGACCTCGCAGAGTGGTGAATTATACACCTGACATGGAGCCTGCAGACTGGATAGAGGGATATGAGATGGCCATGGAGATATTGGAAGTAAGCGACGCGCTGTGCGCACGGTATTTAAGTGTGATGCTGGAGGGGCCTGCGAAGTCTTGGTTGAAAAACTTACCCGCAAACTCAATTAACAGCTGGCAGGAGTTGAAGGATCAATTTATCAAAAATTTCAGGGAACCTGCAAGAGGCTAACAACTATTATGGACCTAGAAAACTTTGTCCAGAAGGAAGGGGAGTCTGCTCAGCACTGGTCTCGACGTGTCGCAGAAATCATACATTCATCAGTCGGACTTACCGCCCAGCAAGCGGTCATAGCATTAGAGCGAAATTGCAGATTCGATTTGTTGAAACACAAGATGGGACGTATCAAACGATACGTAAGTGATATGAGCAAACTGATGGATGCAATGACCAAGTATGCAGAGTCTGACAAGACAAAGGATGCAGACTCCGACGATGAGAAGTCTGCTAAAGCAAAAAAGGCTAGAAACAAGGGTGGCTAGAACCCGAATCAAAGTAGTAGCAACATCCAAAGCATGAATAACAACAAGCGCAAGAACAGGGAAGGGGCTTCAGACTTGGTGGCTAATACGAATACAGGTTACAGAAACCAACGTCAGGGCAACAACTTCAGAGGAAGTCAAAATTTCAGGCCAAACAGTTTTGAAAAGGCTCAGCAAGCTCTGAAAGGTCCCTGCCCCCGACATAGTAAAAATGGAAAGGTAGCAAATCATTCTTGGGAAAATTGCTTCATCATGCAGGGTTTCAGACCTAGCGGAAATAATAATTACGGGTCAGGCAACGGTGGAGGAGGTAACCCAGCAATATGGGAGGTGGACACCTGAGACCTGGCAGCTCGGGACCCGGCAATCATAATCCGGGTCATCACAATCAGGGTCACCAGGGAACTAACCCGGGCCATAACCACCAAGGAGGAAATTCTGGTTTTCAAACAAATCTGAAGCATCTAAGTTCGTGTCAGTATCACGTATTCACCACTAGTTCATGCAGGAGGGAGCGCAAGGTACAGAAACACGCAGTCAACACTGTTGCTCCTGCTGTTCCAAGATGGCTTAACTGGCCAGAACACCCTATAACCTGGAGCAGGGCTGATCATCCCCCGAGAGTTGATAATCCAGGAGGAGTGGCTTTGGTTGTGGCTCCAAAAGTTGGAGGATATAAGTTAGATAAAGTGTTGATGGATGGGGGAAGCAGCATGCATAAACATACTGTATTACGACACGTTCAAAAGGATGAACCTGCAAGAGAAACAGCTTCAACCATTATCGACCGTGTTTCATGGTATCATACCCGGTAAGTCTGCACAACCTATTGGAAATTTTTTCCTTGAAGTTGCCTTCGGGGTATTTGAGAATTACAGGACATAGATGTTAGACTTTGAAGTGGTCAAATTCAAAAGTCCGTACCATGCTCTATTCGGACGGTCAGCTTATGCCAAATTCATGGCCAGACCTTGCTATGTTTACCTCAAGCTGAAAATGGCAGGTCCTAATGGAAACATTACTGTTAATGGAGATAGAGACATAGCTCTGGAATGTGAGGAAGGTGTTGCAACTTATGTAGAAACAGCTTGCGCTGAAGAGGAGCTGAAGTTATATAAACTGCAAGTTGATCCAGAAATATGACCTCGCTCAAAAAGTCGTCAGCTGAGTCTAAGTTTAAATTCCAGTCTGCTCAAGACACCAAGGTTGTGGACTTTACCCCTAGTGACTCATCTAAGCAGTTCAGCGGGATGGCTCATATGACAGAGAAATAGGAAAGCGCACTCATCAAGGTCCTCCGTGAGAAATTGGGACATCTTCGCATGGAAACCTTCTGACATGCCAGGTGTTCCTAGGGAACTTGTTGAGCACAATTTGAGTGTGGATCCTAACCTGAAACCGATTCGTCAATTCCTCCATCGTTTCAATGATGAGAGAAGAAAGGCAATCAGAGAAAAGATAGCTAGGTTACTAGCTGCAGGTTTTATAGTTGAGGTATTACATCCAAAGTGGTTAGCCAATCCGGTCCTGGTCCTCAAGAAAAACGGAACTTTGACAATGTGCATTGATTACACAGACCTGAACAAAGCGTGCCCTATAAGGACCCGTTCGCTTTACCCCGTATTGATCAGATTATAGACTCTACGTACGGTTGCGAATTGCTATGTTTCCTGGATGCGTATTCAGGTTATCATCAAATAAAGATGAAGAAAGAGGATCAAGAGAAGACATCTTTTATCAGTCCCTTTGGGGCCTTTTGTTACACGTCAATGTCGTTTGGGGTTAAAGAACGCAGGAGCAACTTATCAGAGATGCATCCAAAATTGTTTGGAAAGTCAGATTGGGCGAAATGTGCACGCTTATGTGGATGACATAGTGGTAAAGTCTCAAAGAGGTGACACTTTGATCTCAGACCTAGAAGAAACATTTGCCAGCTTACGCAAATACCAGTTGAAACTTAACCCAACAAAGTGCTTCTTTGGAGTGCTAGCTGGAAAGTTACTGGGTTTCATTATTTCAGAACGAGGCATTGAAGCAAACCCGGAAAATCTAGGCTATACATAACCTGAAGAAGCCGGCTTGCCTGAAAGACGTTCAAAATCTCACAGGTTGTGTTGCATCCTTAAGCCGGTTCATAAGCAGGTTGGGTGAAAAGGCTATACCTCTGTATCGACTTCTGAAGAAAACTGACACCTTTGTTTGGAATCAAGAGGCGGATGAGGCTTTGAAGGCTCTGAAAAAACAACTCTCTAACGCTCCAGTCTTGGCTGCACCTGAGAAAAAGGAACCTATGTTACTATACATAGCAGCCAATAACAGAGCAGTCAGTGCGGTCGTAGTTGTGGAACGCAAGATGGAAGGAAAAGAAGGACTGATCCAACGACCGGTTTATTATGTCAGCGAGGTCCTAATAGAGTCCAAGCAACGTTACCCGCATTGGCAAAAGTTAGTTTTTGGAGTATTCATGGCCAGTCGCAAACTGAAACATTACTTTCAGGAACATCCCATCACTGTGGTCAGTTCAGCACCCTTGTCAGACATTATTCAGAACATAGAAGCAACATGGAGAGTTGCAAAATGGGCTATTGAGATGGGGCCATATCACATCAAATATGAGCCTAGGACCGCAATAAATTCTCAAGCTTTGATCGAATATATAAATGACTGGACACAATTACAGGTTCCACCGGATAAACCTGATACCAAATACTGTACTATGCATTTTGATGGGTCTCGACAATTGGAAGGTTCAGGGGCTGGTGTGGTGTTAACTTCCCCAAGAGGTGATAAATTTCGCTATGTCTTACAAATTTCGTTCAAGTGTACTAATAATGCAGCAGAGTATGAAGCTTGGCTTCATGGACTTCGCATTGCTAAGGAGATGAGCGTAACCCGGATTCGATGTTTGGGTGATTCAGACCTTGTCTCCCAGCTAGTTACAGGAACCTGGAATTCTAAAGATCCAGTTAAGGCAGCTTACAGGTGAGCGGTTACCCACCTAGCCGGATATTTTCAGGGTTATCAGGTTGATCATATTGATCGACGTCTTAATGAGGCAGCTGATGCACTAGCTCGTTTGGGATCCCAGAAGAAAAAAGTTCCACCTAACGTTTTCTTGGACGAACTTCATAGTCCGTCGGTCAAGATTCCAACGGAAGAAGACTTAGCAAACCTAGACCCAGAATCTGAACTGATAGCAGTATTGCATACACATCCAGAGTGGACCGAGCCATACCTGGCATACCTTCCAAGAGGTGAACTCCCACAGGACGAGGTTATGGCTCGACAGGTTATCAGAAGTTCAAAATCGTATACAATCATCAGCGGTGAGTTATATAAGAGAAGTGTGGTTGGAATTTTCCAGCGATGTGTTTCTCCAGAAGAAGGATGTCAGATCTTGAGGGAAATTCATTCAGGTGATTGTGGTCATCATGCAAGTTCAAGATCGTTGGTTAAAAAAGCTTTTAGACATGGTTTCTTCTGGCTTACTTCAAACGCTGACGCAGAGAACATAGTCAAAACCTTTGAAGGATGTCAGAGGTATGCAAGACAGGACCACGTGCTAGCTCAGGATTTGCGTATGATACCCATAACTTGGCCTTTCGCAGTCTGGGGGCTTGATATGGTAGGACCTTTCAAAAAGTCATCTGATAAAAAAAAATCATCTTTTGGTGGCAGTGGATAAATTTACAAAATGGGTAGAAGCAGAACCATTCAGCAAATGTGACTTAGTTACAAAAGTCAAGTTCTTAAAAAAGCTGATTTCAGGTTTGGTTATCCACACAGCATCATAACAGACAATGAAACAAATTTTTCAGAAGTGGAATGCAGAAGTTTTGCGAACAAAACCATATCCGACTTGACCTTGCTTCGGTAACACATCCACAGTTCAATGGGCAGGCAGAACGAGCAAATCAAGAGTTACGCAAAGGTATCAAACCTAGACTTCAGGTACCTTTGGAAAAACCTGCAGGGTGCTGGGTCGACGAGTTACCAGCCGTTTTGTGGAGCATACGAACTACTCCAAACAGGTCAACATGTTATACAACGTTTTTCCTGGTTTATGGAGCTGAAGCAGTTTTGCCAAGTGATATTTGTCATGATTCGCCGAGAGTAGCAGCTTATGTGGAAACTGATAATGAGTTAGCTCGTCAAGACTCATTAGATGCCTTAGAGGAAGCACGTGACCTAGCAGCATCTCGGTCAGTTATATATCAACAGAACCTGCGTCGCTATCATAGGCGCAGAGTTAGGACTCGAAGTTTTCAAGAAGGAGTTTTGGTTTTAAGACTTATTCAGAAGAAAGATGGGATGCATAAGCTAAGTCTCCATGGGAAGGACCTTTTGTAGTCAGTAAAAAACTACACAACGAGTCCTATTACCTCATCGATATGCGGGATGAAACCCGGACATCTGAGGAAGAAACTGGAAGACCATGGAACATAGCCCAATTGAGGTCATATTATACATAGGATCATTGTAATCACTCTGTTCTCTTTCAAAAAATAAGAATCAATGTTAGCAACATCTCAGTTATTGAAATATGTTGGCTTATTCCTGTGACATAAAGGCACAATATTATTCTTAGATGATTACTTGGGGGCTGATGCTAGAGCACAGTCTATATCTCAAGAATCTGGCTTATGCCAAAATATATTGGTTATACTTGCCTGCCAGTCAGTGGTTACACGCACTTTTTTGACCTAGATGTTTAAACCTGGTGGAGTCAATCATTATAACCTGGCAAGCCGGGTTACTCTGACCCTGAACTCCCAGAGTTGTACACACTAGAATAAATCAACGCGAAAAACCGGCTGAGGTAGAAAGCAAAGAAAAACCAAGTCAAAGAAATTCTCGTCTTCCAACATATGAAAACCGGATATGATTTGCATAACCTCAAAACCAAATTGTAGCATAAAGTGCATACACGCACCTTGAAAAAATAGGACTAGAAATAAAGAAGTTTATCTAGCCTATTACAGACCCAACAGGGTCGAATTATTGTTCTTTCAAAATGTATCACATAAATCACTTCGCAACAGTTTTCTCCTTCTGCTGGGCTGGCTCCTGCGTGTCCGGGTCTTGATCTGCAACGTCTGGAGTCTCTTGGGTCATCTAGGGGCAGGTTTGCTCCTTGGACTTCCTCAGCAGGGACGTACCTCCACTCTAGCTAAGCCAGAGCATCAGTAACATTATCCGGTTCATATAAGGAGCATGGTGGAGCAGAGACAGAAGGAGTAACTAACTGAGGCGCACCTGAGGACGAGGCTATAGAAAGCCGGCTCTTGGGAGGGGCTTGTCGAACAGCAGCCATGGCAAAGGGAGTGAAGGGCATTTTTCGTTCACCAGACGAATTATAACCCAAACACAGATCCTTTAACTTCATTTTCTTATCAATTGTACAGGCTTAGAACCGGCACTCTTTCTCTATTCTCGCGAATTCCTTCTTGTCGTACTTTGACATGTCTGCTTTGAACTCTAGGAAACCTCACACAAGAAGATCCGGCTTCAGTTCCGGATGATATTCCTTCGCCAGTGACATGACCTTGATGGCTCCGCGGCGACATGCTGATAGCTTATGCTCTTCTATCTACTGAGGGACATGAGTTAGCTCCACAAGCATTTCGCTAAGCCTTCTTGGCGGAACATCCCAGTTCCGAACAACTTTAATACATTCTCCACCTCTAATGTATAGGTGTCGGATTAGGGCGAACAAGGCTTTGAGTTTCAGGTCTGGGAGTTTCAGGTTATTACCATGCATCCTGCCTACAGGTTACAAAAGAAGTTCTGATATAAGCTAAAGCGTTTGATAAAAGAAAAAGGAAATACACCAATGGGCATACAATACATTAAAGGGGACGATAAGCCGGATAAACTTACCAAACATGCTGCACGTAATATCTCTCTGCAGCTCTGTAACCTTGGTAAATTGTGTCCGGGTCTCCTCCAGTTCTTTTTCAGCACTTTCTGCTCGGGCAACAAGATTTTTCTCCCGGGTCTCAAAATCCTTTTGTAACCCAGACCAAGTTTTGGCTGCCTCAAAGATTTGTTCTTCTAGTTCTTTCTGCCGGTTCCTAGCCTCCTCAGTTTTCTTAGCCTCATGTGCAAGAAGGTTTTTTAAGTTTGAAACCTCTCTTTGAGACGAGGACTCAATACTCTGCAAAAATTTCAAGTTATTTAAAGTTTAGGCATAAACTTGATAAAATATTCGGCTTATAAAATTATAACCCGGATACTGGCAAACTTATAACAATGTTCATTAAAACTTAAGTCCCAAGTAGCTACAGGTTTGTAACTTGGCACTTGGGGGCTACACTATCTCAATTTCTAAGTTGGATTATAATCTATGCTTAAGTCCCGGCTAGTTGCAGGCTCACAACCCGGCACTTGGGAGCTACATAATTTTTCGCCTTATTTTAAGCAAGCAATTATTAAGAATAAATGCATAGCAAGTCCTGGATTATAATAACATTATAAACCGACACTTGGAAGCTACAGCTATCCAAGTTATAGTTACTCAGGTTATAAGCTATTCAGTCTATACAGTTGAGAATTATGGGTTATGAATATCGAGGTTACCTCATATTTCTTCTTCAGATATCCTATGATGTCGTAAGCACTACGCCGGTTCTCAAAAAGTTCTTGAACAAGTGTTTCAAATTTCTGGCCTTCAATATTTAGGCTAGGAGTAGACCTTTTGTCTTCCGGTTTCACCTTTGGAAAGTAATCTCAACAGCCTGAGATCCGGTTATAACCACATCCTGGTCCTGGATAACTACCTTTTCAACCGGAGGATCACTACCCGGGATATCATCAACCGGGTTCACCTCTTCATGTTCTTCAGGCATAACGTCCATATGACCCGGCGATGCAGCAACCGTTTCATCCTTTTCTTCCTCAAGGTTTTTTTCCCTCAACAGTTACGGAGGGAGCAGCAGATGACATAGGGTTTACCTTTAATACAGCTTGAGTTCTGTTACAAAAGGAAAAGTTTTGAGTTGCATTACAAAAATTAAGGTATTATCAAAACAGGAAAGGAAAGTTAGCTTACCCATAATTAATGGAGAATGGGCTAGTCCCGCTGAAATGGGACGAATCTGAGTTCGTACAATCTGAATGAAAAGGACGACTCAGTTCTAGCCTTATTTGTCTGGCTAAGGGGTGTGAAGTAGTGGGCGAAACCCGGACTTTGGAGACCCGACGAGTGGGGGTTTTCTCAGGCAAACCTGTTTCTAAATCGCTGGAGCCGGAGCTCCGGGTCCTCCTTCTCTTGCTGCCCTCTTCAACAGCTTTGTTGTGATCCGGAGCATCATGAACCGGCTCCTCTTCAACAGCTTTGTCGTCGCCTAACCCGGCAGCTTCTTGTTCTTCTTGCCCATCCTGCGAGTAATCAGCGTTAGCAAACCGGTTGTGCAACTGGCCGAGGGAATCAAATTCAGAAACCTCTTCCTCGTCGTCACTTGGTTCTTCTGATTCTTCGTCTTCAGGTGGTGAAGCCGGGTCTTCGGTAGTAGTCCAGAAAGGGTCATTAGCCTGAGAATCGGAACAACAGCAAGGTTACAATCTCTACAGCTAAAAAGAATAATAAAGGAAGCAAAGTTACGAAGACATGAAAACTTACAGGAGGATCCGGGTTTGAAGAGCTAAAGGGCTCCAGGCCAACTTGAAAGAACTGGTCTTGCTTCACTCCCACCAGGAGTTTCAGAGAGGTTATCATTTCAGACTTAGAAACTATGGACTCAGAAACGCGCATAGAATCTACTGAACTTGAATATTCATGAAATAACCGGTTCCTGATGCTAAGTGGCGGGACACGCCAATCTACCCAGGTCTTTGTCAAATCTAAACCTGTAAGCCCATGAACTATCAGCGAGGTTATACGTTTTAGGAGAGGTCGGATCTTGATTTGATCGGCGGGCTTGGCATAAGAGTTCATTGTGCTAGTATAAACCAAGCGTTCCGGACGGAAACCCGGAAGAGCCGGTTCACCTTCAGGAGTGGTACACTTGATATAAAAATAGGATTTTTGCCACAACTTAGGGTGGCTTGCAAGTGGAATGCCTGGGTAAGCGATGTCCTTACGTCTCTGGAATGAGACACCCCCCCCGGCAGTGTATAAGTTCACCCCCAGCTACCTCAGGATGCTTGTTGCAGTAAAAGTACTCGAGGAAAAGATCCAAGTTTGGTTCTATTTGGAGGTAGTCCTCACAAAGGACTACGAAGTTGCTAACGTTTAGGATGGAGTTTGGTGGGAGGTCTTGAGGATGGAGGCCATAGTAAGCCAAGAGCCGGTGGAAAAAGAGTGAACCGGGTGGGCGAAACCCACGGAGAATATGGGCTTCGAAAGTTATTACCTCACCCGGCACAGGTTCAGGCCGGGTCTCGTTCCCCGGAGCTCTCCAAGATAAACCGGTAGGCAGTAGCCCGAAATTTTCCATTTCCGTGAGCCGGCCTTGTGTCATCTCAGACTTGCACCAGTTCACTTGCATCCTGTTTCGTCCAGAACCGGCGGCGCCAGAATCGACAGCTATTCCGGTTTTCTTCTTTTTTCCCGCTCCACCAGCCTTGGACGCCAAAGATTCCTATTTTCCCATCCTGTGATGAACGCCGGTGAAGCTCCGGCCGCGGCGGCGCTGGAGAAAAGGATGAGCTCTGGAGCTTGGATCGGAGGAGGAAGACGAAGTGGGGAGAGCTGGGTGCGAATGAGCCCTAGGGGCCGTACGCCTGATATTTATAGGAGGGGGATAAACCCTAGGGTTAAGAGGTAAATTTTACATAAAAACCCCTCAGGATTACACTATTAACAAAAAGATACAGCTAGATCAGATCGCAGAAAAAGATTGTTTCCAAGGAAATGGAACGATTGCGTGGAGAAAAATCCGGGCTAGGAGATCCTTTCGGTTCCGGAGATTTGGGAAATAAAGATAGGACAGTTATCTTTACAAGAAACGAAAGATATGATCCTGGAGATAAAGAGCTCGAACCGTGAGATCCGGAAAAGATATCATGGGAGGTTATTTTCCTTGAGCTAGAAGGTTAGCGTTTAAAGTTTTTGAGTAAAGTTTCACGTGAACTTCTTAAGTTTGAGGCTTAAAACGTTCATGTTAACCTGGGGGCTATTGTTGGGGGAATAGGCAAGGGGGAGCCTTACCAGTCCCACATATGAACCGGAACATGCCAGATCCGGTTCATGATGAATGATCCGGGTCTCGCTGCGTGGGCCAGGTTAAGACAGGGAGAACCGGAAGGTGGTGACCAAGACCTGGATCACTGAGAACCGGCCCAAGGCCCAGGATGGGTAACAGCGGAACTCGAGAGCCCGGAGTGCAACCCAATACCGGCTTAGGAAAGACCGGATCAAGATTATGAAGAACCGGAGGGAGGCTGGACTCCGAGTGCGGTTGAGACCAAGACTCATTTGTAACCCGGAGGTCTCGTCCACTATATAAGGCGAGACCCCGGGACGTAGAAATCTAAGTTCTAGATCGAGAGCAAAGTAACTCGAGACATCGAGATCCATAGTCGCCCTTTGTAATCGAGACTTAGTTCTTTGAATAGTAAGAAGGCAGGAGTAGGTTTTACCCTCAATAGAGGGGCTGAACCTGGGTAAACTCGCGTCTCTCGTTTCCACCTTAACCCTTTCGAAGTTTCGCTTAGTAGGAATGGCCTCGCAATCTAGTTCTCACATGAGGACACTTGCCGTGACAAAACCACGACATGTGGGGAAAAGTGCTTGTCCGCCGAGACCTCCAAATTAGGTGGCATGAAGGAGAGATGGGGTGGAGTTAGACTTAGACGCTGGACTTTCTATTTCTTCCGCCGTCAAGCTGAGACTTCCGAGGAAGAAGAAGGTTGTCCACTTGGGAACCTAAAGTAGCAAACCTTAGGTTGCTTGCTGGAGCTAGCGAGCTGCCCACTTTGGGACAGAATCTCAAAATGGTAAAATCATATGTAAGTTGAGATCATAGTACTTTAAACACGAGCATGGTAGATATAATTCTAACAGTGAAACTTAGAAATAAATTTGCATCATGAAAAGTAACACAAATAGAAGATGATGAATAATAATGTATTTGAAAGTTAGATGTTTGTTTCGAGCATCAAGAAAACATAGTAAAGTGATATTTCGCTTGTCCTTAAGAGTGGGGAAAAATATAAATGCCAGGACACCTTCAAAGTTTAAGTGGATGACTAGAACAAATAATTTGAGAGAAAGTAATAGCATGGTATGAATCAATCAATAATATTTTTGGGACAAATGCACATTAAACTCAGAATGACAACTATGCTCTCTCAACTATGCATAAAGTTAGAAGATGGAGACTCGACATAAAAGTAAAAGAAAGGCTTGTCGCAGAGGGTAGCAGGGATCACTCGTGTGCTAGAGCTTTTTATTTTGTTAAATAGAGGTATTGAAAACTTCCTTTTTAAGAGAGGTGTATGCTTATGTCAACGAATGGTAAACAGAAAATACAGTACCTCACAAGCCAACTTGACTTCACAAGAGCGGCTCCCATAGAAGGACGCAACTGGGTAGAAGCTCATCCCTCTTTCTCTTTTGTTTACACAATTAAGCTTTGATTGATAAATCAGGGAAAAAATAGTAAAGATAATTTGTTGTAATTAAGTTTTGGGATGGGCACCCAGCTGCCATCTCTTCTAGCAATTGGATAAGCGGATGAAGCCACTAGTCTAGGATGTGAATGTCCAATCAACAAGTGAGATAAAGATTCTCTATTCAGGTCTTCATGAGCTTAAACAGGAGCACAAAACAGGAGTAATTTTGATAGTTTTAAAGGTAACACACAAGCAATTTACTTTGGAGTGCCAGTTAAATACCACATGTAGGTAGGTATGGTGGACATATTTGGCATACTTTGGTTTCTGGGAGTTGGATGCACGAGTAGAGCTCATACTCAGTACAGGTGGAGGCTAGCAAAGTCTGGGAGCGACAAATCAAGAGAGCATAAGAGCCATAAGCATGCATAGAGACCATAGACATCATTAATCAAAGCATAAGTGGTACCAAAAGTTCAAAAATAAATGGTATTACGAGTCAAAAAAAAAACTAAATGATCATAGAGGCTATAAGTGATTGATTTGTAGTCATAAACATGGTGTAAGCATGCACCAAGTCAACCAAATAAAGCATTCAAAGGAGAACACCAGAAAATTATGCTTCAATGTGATAAAAACAACTCATGATTCTTTCAATGGCACATTAAGCAATCTAAGCTATTTGAAACAAGTCATGTTACAAAAGCTACTACTAGGTATAGAATTAAAATAACATCTAACATGACATGAAAACGTCTAGCCATAGTCTATATAAGCTTATTTTTGCACCGTTATCCAAATGATATAGGAATGAAACAAGAGAGTACTAATACTACTCTACTAAAACTAACAGCTCTAAATAAGAGATGCATGAAAAACAGGAGCTTAAAGGATTGCAGCAGTTAGAAGAAAAACTAACAATACGAGAATAACGAGTATTCATATGAAAAAGCGGAGCGTGTATCTCTCCAAAAAAAGAATGCTAGGTTCCAAAGAAATTTATTGCAACAAGGAAAACAAAACAAAAAAAAGCAAAAAAAAAAACGCTCAAAGTAAATTTCATATGATGTGACCGAATAAAAATAAAGTTTCACTAGAAGTGACTTGATAATTTGTTGATGAAGAAGGAGATGCCTTGGGCATCCCCAAGCTTAGACGCTTGAGTCTACTTAGAATTTGCTGGCTGATGGAGTGTAGACACATGCTCGTTGGGAGACCCCAAGCGCAAGGTGTGAAGAGTGCATCAGCAAGTTTTCCCTCTGAAAAGAAACCAAGGTTGAATCGACCAGTAGGAAGAAAAGCCCCTTCTAAAGGTTGATGCAGCTGAGATGGCAGGGTGCACTACCTGTTCAGCAGCAACGTGGAACCTACACAACACAATCAAATCACTTTGCCCCAATGAAGCAGCGAGGTTGTCAATCTCACCGGTTTTGCTGAACACAAAGAGGTTAAACGTATGGTGTGGAAAACAGTAGGAAACAGTATGAAAGCAGTATGTGTATTATCAGTATGAGAAAAATACCGACGCCCACAGTTCACTAGTGGTGTCTCTCCATGAAAGATAGATAACATGTGTGGTGAACAAATTACAGCTGGGCAATTGACATAAATGAAGGCTGCACCGTAGTGCATATGCAAGACATAAAGATACTATGTGATTCATGCGGGCATTACAACAAGATACATAGACTGTTATCCAACTACATCTATGACTAGTAATCCACCCTCCGAATATCATACGAACAAACGTTTGGTATTAAGTTGCAAGCAACAGATAATTGTAGTAAGCAAAGTGTGTAATGTAAACAATAACATCATCCTTAGACAAAGCATTGTTGTTTTCTCCCTAATGGAAACAACACATCCTCCATCTGTCACGTTTCTGTCACTCGAGCACAGATGCAAAGGAGGCATGAACCCACTATCGAGCATAAATACTCCCTCTTGGAGTTACTAGCATCTACTTGGCTAGAGCATCTACTAATAACGGAGATCATGCAAGATCATAAATAACATATGCCTGAAGATAACATGATAGATTGATACTCATAAGACATAGCATTCAACATTCATCAGATCCCAGCAAACACAACATGTAGCATTACATAAAGATGATCTCGATCACGTGAGGCAGCTCACAAGAGTGGAGAGAACAACCATCTAGCTACTTCTATGGACCCGTAGTCCAGGGATGAACAACTCACGCATCACTTCAGAGGAGGGCATGGTGGTGTTGGCACCTCCGGTGATGAATTCCCCTGCCGGCGGGGTGCCGGGGAGAGCTCGAGAACCCTCCCGTTCTAGGGATGATGATGACGGCGGCCTCGGGTGTTTTTCGGAAAAAAGTGGTATATCTTTAGGGTAAATATGTCGGGGGTATAAATAGGCGAATAGGCAAAGGCGGTGGAGGCCTCGGGGCCCCACACCACCCCAATGGCGCGGCCGAGGGGGCCCCGCCCTATGGTGTGGGCCCCTGTGACCCCCTTCCGGGTATCTTCGGGACTCCGTGGAACCTTCGGGAATTCTAGGACCCGTGGACTTCAAAATTTCCAATTCTGAGAATATTTCCAGAACAAAGTTTCTAAAACTTAAAACAGAAGAAAATAGGGGACTGGCTCTGTGCCATCTTGTCAATAGGTTAGTACGGGAAAATCGATAAAAATTACATAAAGTGTATAGAAAACATGTAAGAAACAACATGAAAACAACATGAACATCCGAAATTAAGGATACGTTTATGACGTATCAACATCCCCAGTCTTAGTTCCTACTCGTCCTCGAGTAGGTAAACGATAAAAAACACATAATTTCTTAGGTGACATGCTACCAACATAAACTTGATCATCAATAATGTAGAAGAATAAGTAAGCTGAGATAATAGAACTTCAACACAAGCATAATAAACAGAATTTTGATAATCACCTTGCATCATGAGAAGTAACACAAATAAAAGATCATGAATAACAATTCAACGAAAGATATACGTTTGTTTCAAGTATAGAGAAAACATGGCAAAGTGATATTTCGCTAGTATTTAAGAATAGTGCAAAACATAAATGCGAGGACACCTTAAAAGTTAGAAGATGGAGAACATAAAAGTAAAAGAATGGCCATTCGCAAAGGGAAGCAGGGATCAACTAATGTGCTAGAGCTTCTATTTTAATAAACAGAGGTAGAAAAAGCTTGACACTCCTCCCATCCATCTTACACATACCCATGGCTAACCGAATCCTCGGGTGCCTGCCAACAATCCAATATCGTGGAGGAGTGTCTATTTTTTTAGAGAGGTGTATGCTTATGTCAACGAATGGTAAACAGAAAATATAGTACTTCAAAGACAACTAGACTTCACAAGAGCGGCTCCCATAGAAGGACGCATCCGGGTAGAAGGTCATCGCTCTTTCTCTTTTGTTTACACAATTATGCTTTGACTGATAAATCAGGGGAAAAAGTAGTGAATAGAATTTGTTGTTATTAATTTGGGGCTTCCCGCTGGCAGCTCTTCTATCATTGGATAAGCGGATGAAGCAACTAGTCTAGGGTGTGAAAGTCCAACGGGAGTAATTTTAAAAAATTAAAGGTAACACATGAGCAATTTACTTGGAGTGGCAGTTAAATACCACATGTAGGTAGGTATGTTAGACACAATGGGAAAACTTTGTCTTTTGGAAGTTGGATGCATGATCAGAGCTCATACTCAATACAGGTGGAGGCTAGCAAAAGACTGAGAGCGACAACTCAAGAGAGCATAAGAGCCATAATCATGCATAGCGACATAAACATCATTAATCAAAGAATAAGTGGTACCACATGTTCAAAAACTAAATGATCATAGAGGTTATTAGTGACTGGTTCATAGTCATAAACATGGTCTGAGCATGCGCCAAGTCAACCAAATAAAACATTCAAAGGAGAACACCACAAATTTATGCTTTAATATGACAATAACAAGTCATGATTCTTTCAATGGAACATTAAACACTCTCAGCTATTTGAGGCTAATCATGCTACTAAATAGCCACAAGGATTTAGAATGAAAATAACATCTAGCATGATATGAAAAGTCTAGCCACAGTCTATACAAGCTTCTACTTGCACCGTTATAAATTCTACTACAAGCAGCCGTTTCTTTTCCCAACAAGCACCATACAAAACATGCTTTAACAAAAAATCTATAAATGCTAGAGAAAGGAAACATGGGTATAAATAGGCGAATAGGCAAAGGCGGTGAAGGCCTCGGGGCCCCACACCACCCCCCATGGCGCGGCCGAGGGGGCACCGACCTATGGTGTCGGCCCCTGTGGCCCCCTTCCGGGTCTCCTCGGGACTCCGTGGAACCTTCGGGAATTCTAGGACCTCTGGACTTCAAATTTTCCAATTCTGAGAATATTTCCAGAACAACTTTTCTGAAACTTAAAACAGAAGAAAACAGGGGACTGGCTCTGTGCCATCTTGTCAATAGGTTAGTACGGGAAAATCGATAAAAATTACATAAAGTGTATAGAAAACATGTAATAAACAACATGAAAACAACATGAACATCCGAAATTAAGGATACGTTTATGACGTATCAACATCCCCAGTCTTAGTTCCTACTCGTCCTCGAGTAGGTAAACGATAAAAAACACATAATTTCTTAGGTGACATGCTACCAACATAAACTTGATCATCAATAATGTAAAAGCATAAGTAAGCTGAGATAATAGAACTTCAACACAAGCATAATAAATAGAATTTTGATAATAAAGCATAGCAATCACCTTGCATCATGAGAAGTAACACAAATAAAAGATCATGAATAACAATTCAACGAAAGATATACGTTTGTTTCAAGTATAGAGAAAACATGGCAAAGTGATATTTCGCTAGTACTTAAGAATAGTGCAAAACATAAATGCGAGGACACCTTAAAAGTTAGAAGATGGATAACATAAAAGTAAAAGAATGGCCCTTCGCAAAGGGAAGCAGGGATCAACTAATGTGCTAGAGCTTCTATTTTATTAAACAGAGGTAGAAAAAGCTTGACACTCCTCCCATCCATCTTACACATACCCATGGCTAACCGAATCCTCGGGTGCCTGCCAACAATCAAATATCGTGGAGGAGTGTCTATTTTTTAGAGAGGTGTATGCTTATGTCAACGAATGGTAAACATAAAATATAGTACTTCAAAGATAACTAGACTTCACAAGAGCGGCTCCCATAGAAGGACGCATCTAGGTAGAAGGTCATCGCTCTTTCTCTTTTGTTTACACAATTATGCTTTGACTGATAAATCGGGGGAAAAAGTAGTGAATAGAATTTGTTGTTATTAATTTGGAAATTCCCCGCTGGCAGCTCTTCTACCATTGGATAAGCGGATGAAGCCACTAGTCTAGGGTGTGAAAGTCCAACGGGAGTAATTTTGAAAAATTAAAGGTAACACATGAGCAATTTACTTGGAGTGGCAGTTAAATACCACATGTAGGTAGGTATGTTAGACACAATGGGAAAACTTTGTCTTTTGGAAGTTGGATGCACGAGCAGAGCTCATACTCAATACAGGTGGAGGCTAGCAAAAGACTGAGAGCGACAAATCAAGAGAGCATAAGAGCCATAATCATGCATAGCGACATAAACATCATTAATCAAAGAATAAGTGGTACCACAAGTTCAAGAACTAAATGATCATAGAGGCTATTAGTGACTGGTTCATAGTCATAAACATGGTCTGAGCATGCGCCAAGTCAACCAAATAAAACATTCAAAGGAGAACACCACAAATTTATACTTTAATATGACAATAACAACTCATGATTCTTTCAATGGAACATTAAACACTCTCAGCTATTTGAGGCTAATCATGCTACTAAATAGCCACAAGGATTTAGAATGAAAATAACATCTAGCATGATATAAAAAGTCTAGCCACAGTCTATACAAGCTTCTACTTGCACCGTTATAAATCCTACTACAAGCAGCAGTTTCTTTTCCTAACAAGCACCATACAAAACATGCTTTAACAAAAAATCCATAAATGCTACAGCAAGCAAACATGAGAGTCCTCACATAACAATACCAAAACTAACAGTTCTGAGCAAGAGATGCAATGAAAACAAGAGCTAAACATGAATTTTGCAGCAACTTAAAAGAAAACTAAGAATGCTAGCATAGAAAGTATTCAAGCAAAAAAGCGGAGCATGTCTCTCTCCCAAACAAGTGAAAGGACATTTTTCCTAAATATTGTTTTCTGTATTTGATCACAACATGTGGAAGGTCTAATGTTTACCCTAAGTTTACTCAGAGCCTAGCATGGATAAAATGCAATCATATATCCCCGTGGACACTCATACGATGGACAGCAAAAATGGAGAAAATACTCAGGAAAACGAGGAGAAGAAACAAGAAGAAAAGGAGAAAACAGGGGGAAGCTGCCGGGCCCCTAGGCCGGGCTGGTCGGGCTGTGCCCCGGCCTCAGCTCCCCTCCACGCCGGCCCCAGGCCGGACCCTAGGCCAGGTCGCTCGGGCGGGTGCCCGGCCCCAGCTGCTCCTCCACGCCGGCCTGGCCGGACTCCTAGGCCGGGCTAGCGCTTCCCCGGCCTCCCCTCGTCGCCCACGCCGGCCCAGGCCGGGCTATCCCAGGCCGGGTTGGGAAGGGCTCTTCGGCCCGTCCTCTGTCCACGCCGGCCCCAGGACAGGCTATCGCAGACCGGGGTGGGAAGGGCTCTTCGGCCCGTCCTCTGTCCACGCCGGCCCCAGGCCGGGGTGGGATTTGCCCCCTCCCTGGATGCCCTAGTCCGTCCTGGCCGGCCCCCTAGTCCGGGGTGGGATGTAGGCTGGAGAATCCCCCCCCCAATGACCATTTTCTCGCCCCCGGTATAAAAGGAGATGTTTCTTCCACCTTTAGAACTTGTCAATTACACTCACTCTCTCTCCACCATTAATTGACCAAGCTCAAGCTCAAGAAATCCTGAAATCCCCAACCAAAGCTCGTGATACTTTGGGATTTGAAGGAGACACCCCCGATCTACAACTCCACCAAGTTGATTAGAAATCCATCCACCCATCCCTTAGGGATCTTGTTATTCTTAGTTCATTGGAGCCAAGAATCTTGTTGCTCTTAGCTCATCGGAGCTGGGAGCCTTGTTGATATCCCCGGAGCTCTTGTGCTCGTGGATCTTGTTTCTCGGAGTCTTGGTGGCTCTCGAGATTCGGTGAGGACCCTCCAATCTTGTGGAGTGTGCCTCATCCTTGTAAAGGTTCTAGTTGTCAACCTCAACGGCAACATAGTGATTCGAGCCTCTCCACATCGGTGGTAGGACTAGAAGGAGATATGGTGTGCCATTTGAGGGCTACTCGGTGTTCCCCATTGGTGGCACCGCACCGCTCCAACGGAGATTAGCTTCCATTGGGAAGTGAACTTCGCGATAAATCTCCGCTTCATTATGTTCGGTTATTCCTCAACTTACCTTTACTAGTTGCTACTAGCTTAGTCATATATTTACCTTGTGATAGTTGTACTTGCTCAACATATAGGATTGTTCACCTAGTTGCATGATCTAGACAATCTATATTTGAGCACCACCTTGTTAACTTGAAAAAGAAGTTAAAATTTGTAGTTAACCTATTCACCCCCCTCTAGTTAACCTCTCGATCATTCAATTGGTATTAGAGCCTCGTCTCTTTATATAGGGATTTACCTCCTAAAGAGGAGGAAAGGATGGATAATGATCCCGTCACCGTGGAGGGGATTCAAAAGTTAATCCAAGCTATGATTGATAGTTCCAAGAAGAAGATGGAGGGACTAATAAGAGAATTGACATCCCCATCTAATAAATCTAGAGAGAATGTACCTTAGATGAAAATGGAAATCCCATTGCACCTAAGGAAGGAACCACAACATCTTCACCTTTAAATGGTAGTGGTGGAAACTACTTTGGATTTTGTTATAACAATGCTCCTAATGTTCAACATCCACATGTTAATAATCTTGGTCCACCTCCTATGGTGGATCGACATCGTTTTACTAATTGGAAAGCTTCCATTAAGTCTTACATATGCAGGCCGTCAATGCAAATATGGATGATTTTTTAAAAAGGGTATGAGCCAAAGGATCCCGCAAACTTAAGCTCAAGTGACATCATAGATGAGCAACTCAACGCTCATGCTTTGCACATGTTGGAGAGGGCAATGGAAAAGGAAGGAGTTGAGCACATCCGGTCATTCACAAGTGCAAAGAAAGCTTATGGTTTCCTTGTTGATATGTTTGACGGCAACGTCAACCTCCAACGATCCAAGAAGTCAATCATCCAAAGACAAGTTGAAAACTTTCACTTAAGTGATGGAGAGAACATAGAAGACATGTTTAGAAGACTCAAGGCTCTCGTAAATGACATGAGAGATTGTGGATTCACGGATTGGATGGAGAATTGGGTCAAGGAGAAATTTCTACTCACCTTGATGCCATACAATGAAAACATGGTGATGAATGTGCAAGCTAGGGCTGATTACTTGGACCTATCCCCCAATGATGTCTTGGGTCTCTTTATCACCCTAAAAGTCATGAAGAAAACTTACGATGATGTCATGGCCCGTGTAAACGTAATCAAGAGACCCTCTCTTGCCTTGAAGGCCAAGGCCATTCTCCATGAAGAAAATGACTCAAGTGAGGATGGTGGATCTACTCATGAGGTCTCCGAGAAAGAGATGAAGAAATCACATGAAGAATGCTTGGCCCTTGCTCAACACAAGTGTTGGAATAAGGGAGACTTTAGATCTAATGCCACCAAGAACAAGGGAAAGGAAGTCTCAAGCATGAAGAAGGCAAGAACGTGCTTCAATTGTGGAGATTCCGAGCATTTTGTTGTCGAGTGCCCTTTCAAGAGTAGAATTGAAAACGGTGGAAGACTTATCAAGAAATCCACTTTAATTCCCGAGTCCAAGAACTTCATCAAGAGAGGCCCTCCTAGGGCATTGATTGCAAAGGAAGTTGAATACAC
Source organism: Alopecurus myosuroides (assembly GCA_028641055.1). Taxonomy (NCBI): domain Eukaryota; kingdom Viridiplantae; phylum Streptophyta; class Magnoliopsida; order Poales; family Poaceae; genus Alopecurus; species Alopecurus myosuroides. The sequence continues at coordinate 71,984,795 of CM054063.1, forward strand.
ATCCGGTGGTGAAGAGAGCGATGGTGAAGGTGAACATGTAGGTTTGGCGGCCATGGCAAGGGGAGTCGTACCTCCTAACTTAAGCTCTCTCTTCTCCAACCCAAATGACAACAAGGGTCCCTCAAGTCACAAGTGCTTCATGGCCAAGAGTATATCCCCAAAGTTGACTCCTGCACTCAAACTCGCAAAATATTCTACTCCTTCACTATTAAATTGTGTCGAAGAGGACCCCTTGATAACCTTTGTGGATAAACTAGAAGGAGAAACTAAATCTATCTTTGTCTCCCTCATGGATCAATTAAGTGAGGCACATGTCCTCATTTATCAACATGAGGAGAGAATAACTTTAATTGAAAAGTTTGCTCGTGATGATGCTAGTAAAATTGAGGAGCTTGATAAATCTCTAGATGAATCACATTGCTTTAGAGAAAGCGTAGAGGAAACCTTTGCAATTGACATAGCTAAAGTAAAATTTGATTGTGAACATGATTTTGCTAAGTAACGGAATTCATGGCCTTAAATGATGCAACTAACCAAGGTTATAATGAACTAATTAAATTTTTTGATAAGCTTAAAATTGATCATCGAACAATCTCAAATGAGCTCAAAACCTTAAAATGGGTAAAAATTGTGAATGAAAACTCTTGTATTACTAACCCTTTGTGTGTGAAGGCAACTCTCATTGAGGAACAATAGGTTGAAGGCACAAATCAACAAAGGTCTTGCCACATGCATTCAAGGGCAAAAGAACCTCAATGATCTTTTGAGTAATCATAAGAGAGTTATTGGCAAGGAAGGCCTTGGTTTTGGTTCCACATCCAAGGTGGCTTACAAGAAGAAGTCAACTCCCTCCACTAACTCTATTGTTTTTGTGAAGGAGGGGGAGTTGGCTAATGATGAAGATGAGTTTGATATGATTTCTAAGAGTATTTTTCCTAGGAACACAACTACTCACAACAACTTTGCGGGAAAGTATAACCCATCTTATGTGTTTCTTAAATCCATTGATGGTCATGTTTATGCAAAATCTGTTGGCACCTCATATGGTGATGATTACAAGCATGATATTTGGGTTCCTAAGACCCTTGTGACTAAAAAAAAGGACCCATCAAAAAATGGGTACCTAAGACAAGAAGTTGATTCATTGTAGGGTTGTATTTCCAGTGGAATATCGTGGATGATTGATAGTGGTTGTTCCGCACACATGACCGGAAGCAAGGAAGTGTTAGAAGATTTGAAACTCCAACTTCTCAAATTTTCTCATGCAACTATTGGTGATCGCTCACAACTTAAGGTATTGGGACATGGCAAGGTGGTCATTTCTCCGGATTCATCCATTGAGAAAGTCCTCCTTGTTGAGTCCCTTGGCTATAATCTTCTTTCCGTCCTACAACTTTGTGAATGCAATTTTACATGTTTATTTGGGTGACGTCACGTGCTTGTCCTTCACACTATTTCTCTTAAAGTAGCCTTTTTTTGGATTTGTGGAAAACGGTATGTACATAGTGGATTTCTCGAAACAAACTACACATATCGCCACTTGTCTAATGGATAAATCCGACGTGGGGTGGCTTTGGCATTGCCGCTTAGGCCACGTCGGTATGAGAAATCTACAAACTCTTGTGAAGGGTGAGAATGTGGTAGGAATAACAAGTGTGAACTTTTCCAAAGATCGTCCTTGTAGCTCTTGTATTGCCAGAAAGATGCATGAGAAGAATCACCCCAAGACATCAATCATCTCCACAATAAGGCCCTTTGAGCGCATTCACTTGGACCTATTTGGGCCTCCCACATATGATAGTCTTGGAGGAAAAAAGTATTGCTTGGTGATTGTTGATGATTATACAAGATACACTTGGGTATTCTATATCAAGAAGAAGAGTGAGACTCAAGAAAGGTTCATAACTTGGGCCAAGGAAGTGCAACGCCAATATGACACCAAGATCTTATCTATTAGGAGTGACAATGGGTCCTAGTTCAAGAACTACACCATGGATGAATTTTTTAGTGAAAAGGGGATAGGACATCAATATTCCGCTGCGTACACCCCTCAACAAAATGGTGTAGAGGAGAGGAAGAATCGCACACTTATTGATATGGCAAGAACTATGATAGCCGGGTTCAAATCCCCATATAACTTTTGGGCCGAAGCCATCAACACCGCTTGTCATCTATGTAACCGACTGTTCATTCGTCCGTTGATTGGCATGAATCCATATGAAGTCCTAACCGGTAACAAACCCAACCTGAAATATCTTCGAGTTTTTGGGTGCAAATGCCAAGTTTGCATTAAAGGAACTAGATTGTCTAAGTTTGATCCTAGAACTTTTGAAGGTATATTTGTTGGTTATGCCACAAACTCTCACAGTTATAGAGTCTACAACATATCCACCGGGTATGAGGATAACGGCTCCCAAGTGGAGCATATTGATTGTGATGATGTAGGTGATGAACCATCCTCCATAGCCATAGGAATAATGGGTATAGGTCCACTTATACCTATTGAGGGACACCTTGTGGCAAATGAATATGGGACTAGCTCTACGCAAGTGGTGCCCTCTACATCAACCACCAATAAAATGGTAGACCAAGATCAAGAACAAGACCTTCAAGTGGATATCACTCATCAAGAAAGTGATCAAGATCCACCCAATGATAATGGTGGAAATGACTTTGGTGATTCTTCACCAAGAACACCACTCCGGATGGATCATGGTCTTGATGAAGGAAATGATGAGGATATCCCTCCAAATGAGAATCCCGATGATGCACTAATTCGTGTCATGACTCGTCAAGCATCAAGATTGTAACAAAAGTCACATTATCAAAAGAATATTATTGGTGGCTTGGGAAGAAGTGTCTCCACTCGTGGACAAGTACTCAAGTTTTGAGGTATTCAGTCATATGTCTCTCATGTTGAACCTATCAAAGTATATGATGCTCTTGAAGATGAAGATTGGGTTCAAGCCATGCATGAAGAGCTCCATAACTTTGAGAGAAACAAAGTATGGTCACTAGTGGAAAGACCCAAAGATCATAATGTCATTGGGACTAAATGGGTGTTAAAAAACAAGCAAGATTCTAATGGGCAAGTGATTCACAACAAGTCTCGATTGGTTTCTCAAGTCTACTCTCAAGTTGAAGGACTTGACTACGGTGAAAATTTCGCTCCCGTAGCTAGACTTGAGTCCATTCGTATATTACTTGCATTTCCACTAGTAATAACTTCATCTTGTGAGTGTCAAAAACTATTTCTGCTAAACTATTTTGGAAACATCTCAATAGGATTCTTGTTTTCTCCTTATCTCTATTCTATTTCTCCTCCTACCTTATTTTATTCTGGAGTCTCTTCCCTTATCTATCTTTCAAAGTGTTAGGATTCTACGTGGGTTGGACGTTCTCTTAGCCTTTAACCCTAATAGGTTCGATCTTCGGAAGGTTCTCAGTGGAAGAGCATCGTCATCAACATGAGCAAGAACTCCTTGTTAGTGGTGTCGAGGAGATCAACTGGAAGCATGAAGAATCGATAGTCGAACTTCTTTCCCCTCCCGGGATAGTGGGTGGATTGCGAGGGCGCAATCCCTTGTTAGTGGTGTAGTCTGTAACACCCGGGGGATTTCCCCCCAAATAGGATTTGGTTGTTTTTTTTTTGCATTGCATCTTGCATCATTTGCACCTTTGTTTGCAAACCAATTCAAAAACAAAAAATTCAAATCAATTTAAAATTTTCAAACAATGCACTTGCTTCAAACTCAAATTTTTTTCAACCAAATTGTTTTCGAATTAATATATGCTTGGTTAAATAGATCACCTTTTATTAAAACCCTAAATTGAGTTTCAAATTCGAATTCAAACAACAAATAAATATTTGAAATTTTGAAAAACAAAACTTGGTGCACTTGGGCATTCAATATGCTCAATGCAATAAAATTGTTTTCAAAAATTTTATAAAACCCTAACACCTTTTAATTCCTTTCTTCTTTCCTTTCTACAAAAAAAGAGAGAAAAGAATGAAAGGAAAAACTGCTGGGGGAGGCAGGCCAAAGTGGCCCAACTACCACCCCATCCCAACTCGTGCGCCCAGCCCACCTCCCTTCTTCCACCTCCGTACGATGTCGACATCGGTGACGGAAGCAGGAAACCACCACCGATCCCCACCTCCACCTGCTCCCCTCCTCCCTTAAAGCCACCTCCCACCTCCCAAACCCTAACCCTAGCCTTCTCCCTCCCCATCTCCAGCCGCCGCCATGCTCCTTCCTTCTCCTCTCCTCCCTCCTTTTCTGAAATTTTGTTGCTGTTCTGAACTGAGAGAGGGAGCCACCATGGCTGCAAGTTGGAGGGCTTGGCACCGTGGCCACGCTCGCCGTCGGACCCCGTTCCCCGCGGGAATGGAAACGGGGGACGTTCCTCTTCCACCTCGCGTCCTCGACCAGCATGGAGGGCCACCAGGAGCGCCACGCCGTCGACCTCTCTTCCCCAACGACGCCTCCTGATCGCCTCCATCAGACCGTGGTGCTCCGCCCCACGCGCCGGTCCTCCTCGAGCCCCCACGGTGAGAATCGCGTCCTGGAACCCCTCATCTACTTCCCCTCTTGCTCTGGGTACTCGCCTTCGCGCGGTACGGTCCCACCACCGCCTGGAAGAGCTCCGGCGGCCGCCTCCTGTTCCTCCATCGCGAACTGCACCCTGCAGTTTCAGTTCCGTCAGTCCAGGTCGCGCGGAGTCACCTCAAAAGCCGCGGAAGCCCATCTCAATCACAACTCGCAGCAACAACCCAATGGCTTGGGCCCTCCCAGCACTGCACCCGGTCGCGGGTTCGAATCCCACCGGTGGCAAAGCCACCTCTTTTTTTTCGGCCATTTTCTTTTATCCCCGAAATCCAGAAAAACAGAACTGAGTCTTTATTTGTAAAATCAATAACAAATTAAAAAATGGTCCAGTTTCAATGATTCAAATTGCTATGGATTCAGAATCTTGTGCTCTTTCTGTTAGTCACAAAGTTGCAACATGTTTCTGTAGTAAATTTTGCACTAAATAATTAAATACAGAAATGGCTATTAAAATTTGAAACTTTGGGAATTCATAACTTGAGTCCTGTTCACCCAAATTGAGCAAACTTGAGCTCTAAAAATTTGTCTTAACAAACTCTACACACTGGTATTTTATTTGGTCACAATTGAATTAAATTTGAACATGTTTCCTTCTGTTTACTAAAAGGGGCAGAATAAAAATGCTTATGAAAAAATGCATAATAAATTCAATAATGATCCAAAAATTATGTTTAATAGCTCAAAATGTTCAGTGAAACATTTGCTACATGTTTTCAACATTTTCAATACAATTTGATTATTTTTTTTCCTAATTAAAAGTGTTGCAATAATTCAATGCTTTAAATAAACCTTTTAAATTGCAAAAATTCATAATTAAATATTTAAAATTCCAAATTTGGCAAATGAGGTATCAAATTGAAGCTAATGTTGTTTACCTTCTGTTTTCATCAATTATGTTGCATTTAATCCACTTTAACTCAATGTTTATTTGTAGTTCAATTAATCAATTATTAATGCATATGGGATTTTCCAAATGCAATTCAAATTGCATATGGGCCCATTTAAATTGTTCCTTGTGTCCTTTAGTCTATTTTGATGCACCCTTTAACTTGTCATGCATATAAAATAGGATCATGCTGGATCTTTTGCCGTAGTAGTAATTGTTGCATCCGGTGTTTGTTCTAGTTCGTTGCTTCTTCGCGGATAGGACGTTGAGATGATGTGAGCAACGACAAGTTCTGCGGATGTACCTCTACTTGCTGGATTCCAGGCAAGTATAATCACTTGCTACCTATGGCTGCCTTTCATCCCTTGTTACCGATTCTTTCCGTTGTACTTATGCTAGCCTTATGATTTGATGCTTGTGTCTCGATCCTATCATATGTTTACCTTGCAGCCATGATATGGCCTTCCTTCCACTTCCTATCAACTGTTGCTTGTTTACCTTGTTGGCCCTCGTGTCGTAGTTGCATGCTTAGTGTTGTTTGCGCTCAAATCTTGTTGCCCTTTTTCATATCACCTGTTTAGTTGATAGTTGGGTTTCAATTTAATCAACAACATGTTAATGTTTGGGGTAATAATAATTTGATGATAAGGCACCGGCAGGAGGCCCGGCGTGGTTTTGGAGCCTGCTAGTGTCGAAACTAGGAAAAGGGTCTTGTCCATTGATCCATGATGAGCGCGCTAACCGCATCCGGGAGGTAGTATGGGACCCCCCTCGACATAGACCTGATTTGCAGCTTGTCCGAAGAGCCACACTTAGTTCGGGTGTTCCATTTGCTCATATGCATGAATGGGTGGGCCCCCCATGGTTACTGTTGATGATGATGATGATGCATATAGGGCGAGGCCTGTATTGCCGGGGTGTTGCGTCCTGCGGGAGTTTTGCACACTTGTGCTGAGTATTCGGCTGCGTGGCTGGCACCTTATAACTCCGTGGCTCCTAGGACAGGTTGTAGAGACGGTTTGGGTCGTGTCTAGCCAACCTGAGTTTTAGTTGGTGGCTTGAGTGTGTACGGGTACTGTAGCGCACCCTGCAGGGATGAATCTTCTCGAGAAGCCGTGTTGTCCGCGGTTATGTGACGACTTGGTGAAAGTGCTGGCTAACAAGTACTGAGACAACTTACACCTAATGATAATAACTTGACTAGTAATATAGTATTACCTTTACCATAAAAATGAATGTCACCTTAATCAACAGTGTGAGTTTCCTTGGGTTGCTTCCTTAGTAGGGGGTAACACTGGATGGGTATTGTTTGGTGAGTATTATAGTTGGTTTTTGTCGCGCTCTCTTATCCCTCTCTAATAGTCGGAAGTTGTAGCGTGTCTCTCTAGTTGTTATTGCTGCCCGCTGCCGCTTCTTTGCAATAACCCCTTCCTTTCCTTTGTACCCGAAGTATTTGTATCTTGTGATGATTGGTTACGCTGGTATCTTGTGACTATGGTTTATCCACTTGCCAGTACTTAACAGTACTGACCCACGAATCCTTTTTCGTGGCTGCATATTCCACATTGCAGCCAACAGGTTTGAAGTCTGACGACGTTAGCTTGGGAATCCCTCCGGCTTGGCCTGGGTAGGGATTGGACGCCATCGGTTATCTTCAGGACTCTTAGTCCAATTTGTATCTTGTCCGTAGTCGGACACTATGTTGTTTCTTCCGCTGTCATTTGGATCTTTGTATTGTATCAGTTGTATCATGGACTCGTTTGAGTCGTCTTGTATATATCTCTTCTGTTGTTGTTGTGGATTATTCGTGAACTGTTGTAATGTTATCACAAGTGGCAACCTGGAATCGGTTATTATGTGGATTTTGGCGGGAATGGGCGTCACATCTTGCATCAAATGGACGTTAAAAGTGATTTCCTAAATGGTCCTCTAAATGAAATGGTATATGTTAAACAACCTCCGGGGTTCGAAGATCCCAAGTATCCTAACCACGTCTACTTCCTCCATAAGGCTTTGTATGGCCTCAAAGAAGCCCCACGTGCTTGGTATGATCATTTAAAGGAGTTCTTAGTGGATCGTGGTTTCGTACTTGGGGTAATTGATCCCACACTCTTTACCAAAAGTGTAGATGGACATTTCTTTGTATGTCAATTGTCAAGTATATGTTGATGATATTATGTTTGGATCCTCTAACGTGAGTTTTGTAGACCAATTTGCCATACCAATGCCAAGTGAATTTGAGATGTCGATGATGGGAGGATTGAAGTTCTTTCTAGGTTTTGAGATCAAGCAATATCATGAAGGGAATTTTATTTGTCAATCAAAATATATTCAAGACATGCTCAAGAAATTTTATATGAACAATGCCAAACCATTACCTTATCCAATGCCAACAACCGTGAAACTTACTATGGATCACGAAGGTATACCGCTAGATCCAAAACTTTATCGTTCTATCATTGAATATTTGCTTTATATTTGTGCATCTAGACCGGACATTATGTTTAGTGTGGATTTGTGTGAAAGATTTCAATCTAACCCCAATGAAAGCCATATGATTGCGGTCAAAAGGATTCTCAGGTATTTGGTTGACACTCCCACACATGGTATTTGGTATCCATCAAAAACAACTTTTGATCTTGTGGGATATTCGGATGCGGATTGGGGAGGTGACAAAGTGGATAGAAAATCAACCTCGGGTGCTTGCCAATTCCTTGGTAGGTCACTCGTGTGTTGGTCTTCCAAGATGCAAAGTTGCATTGCCACCTCCTCCACGGAAGCAGAGTATATTTCCGCCGCAAGTTGTTGCTCTCAACTCTTATGGATGAGGAAATGTCTTAAGGATTTTGGAATTAAGATTGAGACAATGCCTCTTTTATGTGATAATGAGAGTGCTATAAAGATTGGTCACAATCCGGTACTTCGTGGCAAGACCAAGCATATTGAGATTCGGTATCATTTTATTCGGGATCATGTGGCAAATGGAGATATCTCGCTTTCCTATGTCAACACCAAAGATCAACCATCCGACATCCTTACCAAGCCTCTAGATGTGAAGAGATTCAAGCAATTAAGGAGTGAGCTCAATGTCATATGTGCAAGCAATTTTAGTTGATTGAAAATATTGCACACACACCCCTACTAGACTCTTATTTGGATTCTAGATGTACGCATAGACATAGGGGGAGTGTAGCTCAATCAATGATCCAATACTACCTCTATAATGCATAAATAAACAAATAATGCATAATGATCATTTCAAATGACGTAATGTGCTTCAATGATGAGTCTCGACAATGCACCCAAGATATATCTTCGCGGTGTCATATCGAGCATACTCATATATGGTGGCTAAGGCCACCGCCCAAAATTTGGTTGGTTTTTATATTGATGAGACATTTTTGTTCTTCACTCATATGCATTTCCGTTCTTCACATTTCATATTGCATCCAATATTGGTTAATTTAACTTTTTATCTTTCTCCATTGTATGCAAATGAAAATCATCATACTCATTTTATTTGTGCACATGGTCAAGTAAAACTTGCTACATAAAATTATGGTGTGCTAGAAACAAACATATGAAATTTTTATTGTTATAACACTAGTATAAATTCCTTTTATTCAAAAAAGGGGGGGGACAAAAAAAATTAAAAAAAAAACCCGGCCTGGCCGGCTGCCCTTCCCTGTGCCCGGCCCCGCCCCTCCCCCACGCCGGCCTGGCCGGCACCCCAGGCCGGGGCGCGCGCAGCACACATGCCATGCACACCACGCACACACCACCGCACCCCACCCCACACACGAGCCCAACCCCACTTCCCCTTCTTCCTCCCAGCAACCACCACCATTGGATCCCCTCTTGGAGCTCTCATACCCCTCCCCCCACATTCTAGCCTACCCCTACCACTCAAATTCATGGATCCGCAAGCCCTCGTCCTTCTCCACACTCTCCTCCCCACGGATTTATCTTTGGTGCACTATTGGGGGAGATCGGTCCACTTGATTTCTCTGTGAATTTTTTTTTGGAAGATGGCCACCAACTCAGAAAATCTCTTGGCCCTATCCTATCTACCATGTGTATGTGCTTACTCTTTGTTGGTCTACTAGTGTGGTTCATTAATTTAGGGTGTAAATTTTCCCCCTCATATTCATGCTAGAATTCACATTGTTCATATGCCACTAGCCATACCCTAGATTCATTAATATGCCATGATATTTTTACCTAGTGTGCTCCTCACGATGTAGTTTCGTGGTACAATGATTTCTGTTACTATGCCATAGTTCACCATTGACCACTCTTGTAGTATCATGCAAAAAAAATATCTATCATAATATAAAAAAACAACCACATTCTACAACCATTCTCTTCACCTTACACCATGCTATGATGTAGTTATGTTGTACTCACTAGTCGATTTTTGTTTTTCAACTGTGTCGCTATCACTCATATTCATGGAATAATTTTTTTAACTTCACACAACGACCATGTGAACGCATTATCATTGTCCATATCCATGCATCATTTGTCTCAGGTGATTCCGATACCCACCGTTCTCTTCGTCCTCGCAAGAAGAGTGTTGCTGCTGTTGCTGGGTCTACTCCCTCTCGGAGACAGGGTCCCTCCATCCCTGTCAATCCTGCTGAACCCATGGTCAAGAACTGGGGTGGTCTCAGTACCACTGATTTTGAGAATGCTAGGCTGAAGTTCAACCCATATGATTTTGGTCAGAGTACTTGTGCCGACCCTCGGTTTTATTGCAATATGCATCAGGTCATGTATGAGTTCATCTTTGGCAAACTCCAGAACAACTATGTGGACCAACACTTCTTTGATGTGTAGACAGCTCGTACTCATTGGCCCGGTGTTATGGAACTCATGAATTTTCACGGTCTTACTCCTCTCATGGGTACCAATAATGCTCATCCATTTTCCCCTGAGTTTCTCAAGGAGTTCTATGCCACTGTCTATTTCTCAACTGAGCGTCCCAAAACATTGACTTGGATGAGTGGTGGTGTGAAGTGTGTTTCTACCATGGACGAGTTTGGTACTCTTATTGGTGTTACACCAATTATCTTCAATGACTATACCTACTTCCGCATTCATGGTGATCCCAAGTTTATTATGAAGGCCAAGATGGTCTCCGTCATTGCTATCCAGTAGGTACCGGATCTCAGCACATCCCCAAAGTCAAGTACTTCTCTGAATATTGGTACATTTTGCACACCATTCTCTGCAATATCATCAATGTCAAGTTTGGGGAGAAGGGTGAAGTCCGCAAATGATTGATCAATCTTTTATTTCACATTGGCACCGCTATGAGGAACAACAAGAAACTGGACATTCTGGATTTCATGTGGCATGAGATGAGAACCGTGGTTCGTGAAAAGAGGGTACCCATCTATGGCTCCTATCTTCAGATTCTTATTGAGTCCAAGATCCCAGTTGGTCTCGTCAACAACTATGCCAAGGTGACTCCCAAGATGTCTGTCATTCTCTCTGAGGCTGAGACTGAGTTAGCTGCTGCTCAACGCCCTAAGCATACCCACACATTGTCCTCAGCGCCTAGTACATCTCAGGGTGTCCGCCGCTCTCCTTCTTCTGCTCCTACTAGCCCTGCTCCTGACACTTTCAGCATTAAGAGGGCACTCCAGAAGATGAACTGCTTCTTCATTGACAAGAAGCAGCAGGACTATGAGGCCTATCGCAAGGGCAAGGCCTTTCATCACCATCATCGGGCCATCATGACAGCCCTTCAGCTTCCACACAGCCCTCCTAGCCCAGATGAGATTCCAGAGGATCGGTGGAAGTCCCAACACACACACTGGCTTGGCGATGATGCTAGCTCTCTCGGCTCTTTTGCGGCCCCCTACACTACTACTGCTAGCTCCAGTCAGGCTCCTCCCGTGGACTTCACCTCGGCGGATGATGAGATAGAGGATGACGAGTGATTATCCTTGCATCATCTTTCTCCCTTTTTGGTGTCTCATGCCAAGGGGGAGAAACACTCACGCATTGCATTGCATTTCATGCACCCATTTGTATTTTATCCTCGCTATTATTTCCCTTTATCTTAGTTGATGCTACTATTTGTGTGGTTTGTTGAACCTTGGTACTATTGTAAGACTATTTCTCTATTTACTCATCGTTCTATCTATCTATCTATTATGCGATGTGATATTTGATATGTTGAAGATCATAGCAAGGATATTATGTTATCTATATACTCACTACTTGATGTGATGAAGCCATAATGAGGGTATTCTTTATTCATCTACCACTATGAGAAGAATGCCATGGTGAGATCTATCTTGTGTACAATACTATCACTCATCTAAAGATAATATTATGCCTATACATGAATACTCATTCCTAGTTCAAAGTTGTTTCAACAAACACTTTTCCTATACATGTGCATCAATAATGCTATATCATGTTCGGATAATCCTCACACTCTACATAAGTATATCATGGTTACATCACATACCCTATTATCCTATAAAACATAGTGTGAAAATAGAATTATGTTCGTTGCACTCCATATGATCATCAAATATATATGTCTCATGTTTGGGCACACAAATAGGGGGAATACCACTATAATTTTTGTCTCTTTGCAAATAGCCATGATAAATTGTCCTTTATGCAAATCCGTATGTTGTCATCAAACATCAAAAAGGGGGAGATTGAAAGGACATTGTTCCTAAATCTTGTTTTCGGTGTTTGATCACAACATGTGGAAGGTCTAATGTTTACCCTAAGTTTACTCAGGGCCTATCATGGATAAAATGAAATCATATATCCTCGTGGACACTCATACGATGGACAACAAAAATGGAGAAAAGACTAAGGAAAACGAGGAGAAGAAACAAGAAGAAAAGGAGAAAACAGAGGGACGCTGGCCGGGCCCCTAGGCCGGGCTGTGCCCCGGCCTCAGTTCCCCTCCACGCCAGCCCCAGGCCGGACCCTAGGCCAGGTCGCTCGGGCGGGTGCCCGGACCCAGCTGCTCCTCCACGCCGGCCTGGCCGGACTCCTAGGCCGGGCTAGCGCTTCCCCGGCCTCCCCTCGTCTCCCACGCTATCCCACGCCGGGGTGGGAAGGGCTCTTCGGCCCGTCCTCTGTCCACGCCGGCCCCAGGCCAGGCTATCACAGGCCAGGGTGGGAAGGGCTCTTCGTCCCGTCCTCTGTCCACGCCGGCCCCAGGCCGGGGTGGGATTTGCCCCCGCCCTAGACGCCCTAGTCCGTCGTGGCCGGCCCCCTAGTCCGGGGTGGGATGTAGGGTGGGGGAGACCCCCCCCCCCAAAGATCGTTTTCTCGCCCCCGGTATAAAAGGAGATGTTTCTTCCACCTTTTGAACTTGTCAATTACACTCACTCTCTCTCCACCATTAATTGACCAAGCTCAAGCTCAAGACATCCTCAAATCCCCAACCAAAGCTCATGATAGTTTGGGATTTGAAGGAGACACCCCCGATCTACAACTCCACCAAGTCGATTAGAAATCCATCCACCCATCCCTTAGGGATCTTGTTCTTAGTTCATTGGAGCCAAGAATCTTGTTGCTCTTAGCTCATTGGAGTCGGAGCCTTGTTTATATCCCTGGAGCTCTTGTGCTCGTGGATCTTGTTTTTCTGAGTCTTGGTGGCTCTCGGGATTCGGTGAGGACCCTCCAATCTTGTGGAGTGTGCCTCATCCTTGTAAAGGTTCTAGTTGTCCACCTCAACAGCAACATAGTGATTAGAGCCTCTCCACATCGGTGGTAGGACTCGAAGGAGATAAAGTGTGCCATTTGAGGTCTACTCGGTGTTCCACATTGGTGGCACCGCACCGCTCCAACGGAGATTAGCTTCCATTGGGAAGAGAACTTCGGGATAAATCTCTGCTTCATTATGTTCGGTTATTCCTCAACTTACCTTTACGAGTTGCTACTAGCTTAGTCATATATTTACCTTGTGCTAGTTGTAATTTCTCAACATATAGGATTGTTCACCTAGTTGCATGATCTAGACAACCTATATTTGAGCACCAACTTGTTAACTTGAAAAAGAAGTTAAAATTTGTAGTTAACCTATTCATTCCCCCCTTCTAGTTAACCTCTCGATATTCAACAACGAATCCTAGGGTCCAAATATATTATGCAGCAAAGAAAACAAAGAAAAAAAAACAGACGCTCCAAGTAAACTTCATATGATGTGACCGAATAAAAATATAGTTTCACTAGAAGTGACATGATATATTGTTGATGAAGAAGAAGATGCCTTGGGCATCCCCAAGATTAGATGATTGTGTCTTCTGAAATATGCATGGATGAAACAAGGGGGCATCCCCAAGCTTTGATCTTGCACTCTTCTTGATCCTTGGAAACTTCCTTCACACCACACGCAAAGAGTAATTCGTATTAGAGGGTGATGGCTCCCAAGTGCAGGAGATCAATTGTAGTACTTTTCGAATTAGAAAGGTTGTCGAACCCACGAGGAGCAGAAGGAACTGGTAAGTAGAATAGAAAAGGAATAATAAAAGCAACAGGTGTTTTTGTGTTTTAATTGTGTAGTGCAAGTAAAGTAAATTGCAGCAAGTAGTAGGTCTCAATGAGGGACAAAGCCCAATCCTCTAATGCGCAAGAGGACAAGCTCAAGTGTGTGTTTGTGTCTTATATGTGGAAAACGTTCCTGAGGGCTGCACGGATTTAGCTGGCATAGTGATTCATTGCATAACATATTTGTATATCTTGTCTAGTTTTAATCTTCGGACGGAGCCACAAATAGGAATAGCTAAATAAATAAACTATCACCCCTTATGATGGATCACGTGGCCAATTAAATGACAGCATGAGAATTATTAAGACATGATGTCCCACCATAGCCTTATGCTCTAAGGTCCCCGATACAAGTACTCTCATAATGCAATTCAACGACTCTGTCTCAAGTTCCTGTCACCTAAAGACATCATCACGTCACTACACTACGGTATTCTCCTATGAGCCCTTGTAGCTGAAGTGTTGTACAATCGACGTTCGTACAACGCCATCATAGAATCACATAAAAGATAAATACTAGACCAAAGAACAACTCATCTCATGTAACAAATCATTGCCAATTCATCCTATGCCCTCAGGAACATGCGGGAACTACTCACAACGTGCAAACATGATCATCTATGGTGACATATGTGGTACAACAAAATATGAAAAAATGGATCCACCACCAAATAATGACAAGTACTCAATCCCAAACATGCAACGGAGTACAATAACACGTATCTAGGGTGTAGCAATGATCAAACTATAAGGGGAACGGAGTGGATCACGGTGATGGTGATGGTGGAGATGCAGGTGCTGGTGAGGATGGTAATGGAGATGCCTCCTCCCACGCCAAGCAGGAGATGGGGATGAAGATGGGGATGATTTCCCCCTTCTCCGGAGCTCCGGAGCAGCAGGATCTGTCTCCCCCACGGAGAGTTTCGAGAGTTTCGCCGCCATGGCGGCTCCGTCTCGGCTCGGGAAAATTAGGGTGTTTGTTTTCGGGGAAGACGGAGTCGTCAGCAAAAAGACCTCGGGGAGGAGGTGCTGTGGGCCCATTTGGGGGCCCCACACGCGGCCAGGGGATCTGGCCGCGTGGGCTACCCCCTTTTGGGCCTCCTGGCCCTCCTCCTTTGTGTCTTGTGCCCATGGCCTTTCTCCCGAAGAAAAACTGATAGGGTTTCTTTCCTTTCGCAATTTGGATACATGTAGCTCCTGAAACATCAAAAACATGAAAACGGGTGTTTTCTGACACCCAGAAATTAAATACCAAAAATAGGGACTTTGTAGGAAAGTCCCATAAAATCATCTAAAACATGCAAAACAATGACATAACATTGATAAAACATCCCAATAATGCCTATATGGAGGGTATAAATGATGATATAAAATGCACGTATCAACTCCCCTAAGCTTAAACCTTTGCTGGTTGTGACGCCCCGAGATCGGGCACTATGCAGATTTCAGCTTTCCCGCCAAAATCCACATAATAACCGATTCCAGGTTGCCACTTGTGATAACATTACAACAGTTCACGAATATTCCGCAATAACAACAGAAGAGATATATACAAGACGACTCAAACGAGTCAAGGATACAACTGATACAATACAAAGATCCAAATGACAACGGAAGAAACAACATAGCGTCCGACTACGGACAAGATACAAATTGGACTAAGAGTCCTGAAGATAACCGATGGCGTCCAATCCCTGCCCAGGCCAAGCCGGAGGGATTCCCAAGCTAACGTCGTCAGACTTCAAACCTGTTGACTGCAATGTGGAATATGCAGCCACGAAAGGGATTCGTGGGTCAGTACGGTTAAGTACTGGCAAGTGGATAAACCATACTCACAAGATACCAGCGTAACCATATCATCAGAAGATACAAATACTTTGGGTACAACGGAAGGAAGGGATTATTGCAAAGTAGCGGCAGCGGGCTGCACTAACTAACTACAGAGACTCGCTACAACATCCGGCTAAAAGAAAGGGATAAGAGAGCGTATCAGAACCAACTACAACTACTCACCAAACAATACCCATCCAATGTTACCCCCCTACTAAGGAAGCAACCCAAGGAAACTCACACGGTTGATTAAGGTGACATTCATTTTTATGGTGGAGGTAATCTATATTACTAGTCAAGTTATCATCGTTAAGTGTAAGTTGTCTGAGTACTTGTTAGCCAGCACTTTCACCAAGTCATCCATAACCGCGGGCAACACGGCTTCTCGAGAAGATTTAACCCTACAGGGATGCACCAATTTGGCCGTACACGTAAGAATGACCCGCCAGATGGAAATGCACTTCCACCAAGCGAGGCACTCAACACAACCCAACTCTTCTACGCATCAAGCCCAAAGAACCCCGTGCAATTGAGCGCAGGGCTAATCAAGCCCCACGAAGAAAAGGGGACCCTCATAGCACTCTAAGAACGTGTCTCCCTAAATGCCGACTACAAAAGTGACCACCCTGGCGCCAAGGGTTCGCACCTGCATATGCATGCGGCAAATGGAAAACCCGAACTAAATGAGGCGATTTGGACGTGATGCAAATCGAATCAAAGTTGAGGGGGGCTCCCATACTTGCTTCCCACATGCGATAAGTGCGCTCATCATGGATCGGAGGACAAGACCCTTTTCCTAATTAGGGTCGACACTAGCAGGCCTCAAAACCACGCCGGGCCTCCTGCCGGTGCCTTATCATCAAATTATTATTACCCAAAACATTAACATGTTGTTGATTAGGTTGAAACCCAACTATCAAACTAAACAGGTGATAAGACGGACAACAAGACTTGAGCGCAAACAACACTAAGCATGCAACTACGACACGAGGGCCAACAGGGTAAACAAACAACAGTCAATAGGAAGTGGAAGGAAGGCTATATCATGGCTGCAAGGTAACATATGATAGGATCGAGACACAAGCATCGAGTCATAAGGCTAGCATAAGAACAACGGAAAGAATCGGTAACAAGTGATGAAAGGCAGCCATTTGGCAGCAAGTGAGTATACTTGCCTGGAATCCAGCAAGTAGAGGTACATCCGAAGAACTTGTCGGTGCTCACATCATCTCAACGTCCTATCCGCGAAGAAGCAACGAACTAGAACAAACACCGGATGCAACAATTACTTCTACGGCAAAAGATCCAGCATGATCAAGATATGGATGCATGACAAGTTTAAGGATGCATCAAAGATAAACTAGTTGACATGGTAAACATATTTAAATGGGCCCATATGCAATTTGGATTGCATATGGAAAAGCCCATGAATTAATGTTGAATTAAATGATCTACAAATAATCATCATGTGAAAGTTGATTAGAATGATGCATGGATGATGAAAACAATAAGAAAACAACAATATCTTCAGTTTGTTATGTTGTTTACCAAGTTTGGAATTTTATTTATTAAGTTATGAACTTTGGCATTTTAAATGATTTAAACAAACATTTGATGTTTTCAACAATTTTAAAGGTTCAAAACAGATAAAAAAATTATATTTGGAAAGAACACAAAATTTTAGATGGAATACATATTTCATTTGTTGAATTTGGATTTTAGATGAGCAAGTTATTAAATTGACAATTTTAAATGCATTAATTAAGAAATAGTTGTTTTCAGCAATTTAATTTATTCAAAATAGAAGACAAAGTTTATATTTGGAAAGCTTATTCAATTTTGCATGGAAAACATATTTTACATGTTGGAATTGGATTTGAATTGCCCAAGTTATGAATTTTGCAATTTAAAAGGTGTAATTAAAGTATTGAATTATTACTCCAATTTTAATTAGGAAAAATAGTAAACAAATTGTATTGAAAAGGTTGAAAACATGTAGCAAATGTTTCACTGAACATTTTGAGCTATTAAACATAATTTTTGGATAATCATTGAATTTAGTATGCATTTTTCCATAAGCATTTTTATTCTGCCCTTTTTAGTAAATAGAAGGAAACATGTTCAAATTTAATTCAATTGTGACCAAATAAAATACCACTGTGTAGAGTTTGTTAAGACAAATTTTTAGAGCCCAAGTTTGCTCAAATTGGATGAACAGAACTAAAGTTATGAAATTCCAAAGTTTCAACTTTTAATTGCATTTTCAGTATTTAATTATTTAGTGCAAAAATTAATACAGAAACATATTGCAATTTTGATACTAATGGAAATAGCACAAGATTTTGAATCCACAGAAACTTGAATCGTTGAATTTGGAGCAATATTCAATTTTATATTGATTTTAGAATTAAAGAAACAGATCTGCTTTTCTGGAATTCGGGCAAAAAAAGGAAAAAGGGCAGAAAGAGGTGTGGCTTTTCTGCCTGGGGGGGGATTCGAACTCAGGGCTGTTGGGTGTGCGCAAGGGGGTGTTACCAGCTGGGCTACTGATCCGGTTGGTGATGGATACATGGGCGCAGGGGTTTTGAGGTGGGCTTGATCGCGAATCTGAAACTGAACCAGCGTTCAGTTAACTGTACCGATCGGAGGAGGGAGGCGGACGGCGGCCTGCAGCGCTGCTGCCGGTGATTGCTGGGCGCAGAGGGCAGGGGGCGGAGAGAGGGGAGAGGAGAGAGGGGAGAGGAGGAGCGCTCACCGTGCCCTGTCGAGGCGCAGCGACAGGAGGCGGTGGCGGTGATGGTACAGACGGCGGCGACCGGCGCTTGGCGGCGGCGACTCGGCGCTTCCCGGCCCTCGTCGAGGTAGCGAGGAGGGAGAGGATGCTGAGGGCTCTCCATTCCCGCGGTCACCTTGGCCGGAAGGGGCCCGTAGCAGCGGCGCCATGGCCTCAAGCTCACAGCCATGGTGGCACCTTCAAGGTTCAGAGAAACGAAAGAAATAAACAGAGGGAGGGAGGAGAAAGGGAAGGTGGCGGCGGTGGAGAGGGAAGAGATGGAGGTTAGGGTTCCTAGGGGCGTGCTTGGGGTAGATAAGGAGGGGAGATGGTGGAGGGGACCATGGAGGGTTGGTGATTGACAGTGACAGGAGGGGGGGATCACGCTTCTGTGCCCGTCCGTACGAGGAAGAAGGCTGGGTAGCGAGGAGGTGGGCTGGAGTTGGCTTGTTGGGCTGGGCCGGTTGGCCGGGCTGCTCTCTCTCTTTTTCTCTCAACACATTTTTTTCTTGTATGTTTTATTAATTTTCAGAGATTGTTTTGGCACTAAGTAGGAATAGCTTTGAGGCCACAAACTCAACTTTGATGTTTAGGAAAAAAAATTAATATTTCCAACCAATTAATATTGGGTGAGTTAATGACATGATGGCATGATGCATGATGCGAAAAAGAAAACAGACAATTACTAGTTTGGGGAAAAACCCCGGGTGTTACAGCCGACACCACTAACAAGGGGATTGCGCCCTCACAATCCAACCACGAACCCGGGAGGGCGAAGAAGTTCGACTAACGAGTCTTCGCGCTTCCAGGTGATCTCCTCGACACCACTAACAAGGGATTCTTGCTCGGGGTAACGACGATGTTCTTCCACCAGGAATCTTCCGATGATCGAACCTTTCAGGTTAAAGGCTCAGAAAACGTCCACCCACGTAGGATCCTAGAACTTTGAAAGATTGAGAGGAAGAGAGACTCCAAAACAAATAAGATGAGAGGGGAAATAGAATATAGATAAGGAGAAAACAAGAATCCTATTGAGATGTTTCCAAAATAGTTTAGTAGAAATAGTTTTTGACACTCTAGAAACAACGACCGTTAGCGAGGTTATCCTACAGGCTTTGCGGACCCTTTGCTTCGATAACCATTCGTATCGAAACAACTTTGGGAATCGGAAACCATGCTCTGATACCATTTGTGACACCCCGAGATCGGCCACTATGCAGATTTCAGCTTTCCCGCCAAAATCCACATAATAACCGATTCCAGGTTGTGACTTGTGATAACATTACAACAGTTCACGAATATTCCGCAACAACAACAGAAGAGATATATACAAGACGACTCAAACGAGTCAAGGATACAACTGATACAATACAAAGATCCAAATGACAGCGGAAGAAACAACATAGCGTCCGACTACGGACAAGATACAAATTGGACTAAGAGTCCTGAAGATAACCGATGGCGTCCAATCCCTGCCCAGGCCAAGCTGGAGGGATTCCCAAGCTAACGTCGTCAGACTTCAAACCTGTTGACTGCAATGTGGAATATGCAGCCACGAAAGGGATTCGTGGGTCAGTACGGTTAAGTACTGGCAAGTGGATAAACCATACTCACAAGATACCAGCGTAACCATATCATCAGAAGATACAAATACTTTGGGTACAACGGAAGGAAGGGATTATTGCAAAGTAGCGGCAGCGGGCTGCACTAACTAACTACAGAGACTCGCTACAACATCCGGCTAAAAGAAAGGGATAAGAGAGCGTATCAGAACCAACTACAACTACTCACCAAACAATACCCATCCAATGTTACCCCCTACTAAGGAAGCAACCCAAGGAAACTCACACGGTTGATTAAGGTGACATTCATTTTTATGGTGGAGGTAATCTATATTACTAGTCAAGTTATCATCGTTAAGTGTAAGTTGTCTGAGTACTTGTTAGCCAGCACTTTCACCAAGTCATCCATAACCGCGGACAACACGGCTTCTCGAGAAGATTTAACCCTGCAGGGATGCACCAATTTGGCCGTACACGTAAGAATGACCCGCCAGATGGAAATGCACTTCCACCAAGCGAGGCACTCAACACAACCCAACTCTTCTTCGCATCAAGCCCAAAGAATCCCGTGCAATTGAGCGCACGGCTAATCAAGCCCCACGAAGAAAAGGGGACCCTCATAGCACTCTAAGAACGTGTCTCCCTAAATGCCGACTACAAAAGTTACCACCCTGGCGCCAAGGGTTCGCACCTGCATATGCATGCGGCAAA
Source organism: Alopecurus myosuroides (assembly GCA_028641055.1). NCBI lineage: Eukaryota > Viridiplantae > Streptophyta > Magnoliopsida > Poales > Poaceae > Alopecurus > Alopecurus myosuroides. Next base: position 72,005,699 of record CM054063.1, read on the forward strand.
TGGAAAACCCGAACTAAATGAGGCGATTTGGACGAGATGCGAATCGAATCAAAGTTGAGGGGGGCGCCCATACTCGCTTCCCACATGCGGTTAGTGCGCTCATCATGGATCGGAGGACAAGACCCTTTTCCTAATTAGGGTCGACACTTGCAGGCCTCAAAACCACGCCGGGCCTCCTGCCGGTGCCTTATCATCAAATTATTATTACCCAAAACATTAACATGTTGTTGATTAGGTTGAAACCCAACTATCAAACTAAACAGGTGATAAGACGGACAACAAGACTTGAGCGCAAACAACACTAAGCATGCAACTACGACACGAGGGCCAACAGGGTAAACAAACAACAGTTAATAGGAAGTGGAAGGAAGGCTATATCATGGCTGCAAGGTAACATATGATAGGATCGAGACACAAGCATCGAGTCATAAGGCTAGCATAAGAACAACGGAAAGAATCGGTAACAAGTGATGAAAGGCAGCCATTTGGCAGCAAGTGAGTATACTTGCCTGGAATCCAGCAAGTAGAGGTACATCCGAAGAACTTGTCGGTGCTCACATCATCTCAACGTCCTATCCGCGAAGAAGCAACGAACTAGAACAAACACCGGATGCAACAATTACTTCTACGGCAAAAGATCCAGCATGATCAAGATATGGAGCATGACAAGTTTAAGGATGCATCAAAGATAAACTAGTTGACATGGTAAACATATTTAAATGGGCCCATATGCAATTTGGATTGCATATGGAAAAGCCCATGAATTAATGTTGAATTAAATGATCTACAAATAATCATCATGTGAAAGTTGATTAGAATGATGCATGGATGATGAAAACAATAAGAAAACAACAATAGCTTCAGTTTGTTATGTTGTTTACCAAGTTTGGAATTTTATTTATTAAGTTATGAACTTTGGCATTTTAAATGATTTAAACAAACATTTGTTGTTTTCACCAATTTTAAAGGTTCAAAACAGATAACAAAATTTATATTTGGAAAGAACACAAAATTTTAGATGGAATACATATTTCATTTGTTGAATTTGGATTTTAGATGAGCAAGTTATTAAATTGACAATTTTAAATGCATTAATTAAGAAATAGTTGTTTTCAGCAATTTAATTTATTCAAAATAGAAGACAAAGTTTATATTTGGAAAGCTTATTCAATTTTTCATGGAAGACATATTTTACATGTTGGAATTGGATTTGAATTGCCCAAGTTATGAATTTTGCAATTTAAAAGGTGTAATTAAAATATTGAATTATTAGTCCAATTTTAATTAGGAAAAACAGTAAACAAATTGTATTTAAAAGGTTGAAAACATGTAGCAAATGTTTCACTGAACATTTTGAGCTATTAAACATATTTTTTTGGATAATCATTGAATTTAGCATGCATTTTTCCATAAGCATTTTTATTCTGCCCTTTTTAGTAAATAGAAGGAAACATGTTCAAATTTAATTCAATTGTGACAAAATAAAATACCACTGTGTAGAGTTTGTTAAGACAAATTTTTAGAGCCCAAGTTTGCTCAAATTGGATGAACAGAACTAAAGTTATGAAATTCCAAAGTTTCAACTTTTAATTGCATTTTCAGTATTTTATTATTTAGTGCAAAAATTAATACAGAAACATATTGCAATTTTGTTACTAATGGAAAGAGCACAAGATTTTGAATCCACAGAAACTTGAATCGTTGAATTTGGAGCAATATTCAATTTTATATTGATTTTAGAATTAAAGAAACAGATCTGCTTTTCTGGAATTCGGGCAAAAAAAGGAAAAAGGGCAGAAAAAGGTGTGGCTTTTCTGCCTGGGGGGGATTCAAACTCAGGGCTGTTGGGTGTGCGCAAGGGGGTGTTACCAGCTGGGCTACTGATCCGGTTGGTGATGGATACATGGGCGCAGGGGTTTTGAGGTGGGCTTGATCGCGAATCTGAAACTGAACCAGCGTTCAGTTAACTGTACCGATCGGAGGAGGGAGGCGGACGGCGGCCTGCAGCGCTGCTGCCGGCGATCGCTGGGCGCAGAGGGCAGGGGGGCGGAGAGAGGGGAGAGAAGAGAGGGGAGAGAGGAGAGAGGGGAGAGGGGAGAGGAGGAGCGCTCACCGTGCCCTGTCGAGGCGCAGCGACAGGAGGCGGTGGCGGTGATGGTACAGACGGCGGCGACCGGCGCTTGGCGGCGGCGAGTCGGCGCTTCCCGGCCCTCGTCGAGGTAGCGAGGAGGGAGAGGACGCCGAGGGCTCTCCATTCCCGCGGTCACCTTGGCCGGAAGGGGCCCGTAGCGACGGCGCCATGGCCTCAAGCTCACAGCCATGGTGGCACCTTCAAGGTTCAGAGAAACGAAAGAAATAAACAGAGGGAGGGAGGAGAAAGGGAAGGTGGCGGCGGTGGAGAGGGAAGAGATGGAGGTTAGGGTTCCTAGGGGCGTGCTTGGGGTAGATAAGGAGGGGAGATGGTGGAGGGGACCATGGAGGGTTGGTGATTGACAGTGACACGAGGGGGGGATCACGCTTCTGTGCCCGTCCGTACGAGGAAGAAGGCTGGGTAGCGAGGAGGTGGGCTGGAGTTGGCTTGTTGGGCTGGGCCGGTTGGCCGGGCTGCTCTCTCTCTTTTTCTCTCAACACATTTTTTTCTTGTATGTTTTATTAATTTTCAGAGATTGTTTTGGCACTAAGTAGGAATAGCTTTGAGGCCACAAACTCAACTTTGATGTTTAGGAAAAAAAATTAATATTTCCAACCAATTAATATTGGGTGAGTTAATGACATGATGGCATGATGCATGATGCGAAAAAGAAAACAGACAATTACTAGTTTGGGGAAAAACCCCGGGTGTTACACTCGTCCTCGAGTAAATAAGGACATAGATCATTACATGCATCAATGGACTTATGGTTGGTAAATAAATACGGGCATTGTATCATCATCATGTTCAGTTATAATGCAAGATGAATGAATATAACTCATACACATAAGGATAACATATTCGAAGCTCTAGCAAACACCCCATACTTTTGAAAGCAAATAACTATTGTATGTTGGACAATCGAATTATACTCTTTAATTTGGAGAAAGATAAATGAGTAGAGGTAAAACATGATCAAGTCTCATTTAGTTTCCAAACTATTCAGCTTAAATTACTAATTGTAATGTGTCATCCATTGGGCTAAGACTCTCATTGCCCCTTTATCATTAGCATCTTAATTTATGAATGTTGAAGTAATGTGGTTGACAAGGTGTTGGTTGAATGTCTCATGCCCCGTGAGTGTGAAAACCTAGTCCATGATTACTCAACTTAAGATTCCTAATAAGCTTTGTACAATCATAATAAGTATTAATGACATCATAGAGAATTGCAAAGAGGTACCTCTTGCCCCATGACATAGAAACCAGACCATGTCACAATAACAAGATGAACAAACGGAGTAGACTAATCATCCTTTTTTATTTCATTCACTATATGCATAGCTTCTTATTTTATTGTAGGATGTGTTTGTAGAGTCCACTCTAGCTATAAGTAAATTTCCACCATGATCAAGCATGGCTTGGGTTAGCGGCCCAATGCAATTTCTCTAGTCATATATACTTACTCATCAAAACTTACTATTCCTCTATTTCATTTCGGCATGGCAGGAGTCCAAAAACAAAAGCACATGACATCAACTAAATATAAAATTTCTTTGTGCAATTTTGAAAGCTTTTCACGTGATGCACGTGTTAGCCAACTCCCAACCAAAATCCTTGTCAAGCACAAAACTTTTAGCTCCCATTAATGGGTCATGTTTGTGAAGTGCAATAGAAATAAATGTGTGCATTCAAAAGTTCGCGAGAGTCTTATCCCAAATTCAGCCCATGCCAATTAATAACATAAGCATCGTAATTTAGAGCATAAATGAAACTATAACATGGTGAACATGCTTGGAATAGCCATTAAGCTAATAGATAGATAGTGGATTTATGTCATATTGAGATAATTCTACAATTGTCCAACACACTCAAGTTAATTAATTTCAAGGCAAGATGTGATTGAAACCTCTAAATATGCCATGCTCATTTGCATGAGTGTTACCCATAAATCCCCAAAACAAGGGAATCATGGATGACACCATACTTTATTATTCATTGATAAACCATAAGACGGGGATGCATGATAATGCTCAATGAGCTCACTCAAGCCTAAACGAAAACGATAACTAGATAATAAAAGCAAGACACGTCAAAACTAGATGCACATGATAAAGCTGATAAAAGACGGGGTATAGGTGAAACTCCCCCAAGCTTAGATGGTTGCGGTAATTTCTTCATTCTCCCTTCTTCTCATACTCAGCCCACCACTCTTTCTTCTTCTTCTCTTCATAGTTGTCTTCAAGCTCTCCAATGATGCGCATCATGAGGTTATAGGCTTGCTCAAATGCTCCTGCAGCTTTTCCCAACCTTTCCATGAGGTCCTTCTCCACCGTCTCCTTGGGAGTTTTCCACTCCAGGCTTGGTGCTTTCTTCTTGGGAATAAGGTGATCCCAATCTCCAGTGCAATTCTTCTCAGTGGGAGTTTCCCTGCCAATAAGAGGAGAAACTGCGTTTTTGCTAGCAAGTGAGTGCCTTGGAGCCTTCCCTCTGGTGCTCATACGTGCGGACTGTCTCTTGTTTCCAAAAGAGATGTTCACCCGTACGCCAGCAACAGGGATTGGTGATGGAGGTGTTGTTGCAAGAGGTGGTATGTCGAAGATTGCCTCGTCATCTTCCTCGTCAGGTTCTTCATCCATGATCTCGCGAAGCTCCACGTCCTCGTCATCCGAGTAGTCCTTCCTCTTCCTATTCCTCCTGTGGATGGATGTGGGGATGTTGCAAGAGGTGGTATGTCGAAGATGGCCTCGTCATCTTCCTCGTCAGGTTCTTCATCCATGATCTCGCGAAGCTCCACGTCCTCTTCATCCGAGTAGTCCTTCCTCTTCCTATTCCTCCTATGGATGGATGTGGGGCTGTTGCCCTCAAGCTCATCATCATCATCGTCCATGGAGGTGCATTGGTAGGAGTCTCCCGAAGTCATGGCTTGGAAAACCTGACAGACAAATAGACAAAACAAAGATCGTGCGAGAACTCTCGGTGCGAGATTAGATCGACAAAAGGGGGTATATATTGACGGTTTTTGGGGTAAGACGAAGCGTCGGAGTCGAAAACGAGACGGAACGGGACTTCGAGGTGGAAAAGGGGTACCTCCACGCAGCCAAGGAATCTGGCCGCGTGTGGGGTCCTCTTTTCCCCCTCCAGTCCCAATTCCTTCCAATTTTCTTGTCCCACACGTTAATTGCCATAAAAAATGTGTTCCGTAAGTTTTCACGCAATTCCGAGAAACTTCCAAACACAATAATTGTAAATTATTGAATTTGGGTTTCTGAAACTGCAGGATCCCTTACAATTACCTCCTCCGGTGTCATTAACTTTATCTCCTCGATGGTTCCTATGAAGATCTTTCCTGCAATATAATTTTTTTAGGCGTTGTCCATTGACCACATGAGGTTTAGCATTCATATCACCGTGAAGAAGGATGGCCCCCGGACGGTATACCTCCTGTACTACCAATGGACCCTGCCATTTTGAAGCTAATTTCCCTACAGAAAACTTAAAACGAGAGTTGTACAATAGGATTTGATCACCTACTTTAAATTCCTTTGTTTTAATTTTCTTGTCATGACAAATTTTAACTTTCTCTTTAAACAATTTTGCACTTTCATATGCTTCATTCCTCCATTCATCTAATAGATTTAGGTGAAGCAATCTCTTCCCCTCCGCAGTTTTTAAATCAAAATTTAATTTCTTAATATCCCATCTAGCTTTATGTTCTAATTCAACGGGTAAATGACATGCTTTTCCATAAACCATTTTATAAGGAGACATACCCATAGGATTTTTATAAGCAGTTCTATAAGCCCAGAATGCATCATTAGTTTTAAGTGGCCAATCAGATCTAGCTTTGTTTACTGTTTTCTCTAAAAATAAGTTTAATTTCCCTATTACTTAACTCAACTTGTCCACTAGTTTGAGGATGATAGGGTGATGCAATTATATGATTAACATTATATTTTGCCAATGTTTTTCTAAGAACACCATGCATAAAATGAGATCCACCATCAGTAATTAAAAATCTAGGAACACCAAATCTAGGGAAAATAATTTCTTTCAGAATTTGCATGGCTGTGGCATGGTCTGCACTCTTAGTAGGAATTGCTTCTACCCATTTTCTAACATAATCAACAGCAACCAAAATGTGAGTATGTTTTGTACTAGATGCAGGAAAAGGTCCCATAAAGTCAAAACCCCACACATCAAATGGTTCAAGTGGTAATGTATAGTTCATAGGCATTTCATTCCTTCTACCAATGTTTCCTACTCTTTGACATTTATCACAAGTTTTAATATATTCAGCACAATCCTTGGATAGAGTATGCCAATAAAAACCACATTGTAATACCTTTGCTGCAGTACGATCTCCTACATGATGTCCTCCATAGGGACTGTCATGACAATCTCTTATAATAGCCTGCTGTTCATGCTCAGGTACACAACTTCTAATAATGCCATCAACACTTTTCTTATACAAGAATGGATCATCCCAAAAATAACGTCTAAGATCATAAAAGAATTTCTTTCTTTGCTAGTAAGTAAATTGTGGTGGCATAACTTTCCCACAATAAAATTTGCATAATTAGCAAACCAAGGAGATGCAACTTTAGCACTAGAAACACTAACAAGGGCAAGTTGTTCATTAGCAAAACTATCATTAATAGGAATAGGATCATCAGGTATATTTTCCATTCTAGAAAGATGATCAGCTACGGGATTATCTTCTCCTTTCCTATCTACTATGTGTAAATCAAATTCTTGCAACAAAAGTACCCATCTTATTAGCGTAGGCTTAGCATCTTTCTTATTCATCAAATATTTAATAGCAGAATGATCAGAGTGCACAGTGACTTTTGAATCAATTATGTAAGATCTAAATTTATCACATGCAAATATTACCGCAAAAAATTCTTTTTCAGTTGTAGCATAATTTCTTTGAGCACCATCTAGTGTTTTACTAGCATAGTAAATAACATTCAATTTCTTATCAACCCTTTGGCCTAAAACAGCTCCAACTGCATAATCACTAGCATCACACATAATTTCAAAGGGCAAGTTCCAATCAGGAGGTTGAATAATAGGTGCAGTTATTAAGGCTTTCTTTAAAACATTAAAGGATTCTATGCAATCATCATTAAAATAAAACGGAACATCCTTTTGCAAAAGATTGGTTAGAGGCTTTGATATTTTAGAGAAATCTTTAATGAACCTACGATAAAAACCTCCATGACCGAGAAAACTTCTTATACCTTTGATGTCTCTTGGATATGGTAATTTCTCAATAGCTTCAATTTTTGCTGGGTCAACTTCTATTCCTCTTCCAGAAATACGATGCCCAAGAATAATTGCCTCTGTTACCATAAAGTGACACTTCTCCCAATTAAGAACAAGGTGTTGGTCTTCACAACGCTGCAAAACTTTGTTAAGGTTGAACAAGCAATTATCGAAAGAAGTACCATACACCGAAAAATCATCCATAAAGACTTCCACTATCTTTTCAAAATAATCAGCAAATATAGCATTCATGCATCTCTGAAAAGTAGCAGGCGCATTACATAAACCAAAAGGCATTCTCCTATAAGCAAATGTACCATATGGGCAAGTAAAAGTGGTCTTTTCCTGATCATCACTATGAACTGGAATTTGAGATAAGCCTGAATACCCATCTAAATAACAAAAGTGAGAATGTTTAGATAATCTCTCTAGCATTTGATCAATAAAGGGCAATGGATAATGGACCTTACGAGTTGCTTTATTTAATTTTCTATAATCAATGCACATTCTATAACCAACAACAGTACGTTGAGCAACAAGTTCATCATCTTTATTAGGAACCACAGTAATTCCACCTTTCTTAGGAACACAATGAACAGGACTAACCCATTTACTATCAGCTATAGGATAAATAATACCAGCCTCTATGAGTTGAATTACCTCCTTTCTTAGCACTTCCTTCATTTTTGGATGTAGACAGCGTTGGAAATCAACAACAGGTTTAGCATCTTCTTCCAAATTAATTTTATGCATACATAGAGCTGGACTTATGCCCTTAAGATCATCAAGAGAATAACCAATAGCCTTACAGTGAGCTTTAAGCACATCAAGTAATTTCTCTTCTTCCTCAGCTGAAAGGTTAGCACTAATAATAACAGGATATATATTTTTCTTATCCAAGTATGCATATTTCAGATTTTCAGGCAAAGGCTTTAATTCAAAACTAGGATCTCCTTTAGGAGGTGGGAGTACTCCTAGATTATCAGGTGGGATATGCAATTGTAATTGTGGAGGTTGCTGCCATAATATTTGTTCTAAAGCTTCTTTTTCTGCATCATTAAACGGCTCTTCCTGATTAAGCATATAACGTTCCACCACGTCTGATGAAGATACAACTATATGAGCAAGATTTTCAATTATATCTTTAGATTTTGGTTCTTTCTTAGCAGGTTTATCAGCAAATTTAGAAAAATTACATTCAAGTTTCTCTCCAGCACATTCAATAAACACCCTTTCTCTAGGAAAATCAATTTCAGCACCAATAGTATGTAAGAAAGGTCTACCAAATATAATAGGACAGAAAGAATCTTGTGGACAACCAAGCACAATAAAATCAGTAGGATATTTTATTTTTCCTACCAATACTTCAACATCTCTAACAATTCCAAAGGGACTAATATAATCTTTATTAGCAAGCTGAATGGTCATACATGTTTCTTCCATGTTGATAGGATCAATATCAGGCTTAATTTCTTGACAGAGAGAATATGGAATGACACTAATGCTTGCTCCAATATCACATAAACCATGATAACAAGAAGTCCCAATAGAGCATGATATAATTGGCTTACCAACTTTGAATGAATTCCCTTTAATAACTTTGGTAGCATCTTCACATAAATAAACATCAACATGATCTTCTTCATTTAATTGCTTAATAATAGAGACTTGGTTCTTGACTTCCACCTGTTCTTTAGGTTGAGAACATCTCTTTCTACTTTTGTCAGCAACAACAATAAGCAAATTCTCTTTAACTCAGGATAGGGAGGTGGTTCAATATATTCTTCTATTACTACAGATGACACTGGTGTTTCTTTAATAAATTTAGGGACAACAATAGAAGATCGAATGTGCTCAGCAAATTTCTTAGCTATTTCAATTGCAACATATGGATCAAGAACAAAATCTTTAATAACATTCTTGAACAAAATAGAACTAGAGAAACTTTCTACACATGAATATCCATAATCAAAATAAGCTTCATTACCTTTGTCTAGGTCTCAATATTCAGAGTTCTTCGAAATAATTTCCAATAAATTCCAAGCTTCTTCTGCAGTATTATTTGTAAAGCTTCCACCAGATGAACCATCCAAATATTGCTTTAGCCTATCAGGTAGTATCACATAAAAGTTTATCAATATAATTTTATTTGTGAGATCATGACAAGGATTCTTACGAAGGAGGTCCTTAAGCCTCCCCCAAGCTTGATTAATACTCTCTCCAAGGTGTGGCCAAAAATTAAATATAAAGCAACGGTTCTCATAAGCCTCTTTAGGAGTAAAATATTTAAGAAAGAAAACCTTCATAAAAGTATCCCAATTATGTGTAATTTCTTATCCAGGGACATATACCATTTTCGAGCATCACCAGTTAAGGACTGGTACAATAACTTGCATTTTACCTCCTCTCAGAAATAGCCTTGAGCCTAATTATCCCACATATATCCTCAATAGCCCGTATGTGATCACTTGCAGCCTTTGTTCCATCCCCTGCGAAATACTCCTCCCTAACAGCTTTAACAAATTCAAGGGGAATAATATAACCATCATCATGAGGTGCTTTTTCGACAACTTTAGGTTTAATAGCATAAGCACTCTCATATAAAGCAAGTTTCAGCGAAGCATCTCTCATAAAAGCCATAATAATAACAGGATGCAACAGCAAGTAAAATTCAGCTTTCAAGTTTCCTTACCAAACTTCTTACCAATAGCGCTACGCTCCTCGGCAACGGCGCCAGAAACGTGTCTTGATGGCTCCCAAGTGCAGGAGATCAATTGTAGTACTTTTCGAATTAGAAAGGTTGTCGAACCCACGAGGAGCAGAAGGAACTGGTAAGTAGAATAGCAAAGGAATAATAAAAGCAACAGGTGTTTTTGTGTTTTAATTGTGTAGTGGAAGTAAAGTAAATTGCAGCAAGTAGTAGGTCTCAATGAGAGACAAAGCCCAATCCTCTAATGCGCAAGAGGACAAGCTCAAGTGTGTGTTTGTGTCTTATATGTGGAAAACGTTCCCGAGGGCTGCACGGATTTAGCTGGCATAGTGATTCATTGCATAACATGTTTGTATATCTTGTCTAGTTTTAATCTTCTTCGGACGGAGCCACAAATAGGAATAGCTAAATAAATAAACTATCACCCCTTATGATGGATCACGTGGCCAATTAAATGACCGCACGAGAATTATTAAGACATGATGTCCCACCATAGCCTTATGCTCTAAGGTCCCCGATACAAGTACCCTCATAATGCAATTCAACGACTCTGTCTCAAGTTCCTGTCACCTAAAGACATCATCACGTCACTACGGTGTTCTCCTATGAGCCCATGTAGGTGAAGTGTTATACAGTCGACGTTCGTACAACACCATCATAGAATCACATAAAAGATAAATACTAGACCAAATAACAACTCATCTCATGTAACAAATCATTGCCAATTCATCCTATGCCCACAGGAACATGCGGGAACTACTTAGACCGTGCAAACATGATCATGTATGGTGACATATGTGGTACAACACAATCTGAAACAATGGATCCACCACCAAATAATGACAAGTACTCAATCCCAAACATGCAACGGAGTACAATAACACGTATCTAGGGTGTAGCAATGATCAAACTATGAGGGGAACGGAGTGGATCACGGTGATGGTGATGGTGGAGATGCAGGTGCTGGTGAGGATGGTGATGGAGATGCCTCCTCCCACGCCAAGGAGGAGATGGGGATGATTTCCCCCTTCTGCGGAGCTCCGGGGCAGCAGGATCAGTCTCCCTCACAGAGAGTTTCGAGAGTTTCGCCGCCCTGGCGGCTCTGTCTCGTCTCGGGAAAATTAGGGTGTTTGTTTTCAGGGAAGATGGAGTCGTCAGCAAAAAGACCTCGGGGAGGAGGTGTTGTGGGCCCATTTGGGGGCCCCACACGCGGCCAGGGAATCTGGCCGCATGGGCTACCCCCTTTTGGGCCTCCTGGCCCTCCTCCTTTGTGTCTTGTGCCCACGCCTTTTCTCCCGAAGAAAAACTGACAAGGTTTCTTTCCTTTCGCAATTTGGATACCTATAGCTCCTGAAACATCAAAAACATGAAAACAGGTGTTTTCTGACACCCAGAAATTAAATACCAAAAATAGGGACTTTGTAGGAAAGTCCCATAAAATCATCTAAAACATGCAAAACAATGACATAAAATTGATAAAACATCCCAATAATGCCTATATGGAGGGTATAAATGATGATATAATATGCACGTATCAGAGGGTTAGTACAACAACAAAAAAATCCATAGGTTATGTAAGGGAACAAGTGATATTGATACTTTTAAACATTGCTACAGCCACTGATGTTTCGTGAAGCAAATAAATCCATACTTTTAAACATTGCTACAGCCACTGATGTTTCGTGAAGCAAAGAAATCCACTTGACATCGCAAAACAGTAAATGCAAGAAAAATGGCAGAATCTGTCAAAACCAGTACAGTCTATAAGAAGTATTTTTTCGGGGCACTTACGTTGGTTAGATAGAAAAACTTAAATAACGGAAGACTTCCGGAATTAGCCGAGGAATAAGCACAATAAATTTCAGGTCATTCTGAGTATTCTGTGATTTATACGATGTTTTACGGTGGACAGCAGAAATCTGTTTTCTCCGCAGATATCCAAAAACCAACTCCAACTCTCGTAAGAAACTTTACTTGGCACAACTAAAACATGAAAATAAATATACAAAGGAGTTCATACATAAGTGTACAACCCCTTGACTCAAAGAAAACAGAGAAAAACAAAGCAAAAATAAAACCATGGGTATCTCCCAAGAAGTGTTTTTCTTTAATGCCATTTAGCTAGGCCCAAAAAAGTGGAATCAAGTGTTTTGAAGTGAAAAAGACAACGTGGGGATGAATCGTGGACCTATCAGGTGAGGCTACCCGGTCCAAGGCCCAAGACATAAGCCCAGAGGAAGGTGCCACCTTACGGTTCTAGAAGGCCCAACTGAAGCCCACCCGCAAAGACTTGCGGGTCAAGAAGGAAACATGTACCGACCTAAAACTAGGGTTTGTACCCCCCCCCCCGCCACCTAGACTCCGTTTGAGACCTGGCCACCTATATAAGGCTAGGAGAACCACAGAGGGGGGATCCAATCTATTCTACAACACCAAAGCCTTGAGCTCGAGGTCATACTCTTGACTTGAGCAACCCCCATTGTAACCGATCTACTGATAATACAGATCGAAAGAGCAAGAGTAAGGGTTTTAACTCAATGAGGGCCCCGAACCTGGGTAAATCATGTCCCCATGTTAGCCGACGATCGTCACCAGCGTCCTTACGTTCTCTTAATCGAAACCCTACTGGATCATCCGAGGGACTTGTTGAGATGACTAATCGACAATTGGCGTCGTCTGTGGGAACGACGAGCGCTGATTCTATGGCGTCTTCGGCTTCATCATCGCCAACCTTCTTCTAGAGTCCCCGAACTTCGAATCCAGCGGAACCAATCCGTTTCGGGTTGATCATCTATGCGCCCCACTCGCTGGAATCGCACCCGATGTTCAATGGATTGGAAAAGAGCGTCAGCTTGACGTTTGGTAGCTTCCATTTCCACGCCAACAAGGAGGGAATCTTGCACTTCCCCGAGCAGATCGATCTCGGGGAATCAGACTTCGAGTCTGTCTCGAGCCCGGTAACCTTCGACTTGCCGCCTGACGATGCTGGTCGCGACCTAGCGCCCAGTGGTGGATCCGTCCGCCGCAACTTCCACACTATCGCAGCTGAGGAACCCTCTCGGGTTGGTAAAAGTTGTCATCCCATGCCTAGGACTCGCGAGCCATATCTGGCCCAGGTATGCATGGAAGGATCAACTGATCCACCCGAGTAAACTGAGGAAAGCTTGAAGGAGCGAGAGCGCATCAAAGTATCGCGAGATGCCTGGGTCAGAGCAAAGGAGGCTGTACACCTAGGCCAGCCAGTCGCGGAGGGAGCTCCCCGTGAAGATCTAACTGCATACCACTATCATCTAGTGCGAGCGGGACGACTGATCAACAAAGCCCGCAGGAATCTGGAGGCACGAAAGATAGCAGCAAATGAGTCGAGCGCGCACCGTGCAGCACTCTCCCAAACTCACTCGGTGGGAAACAATTCCCCAAAAAAGAGATACGTCTCGAAGACCGCGGCCATGGATCGTGAATCCCTCAGCGGAATCAGCAAGACAGTCGAGATATCCCTCATGCACGTCGACGACGACGGCAACATACACCCGACGACTCCCACCGCCACGCTCTTGGCAGCAGCCAAATATCTACAGGAGAACCAACTGCTCGAGAATTATCCCTGCGCGGAACAATACCAACAAGTCCAGAAGGGGCTAGGCATGGCAGCCGCTAGAATCGCCGCTCAAGTCCACAGGCACGCGACAGCGTCGAAAACTGAAAAGACCTCTCGAAAAGACAAGGAAATACCCCGCAGACGCGGGAGCATGTCGCTTAGAAGGAAGGAATCACCTCGTCGCGCCCGGGGGAAAGAAGCCCGTCGCCCCGACGATAGCCCGAGTAGCAACGACGATAGCCCGAGAGATCGAGATCGCAGTCCACGACACCACGGCAGGCGCTCGCGACACCGCAGCAAGGATCCGCGGAAAGAGGATAATCGCGACCGGCCTGAATACGACGCGTGAGACGACATCACACAAAACAAGGTCAACAAGGCCTGAGCAATCAGAATCGCGCACACTCACTATCCGCCTCTTTCGATAAGGAGGCCTGCGGTGCAATGTGCTTCATCCGCGACATCGGCGAGGCACCGATGCCACAGATGTTCAAGCTTACGACGGAGGTCCCGAAGTCTTGGCTATCAGATTACCTCACGGCATTATAATGCCAACGTGGGAACAAGACAACGACCATGAAGTACCTGAACCTACACCTTTTAGACGTTGCGCGCAGCGGGCTCGAAGGAAGACCGCGGGCATGCTACGGGTCATGGGACGATCTAACCTACGACTTCCGCAAAAACTTCCAAGCAACATACAAAAGACCCGCGTCTATCGAGGAGCTATGGGCGTGCAGGCAGAAGAGTGGTGAGTCTACTGGCGAATATATCCAGTGGTGGACCATGCTCAAAAATACGGTGGGAAACATGTCAGAGGAGGTTGCAGTCGATACTTTCACCAAAGGATCTTGGCGCGCTGCTTTCCAAGAAGAACTGGGACGAGCTGCGCCCAAAACCATCGGGGAATTGATGGCAATAGCCGACAGATGGGCTAACGGTGAAGACTCCGTGCGCAACGAGAAAGCATCTTCACCCGCGCCTGAGGAGGATCGCCACGGTCGGAAGAAGAAGAGGAGACACTACGACCACGACGATCGAGAAGACAACGGGCCCCGTGAAAATCGCGACTGGAAGCCAAAACCGGATGAAAAAACTCCCGAGGAAGACCTTGACGGTTATTGCACGCTACATCTATTCACAGATAAGCGCACATGCAAGACCAAGGTGACTCATCTCCTTAAGGACTGTCAAAAGTTTCAAGACATCCACGAGGCTTACACGAAGAAGAACAGCGTCGCGGTCAACCAGGGATACCCGCAACTCCCAGGAGGATACCAGCCGCCACAACCCCCTACCTTCACCAGTACATCAGAATGTGATATTAGCCGCGCTACCAGCACCACCCACCACAAACCAGGGAGCCAATGGGTACCCGAACTCACAGGGACTCCTAGGAATGATACAGAAGGTCCGCCCCTACCGAAGAGTCCAGAAGACCAACACGCGCCAAGTAATCATGGCAGTACAAACTCCACCATCCACACCCGAATACTTGAAGATGGCAGATTAGTCGATAACTTTCTCCAAAGAAGACCACCCCCTCGGTTATATCGACCGGGACACACCGCACTTGTCATTCAGGCGCAGATAGGCAACTACGACCTCGCTCGGGTGTTCATGGATGGTAGCAGCGGAATCAACATCATTTATGCGGACACACTCCACAAGATGAACAAGAACCTAGACGGACTCGCAGAGTCAGAAATATCCTTTCACGGGATAGTACCGGGAAAAGCAGTCCGACCACTCGGAACAATCAACTTGGAGGTGGTGCTAGGAACCCCAAGAAACTACAAGAGAGAATTCCTCGACTTCGAGGTAGTCGACTGGCCCTCACAATACCACGCCATTCTCGGCCGAACAGCGTTCACGAGATTCATGGCAGTACCCCATTACGCCTACCTGAATCTCAAACTCACGGGGGAATACGACACCATCACCATAGATGGTGACTTCCAAAAGTCAGACAAATGTGATATTGAGTTCAACGAGATCGCGAAATCTTTCGGGATGCAGGAGGAGCTGGAGGAGTTGGCAAAGACCACGGATCACTCTGTGATGCCGCTCACCAAAAAGAATGCCCCAGAACTCGAGTTCAGTGCAAACAACGACACTCGAAATCATAAGATGCACCCGAGAGAAACCGCGAATACGGCGATGGTCTCCACCACCCTATCGTCCGCATAGGAAGACGTGCTCGTCAAACTCCTCCGTGAGTACTGGGAAATTTTTGCCTGGCAGCCTTCAGATATGCCAGGGATACCCAGGGAGTTTACCAAGAATTCACTCGAAGTATTCAAAGATGCCAAACCTATCAAGCAAACGACCCGACGATTTTCCGAGCCAAAATAGAAGGCACTCGGAGAAGAGGTGAATAGACTACTCGCCGCAAAATTCATCAGAGAAATAAAAATATCCACCTGGCTAGCAAACCCTGTGCTGGTTCCGAAGAAAAGCACTCGCATGCTTCTCATGTGCATTGTAACATCCTTGTTTTGCTAAGATAGGCTTTGTGGTGTTGTGTTCATGTCATAGCATGAATGGAAAATTTCATCCAACTTTGAATTTGAATTTTAATAAGAATTTGACAAAAAAAACCACTTAAAGTGGTCACCCTAAATTTGAATTAAAAACATTTTCAAATTTGGAAAAAAAATGGTTTTGTTGGAAATCTTGTGAGGATTCCAAAATGTATTTTTGAAAATTTTCTAGTTACCAAAAAGGCAATCAAAACTTTCTTTTCCTCTCAGTTTTTAAATAGAAAAGGGCTAATATGTAGTTTTCAGTTTTCCAAGGGGGTTTTCGCAAAATGTTGTTTTAACGTCTTCTTCCACCTCCGGACAGTAGACGACATGTTCGTCCACGTCGCCGCTGCCACGCACCTGCCTGCTCCCCTGCTTGCATGAATAGGCCCTAGAGGATGCCCTCGGCCTCCTCTCTCTCCTTATCCCCTCCGCTCACTCCCTCTCTCTCTCTCTCATTTACCCCTCCGACCAAAACCCTAGCTTGGCCATGATCCGACGCTGTCGTCGTTCCCGGCCGTCCTCGCCCCCGATGAGCACCCCTATGTCCTCCCCTCGACCTCCTCTATCTCCTCGAGCTCACGGAGAAGCAGGGAAGCCCGGGGAAGGTCTAATTTCGTCGTCGTTCACCTCTTCGGCCGCCGGCCAAATCTGCACGCCGCCGCGGTTTCCGGCGCCTCCTCGTCACTCTGACCACTCCACGAGATTCACTGCTCCATGGTGAGTCTCCTGGTTCCTTCCTCTTGCTCCCTACCCCTCTGTATCTCCCGCCCAACGCGCCTCGTCGTCCGCCGCTACCGAAGGTCGCCGCCGGCGAAGCTCCGGCGACCATTTGGTCGTTCCGCCGCCTCCCCTAGGTTCCCCTCAAGCTCCTCTACGTAGTGGTACCTTTTGATTCACGAGTAGCGCGCAAAATCGGCGGATTCGAGTTCATCTGTGATGAATCAGGGCAGGGTGATGTCACTGTTGCGTCATGTTGATGTCATAAATTTGTTTTCCTACTTTAGCAGAAGATGTTTCATAATTCCAGAAAAATGATTAATTTTAATAATTTAATAACTATTGTTTTATAATTCAGAAAAATATAAATAAGGTAACAAAATGTTCAGAAAAGTAAACTCTACATGAAAATGTCACTTTCATACATGTTTGACAAACTTTAAATTTTGCCATTATTTTAATATTGTTTAATTCATTTAAAATGGAGGAAATAAGTTTTTATTCAGTAAAATGACAGAATTAAAAGTTATATACCAAAATGCTTAAAATGACAAATTCAACCTAGTTATGATGTTTTCAAACCCATTTGAGCAATTAACACTTGTACACACTTCCAAAATTGTCCGAAGTGCCCCTCTGGGGTCTATTTCGGGCCAGTTTCTGTTAAATTGCATACCTATCATACGAACCCTAGCAACCCTATCTTCATGTCTACGGATTTATTTCAGTGCATTAACTTGCTCATGCATACATATTGCGCATTGCATCGATGCCATGTGTTGATTGTTATTCTTGTTTCGCTGTTTTGCTTCTGATCGGTAGAACGCGACTCCGAAGAGAAGATCGACAACGCCATGACGAATACTTGATCTTAACCGACAAGTCAAACGCTTATTCCGGAAGTCTTTATCTGGTTTTCTTGAAGCAAGGAAAGCATAACCTCTTATCTGCTCATCTATGGTTTCAAAGTGTTTTGAGTCCCGTACTTTGCATTCGGTTCCAAACTGTTTGATGTCAGTAGATAGAGTTCTCCTATATACTGCATAGCCAACATATCCTAATCCATTGCTCCTGGAAGCTATAGGTTTGTTTGTGTGCGCTCCGTTAAACCCTGTGAGTCTTGCTTAGCCATGCCTAGTTGTGATCTGATCCATCTGGTTGATAAATTTGGTCTGTGCGTGAATCTACTATGTTAGGTTGTTGTGATTTGATTTATCTTTGATAACCTGACTAATCACGGCATGGATGTGAGGCCACAATGGATTATGGCATTTTGTCCTGTCCATGCCCCTAGGAGCGAGTTCTCGCCTTCGAGCCAAGACTGAGCGTACAACCACACGTGGGCCGATGAACACCGCCTGGCTAACTAACTTGTTTAACCTTATCCATGAGCCACATAGTTTGAGTTTTCCATCTGCGTGTGAGTCGGAAAATGTTTTGGAGAAAATTAGGTCGTGACCGGGACAAGTGATGGACATACATGGATCTTGATCCCGACTCACAGAACAGGTGCCATCAGGAGGTGGCAAACTCCCCGTTGACGGGGTGGCCCTGTTTGGGTTGACTCATGGATATGGTTCGACAAGGTAAAGGCTAGGAGTCGACCACCCTCTGATGTCACTTCCCGGGCTAGTGCTAACCTAGTGGCACTAAGAGCCGGTTGGTACGTGTGGGTAAAGTTGTACACCCCTGCAGGGTTAAATCTTTTCGAAAAGCCGTGTCAGCGGTTAAAGACGACTTGGTGACGGATTCTGTGATCATAGATAACTTGAACGGAATGACTAAAACTTGTTGATAACGAATGAAGGATGCCTCCTAGGTGATTCTGAGAGGGGTTACTTTGTAGCATGAGATAGTGTGGGAATGAGAAGAACTTGGTGGAATACAAGAAGATGAAGATATCAGTACGTAGTTGAGTAGATTTTTCATCTGTTTTCAAAATACTCCATGAGACGTGCTATTTCTTCCTCTAATTGGAAAACAAAGATGGATTTACGCAAAATAACCTTCGCAACTCCTTCTAAAATAAGCAGATATATAATAGGTTAACTAAGTCTTGTTGAGTACCTCACGTACTCATGTTTGCTTCAACTTGGTTCAGGTGGAGTTCCTCAGTTTGGTGATTTTTCAACGTGGACATCGACGATTAGTTTGGGGTTCCCAGGTAGCATCCTAGAATCTATGGGCTGGGACGTCGCCTTATGTTGCGGTCTCTTAGGCCTTTTTGATTCTTGTTCACTAGCAACATAATTTGCATTCCGTTATCTGATGTAATGTTGGGTCATGTGACCTCTGTTTGTAAGCTATACTCTAGTAATACCTGTTTAATACAGCTTTCATGTCTAGAGTGCTACTTTGATCGGTTGTTGGTTTCGAGCTCATTGTTATATAGTTTTGGCTATGCCTGCATAGTTATCGCAGTCGAGGGGTTGTAGAGCCGATGATCCATGTCCGAGCCCGCCTACAGATGTGGTTCGGCCTGGGACGGGGTAACCCCAGTAACCCTCGATTGTTGTTGCACTTTCTAGACACATAGCAGCTCTCTATAACTTTGGTCCCGTTCCTTCACTTTCATCCGACTCGTGGACACTTGGTTATGCATAATTGGTTATGACTAGCATGGATACAAGGAGTAGTAGACCGTGGTGATCCGGCCTGCGTGTCGATGAATCCGGTATGCCTTCCGTTGTTTGTTGCGGCCGGGGCTGCTAAACCTGAAGCCCTTGTGGGTCCATGACTAGGAGCACATAACAGTATGTATATCCCTGGGTCCGGGGTATGACATGCATCGACTATACGTCGTTGAACAAACACTGCCCCAAGGATAACTTTCCATTACCACAGATCGACCAGATAGTGAACTCCACTGCAGGTTGCCAGGGACTCTTCTTCTTGGACGCCTACTCGGTCTATAATCAGACCAGGATGAAAAAAGCGGATGAGGAGAAAACATCATTCATCACACCTCACGGTGTCTACTGCTACACGACAATGCCCTTCGGGCTGAAAAACGCAGGCGCAACATATCAGCGCTGCATGCAAAAATGCCTCGCCAAGGTCATTGGAAAGAACGTACATGTGTACGTTGACGACATCGTCATAAAAACACGAGTGGAGTATACACTCCTCAAGGACATAGGGGAGACATTCGACGCTCTCAATGCGTACATGATTAAGCTTAACCCGACAAAATGCGTCTTCGGTGTTCCTGCAGGACAACTTCTTGCGTATCTGGTATCCGCCCGAGGAATCGAAGACAATCCAGAGAAAATTCAAGCGATTTTGACAATGAAGGAGCCAACCAATATTCGCAGTGTACATTAGCTCGCGGGGAGACTGGCCGCTCTGAGCAGATTTATCGCGAGATTAGGCGAGCAAGCGCTGCGCTCCTATAATCTGCTGAAGAAAACAGATAAGTTCGAGTGGACGCCCGAAGCAAAAAAGGTGTTCATCGACCTAAAAGAGTGTTGCAGAGAAAGCACGTCCTGGAAACGCCACAGGAGAAGGGGCCCCTATACCTTTACCTAGCCGCAACAAACCAAGTCGTCACCACGGTTATTGTCATCGAGCGGCCTGAGGACAGAAAGGCGTACGGCATTCAGCGACCAATATACTACATCAGCGAGGTTCTTTCACCGTGCAAACAACGATACCCTCACTATCAGAAGCTCGCGTATGGCATAGTCCTCATAGCCCGAAAGCTCAAGCACTACTTCCAGGAACATACCATCACAGTGCTAAACAACGCATCACTCGGTACTATCATGAACAACCCCATGGAATCTGGAAGAATCGCGAAGTGGAGCATCGAGCTAGGCTCCTGGGATATAATATACGCAGGACGCAACGCTGTAAAGTGCCAGGTCGTCGTGGAATTCCAACGCGAGTGGACGGAGCTGCAAACACGAGGACCCCCACAATACACGAGCAACTCGATCATGTATTTCGACGGTTCGAAAAGAAACGAAGGAGCCGGCGCGAGAGTTGTTCTCATATCTCTCAGAGGTGACAAGATGCAATTCGTATTGCGACTGGATGTTCCCCTTGATGGCCCAACGTCCAACAATGAAGCGGAATACGAGGCCCTCCTACACGGTATGAAGATGGCGTTCATCTGCGGAGCCACTCGATTGATGATATATGGGGATTCAAATATCATCGTGCAACAGATGATGAAGGAGTGTGACTCTATCGCGGATAACATGGTCGCCTATCGTGACATGTACAACCTACTCGAAGGAAGTTTCAAAGGGTGGGAGCTGAAGCACATCGCGTGGTCGAGCAATGAGGAAGCAGACAAACTGGCAAATATGGGGTCAACAAACTCCCCATCCCGCCAGGAATCTACTTTGAAAGAATGATCAAGCGATTAGTCAAAGTCAAGAAAGCAGCAGGAACACCCGCAACAGTGGAAACAGACACCAGCTGGCAAATTGCTATCATCGATCTCATCCACAATATCTCAAGGCAAGTTTTTCTGGTCGAGCCCGTCTGGACGCAAAAATACCTCGACTACTTGTCCAACAAACAGGTCCCAACAGACATTTGTGAGGCCCGGCAAATAGTACGACGCAGCAAATCCTTTCGGGTGATCAACGGAGAGCTATACAAGCAAAGAATATCAGGAGTATTACAGAGGTGCATAGAACCCGAGGATGGCAAGGAGGTGCTCCGAGACATACACCAAGGAGACTATGGGCACCACGCCAGTTGGAGAGCAATCATGGGCAAACCTTTCAGGGCAGGATTCCACTGGCTCACGGCAGCCAGAGACGCCAAAGATCTAGTTGACAGATGCAATTCCTGCCAAAGGTTCGCGCCCAAGCAACAAGCCCCTGCCACAGAACTCCACATGATCTGTATCGCCTGGCCCTTTGCTCAATGGGGGCTAGATATGGTGGGACCGCTGCGTAAGTCAACACCTGGAGGATACACCCACCTGCTCGTGGCAGTCGACAAGTTCAGGAAGTGGATAGAGGCTATGCCAATCACCTCCGCGCATGCCGAGTGCGCCGTGCGATTCCTCGACTCCATCGTGTGCAGATTCGGCATACCGCACAACATCATCACGGATAACTGAAGCAAATTCACAGCCAAAGAAACACATGACTTCGGCGAGGAAAAAAGGGATCACCCTCAGCTTCGTCTCGGTAGCTCACCCACAAACTAACGGCCAGGTCGAACGATCTAATGGATTAGTTTCGGTTGGCCTAAAGAAGCGGCTACTTGATCGGCTACACCCAGCAGCAGGACACTGGGCCGAAGAACTACCATCTGTGCTATGGAGCCTACGAACAACACCAAATCGGTCGAAAAACTACACGCCATTTTTCATGGTATACGGAGTTGAAGCCGTGCTACCTGAAGACGTCAAATTCAGTGCCCCATGAGTCATCGCATACAGCGAAGAAACCTCAAACAAGGCACTTGCAGAAGACATGGACACACTGGACGAGATCAGGTACATTGCACTTGCAGGATCCGCAATCTACCAGCAATCGCTGCACAATTACCACAGTCACCGCATACGCCATAGATCCTTCGTGGTAGGACACCTGGTGCTGCGGCTCAAGCAAAAAGAAGGACACAAGCTCGAGCCACCATGGGAAGGACGTTTCATCATACATGAAGTCATCCCAGGAGGCGCCTATCGCTTGAAGAACCCGAAGACCGGCGGTATCTACTCCAACCCGTGGAATGTGGCGCACCTCCGCAAGTTCTACCCCTAGGATTATTCTTCTACTCGCAAGAAATAAGGTTGTACCAGCCATGGCAATAAAAACATGGTTTCTCAACCATAAGCTATCGCGTTTTTCCTATTTACATGCTAAAACGACAGGTAAACACCCCCAACACACGGGGGCTAGGCCTAACTAGCATCACCACATTCCTTCGAGCGCTCAAACTCGATAAAATAATACAAGGTATAACAAGGTGCATGCCTTATAAACACCTTAAACATATCGAGTGAAACATACAAGGTCATAGGGTTTACACCTTCAAACGCATTACAACAAAAATGCAAGATATTAACATCTTAAAATTACAACTGACGGCGAGCAGCCACATCTTCAAGCAATTGATCAATATCCTCGGAGGTCCGTCGAACAATCTGCTCCGTTGTAGGACGCACGACCGCATAATGAGGAGAAATATCCACTGGTGGACCTCCCGAGCCAGGAAGTTGAGCCACAGAGCTAAAGTTGAATTCAGGGTGCCACAGGCAAACGAAGGCAAGTGCCACTTGAGCTCCACTGACAAGTTGTTGACGCATACACTCTCGAGCTTCCCCTACTCGACAAAACATCCTCAGCAAACCACTCAAGTCATCCGGGACAACACTGTCGTGGGATAATCACGGCAGATGTTACCGGGGGTAACTGATCTTGGGGCAAGTCGACACAGGTATTCGGGAGATGGTTTAGCTCGAAGGAAGACATGGCGCAAAGCGATCTAAGAACCGAAAAATAACTCGCCGGATCTCAATATGAATTATGCTGGATACTCGATAACAGGTGTTACAACTATGACTTGAATCTCTGGCAAACTAAACCTAGGGGCCGGTTTATAAAGCACCCGTACACCCCTAACTTGCCCTTCAAGGCACATCTTGAGTCCTACTCGAACTCCACATACAAACCCTAACTTTCCTTATCGCAGCCCACAATCCGGGTTACGAATCTCACAAGCCTTTGGGCCTTCCGGTAATCTCTTTACCCCTAGCCGGGTATCGCTCAGCACACCTCGGGCCGGATTACATCTTGAAGTGGGCCTACCGGGTTACTATCCCCCCATCAGTAGTCCCCAGAATAGCCTGGGCTTCCAAGATTTACTCTTCGAAGTGCTGGCTATTCCCTGCAGAAATATTGGATACAAGAACACATAAAGATCAAGATACAATATGCTGACAAACGGCTGGGATTAGCACCAAGGGGATCAGGTAGCAACCCGGCTTCCCCTCAAAGGCTCTCCCTCAATCTTCCAGACCTGAGTCTTAATAGGAAACTCGATGATTCCACATCTTCCTCGATAACTGTCGCTGATACTAGGAAAGAAATTTCCCCTTCCTTTTACTCTGGATTATATCGATCTATGCATAAGGCGCGTCTTTCAAATTTCAAAATAGCCAACCATTACTCCGCACATCCCGGGTTTCGCCCGTTAGGTTAGGCTTTTCCACCCGGGCTATTATAAATAGACCCCAAGGAGCAAACTCAACCTTAACGGCTCATTTCCCCCACTCCTCTTCTCCTCAAGCTCGAGTTCGCGGAGTGCCACCACGGAAGCCCTACGCACATCGCCGGAACCCATCCGCCGTCGCTTGCGCTCCACCACCAAGCCCCCGATTCGCCGGCCGGAAATCGCGAAAGGGCATCAATCTTGCGCCATCTGTCTCCGCAAATCCCTACTTCAACCTCCTCCGGTAAGCTCTTGATATCCTCCAGCCCAACCTTGCAATCTCTTAGCTTTTCCTTAGATCAGATCTGAATCGAGTCGCATGCAATTTCTCGGGCCCTGCCGAATTAACTTACTAGTGTTTACCATAACCACTCCCATAGATAGGATGCGCAGCTTATCTTACTCCCCTGCCACTAAGTATCATTAGATTGGCCTTAAATACAGAAATTGGATTTCCCATCTGGGCTCGGGCCACCAAAAATTTCCGCCCTTGTCCTCATCATCCGGAAAATCTCACTTCTCCGGCTCACTTGCTGATAATAGACACAAGGGTATCCTTCTACCTTCCCCCGACACTTACTTTACGGAAAAACTTCACAACTTCCGTAACAACATGCGATACCCGGACAGATCACACTTGATCCGGCAAGGCAATACCCGGATTATTTTTAAGTTACCGGTAACTGACTATTCATTAATTTCCGAGTTTTCGCTTCTCACCTCCTTCCCTTTGATGTTTTAACAGGTCAACCCCATGGCACCCAAGAGGCAGGGAAAACAGCCGGCTAAAACTAAATCCACTAACTCCATTTCAGCCAATTGGGGGAGATCTTCCGTTACCAAGGCCAAGCTGGAGGAGTTGGTCGAGCTTGGAATCCTTCCTCCCCAGGAATCTATCCACTGGAGAGTACCAGGGAACGAAACCCGGCCTTCTCCAGCAACGGATGAGGTAATATGTTTCGTCGAACACGTGACCCGAGGCTTCAGGCCCCCGGGTCACCCTTTCTTTCGTGACGTCCTAGATCACTACAACCTCCGTATTTTCGATATAGGCCCAAACTCCGTTCTGAACATTACCCACTTTATCGTTCTTTCCGAGTCTTACTTGTGCACTCCGCCAAGTCTGGCCCTCTTTGTTGAACTCTTTCAGTGCAAGCCGTGCCGCGAAAGCGGCGACGGCGCACTCCTTACTTGCGGCGGGGTTTCTATCCAGCGCCGCAAGAATTCCTTGATGCCTCCCCTCACTCTCAATTCTCATGTAAAGCACTGGCAGCTCTCATACTTCTACTGCCAGGACACCTCCCCACCCGGCGAGAAGAAGTTGCCGGGTTACTCGGAGGGTCAGCTTGACATTTCCGAATCTTTCAATGCCTTCGCATCTGACTCGGAGAGGGAGGCGATCCTGCCTTCGTTGGCTAAGATCTCCATCTTATCAGCCCGAGGCCTCATCGGGCTAAACCTGGTGAAGACCTGGGTTAACTTCCGCATCCAGCCAAACTCCATTCGTGAGAAGCTGATGTGTGAATATTCGGGTCAAACCACGGACCCGATCCGATACTCTACCAGCACCTTTGCCCCTAATGACATGAACAAGACGATCAAGGGTTTTTTAACAGAGAAGCTCGAGGTAATCCGGAACATAGCCGGGTTAGAACCTTTTACACTCGAGAACCCCGCCCCCACTGTAAGCTTTCTACCTCTTGATTTTGGATTTTAACAAGCTTACCTTTATCCACTTTTCATGACTCAATGTTAACCATCACCCTGGCATCTTCACCTCAGGCCGATAATGACTTTTGGACAGTCGATACCCCTCCCAATTCTGGAGACGCGGAGGATGAAGATGACGCCGTTAATTCGGACGAAGGTGCATACTTAACCCCCTTGCACACATTATATCCTGTCTCCTCTTTTTCCTTATGTTATATCTTCAATACCTTTCAGAACGAGAGGACCAAGACGAGGAAGAAGAGACAGATGGCTGGGAAGGGTCCGCCAGCGAGGAGGACGAGCCGGAGCCGGCCACCAAAGCTGGATCCAAAAGGAAATCCCAGAGGATCGCCCTCCAGGTTTTTATTTCATTCCCTTGCACTTTAATTTTTGTTCCCATAACGTCATTTCGGGGCTAACCCCACCTTCGCCCCTTTTGATCATAAATGAAGGAGCCACCCGCGACTAGGCGCCGAGTAACCCGGAACCATCCAGGCAACGAGGGCCTTAACCCGGGCGCTTCATCGCCCCCGGCTCGACACTCTGGTATTTATATCGTAAATAAAAACCCTTTCCGGACATTCCTTCGCAACATAATCTCAAACCTTGCTTGGCATTTTTCAGTATCTTCCGGATCAAGCAGCGGCTTTCCTTCGGACTTCCCGGTGAATACCGGGTAAGCGCCTTTTCCTGATATTATACCGAGCTTTTATCGCCTTTTTTCATAACCAAAGATTAATTGTGCCTTCGCACCTTCTTCAGAGCCACGGTTGTTAGTAGCGACCAGGAGGACACCGAGGCTAAGGTCTGGGTCGAGAACGAGCCGGCTGATGATGCCTTTACCACGGCTGGCGACGAGCAAGCGTCGCCACCGGAGCCAGCTAGGCATGACGCCGGGTATCCAATCGCTTCGCACGCAGGCGAGAAGGAGAAGGGAGCAGCTTCGAGCGCGGGAGGGGGACCAGACTCCGACATTCGGATGACCCGGGTGCCACCTCCTGTTACAAGAAAAGCTCCTTTTCCCACTTTCCAGGTACCCGAGTCATCTAACTCGGATAACGCTGATTTTAACCAGCTAATGAGCGCTCTTCTCGCCATGAAAGCTTCGGAAGGAAATGTCCTAGAGCGTATGGCTGCAGCACATCAGGTAATCTTATTTGACACTTCTTACTATACATCCAGTCCCCAAGTTCCGAGCATAATTTTCTGTAATTATTCTCGGTACTTCGCATAATAATCTTCTGTAATCATTTTCTCAGAAGGAAATATTCTCGCGATATCCGGCTTACAGTTGCACTCATTCTTTGCAGGCGGAGATAACTCAGTCGGATGAAACACTACTTAAAACTGAGCAGCTCTTGCTTGCGGAAACAAAGCGCAGGGAAACCCTTGAAGCGGAGATAAAGACTTTGAAAAAAGATGTCTCCAAATACAAGAACAAATACAATGCTGCCCAATCCTCGCTGAATAACCTGTCGACTCAGATTACGGACACTTACCGTATCTTGCTAAGTAAGTTTGCTATTTGCGATTAACTTGCGTATCTCTATCTTGCCGCTGTAATAACCAATATTACTGATATGCTTTTGTGTGTTTCGATTGCAGGTGCTAACCTTGCTGCTCCGGAGGAGAACACCGTTACTCAGGCTAAAACTCTGAAGACTGTGCTCCGGACATTTTTTGCCGGCACGAAACTTTTGCTGGATGCTATAAAGTGGCCTTCGGAGGTATACCCGGGCGAAGAAAATCTCATGCAGGCCTTGTCCACAGCGCCTGGATGGATTGAAATATTGAAGCGTTCGTCTTGCCGGATTGGGATGACCCGGGCTTTGACGCTGGCGAAGGCTTATTTTCCTAAGCTTGACCCGGCCAAGGTAGTATCCGGGTTCCCGGAATTCAAGGCTGACGGGTCTAAGTTTAAACCCCAGGACTTCAAAGCTATACAATCTTCGGTACGTCACTCGGCCACGACTTTGGCAGATAAAATGGATCTAAACACAATTATGAGCTCATATGACTCTGAGGGCAAGGTTATTCTGGTGGAGGCACCCCCTCCTTTTGATATGCTGGAAAAGTGGTCGACTGACCTGGCCAGGAGGAAAGAAGAGGCTGCGAAGAGAGAGGCCGAACTAGGCGTAAAGCCGTCTACCTCAACGCCAGCCGTTCCTCCGCCTGTCCGTCCTGACGTGAAGAGTCCGAGTAAAACTGCTGGCAAAGCCAAGGAGCAAGTCCAAGACGAAGACCCGGAGAATCACCCCCGGGATGCCGAGTAGGATGATACCTAGTGTTTTGCGTTTCTCGAGACTGATATGACGTTTAGCGATGCGCCTGTGCAACATTGATACTGATGTTATGACTTTGCGCTTTTTTAACTTGTGATAACTCCTTGCCTCTCCCGGCTTTTGATAATCTCGATCCTTGTGTTAAATGTAAGCTTATTCTCGATACTTTGAATTCTTGCTTTTGATTCCCTTTTGAGACTCGGCTAACCGAGTATCATAGGTTTTGATAGGCGGACTTTTCTTTAAGTCCCCAAGGCTCGGAAACTAAGGTTTACGAGCTGTAGTAGTTAAGCAGTTTGTTTCTGTCTCGAAGTCCCCAGTCCCCATGACCCAAAGTACGAGCTAGGGGGGCGTGGCCTTTCTCAGATGACAAACTGCTCTTTACCAGGCTGGAAACCGATAGCTATTCACATAAATACTGAAGTCATGCTTAATACTTGTTGAGTTTCCGGCTATTTGAGCCTTATACTCTGCATGGACTTGTGGTTTAGATGACCCTTTTGATCATCTTGTACTGTAAGCCGGCTTTCGCGTGGATACCATGCTGTTACATCTATACGAAAAACAGGGTCAAGCAAGTCCCATTGGGCTGCATAGTTTGATTGTAATCGTAAGTGAACAGATCATGCCACTTTAGCGCGAGTCACATCGAGCTTAAGTAAGAATAATCAAGAAATTTGGCTCCTTTGTCCGGTTATAAGATTGCAGCCGTACCCGTTTTTTCGAGTAATCAGCCCTCATAACTCATAGGCATCGAGGCCGGGTCTCCGGGTTTGGGATTACTTATTTAAGCACACCAATCCCCGAAGACCTATATGCACGTGACGTATTTTGATGATATTGAAGTATTGATAATAACAAGCATTACTTACTTGTAACTGAAGCAAAGACCATGATACGACTCGAGACCATCTTCTTTTATTGATAAAAATTTCTTTTTTGAATCAGCAGGCCGCCTCATTAAAAACCTTCCAGTCCCCTTAGGTACCCTGGATAGGAAAAGAGTGCGTATGAAACCTGCCGCCCATTACACTGCTTTAGTTATTCTCGAGAGTCGGCCTCGCGTTGGTACGGCCAATGCACATTCTCCACTTGCTATGCCCTTTCATAATGAGTACTGGATTTGCTAGCCAATCCGGGTATATCGTCCTTGAAACGTGATCAGCTGCGGATGGCGGTACGTCTTCTTCTTCCCTGCTAGGAGTTTTGAAAGTATCGCTCCTGATGAAGCCTACCATCTTAGGGTTTTGTTCTGCCTAACTTTTGCTTTGTCCCCCTCAGGAGTTGGCTTTTTTGACGTTGTCCTCTCTTCTAGGTCTACCTGAGAACGGTAATGTTTGAGCTCTTCCTTCCTGCAGGCTTGCTCGGCCATTGCCGCGTCTCCCTCATCACATTCAGCTGCTATATCTCGATTTCCGTGTATTGTAATGGTCTTCTTGGGACCCGGGATTTTCAGCTGTAGGTACACATAGCACGGTCTCGCCATGAACTTGGCATAAGCCGGCCTTCCAAACAATGCATGATAAGGACTGCGCAACTTTACTACCTCGAAGGTAAGCCACTCGACTCGGTAGTTGTCCTTTGACTCTCCAAAAGCTACTTCCAGTGCCACCTTTCCTTCAGGGCATGCCGAGTGACCCGACACTATCCCGTGAAAAACTGTTGTACTCTTTTGCAGCTGCGATTCCTTTAAGCCCATACGCAGAAAAGTTTCCCAGTACAGGATATTGATACTGCTTCCTCCATCCATCAAGACTTTTTTCAGTTCGTAGCCGTTGACCTGTGGTGCCACTACCAAAGCTAAGACTCCCGGGTGGTCAACTCTGTCCGGGTGATCCTTCCTGCTCCATGTTACCTCTTGTTCTGACCACCTCAGATATCTTGGAACAGCGGAGGAGACCGAATTAACTGCTTGTTTCAGTATCTTCTTATCCTTGTTAGAGCCTCCCGTAGTGTGCACATGATACTGACCCAGCTGTTTGGGGTTAGCTTGAAAACCTCCCGCTCCTCCTTGATTGTTACCTTGATTTCCAGCTGGCGGGTTGCCAGCTGGGGGCGGCCCGTTGCCCAAATTTCCACCTAGGCCCGGGCCTCCTCCTCGGCCTGCACCTCGCATGGCTCTGTTCACTTCCTCGTTCTTCCACCTTTGTAAGTCGGCACATTGCTCCAGTGAATAATTGGCCGGCTTGCCGTTCCTGCTATGCTTCGGGCATGCCATCCTAAATATGTCCCAACTGTTGCTTGGTCTTGGCGGTCCTTGGTAGTGTCCCCCATTGTGATTTCCAGTATTAAAATTTCCTTCGGATCTAGGTCTTGAAGACCCGGCCTCCGTGTTGGCTACAAACTCGGAATTCCCTTCAAACGGTCGTTTGTTCTGGATGTTTCCATTATTGTTTGGCGCCGATACATTGCCGGTTTTCCCACTGCTGCTTGTGTTTGCTTTTGCTTTCTTGTCATCAACTTCCTCCTCTGTGGTATCCGTTGCCGCGTGTTTGTTGCACGCATCCATTAGCTCTCCCATTGTAACCTCCGCTGCGTTCCTACTAGATTTCATGCGAGTTAGCTTTTGCACTAAAGGAACGTACTTACATGTTTTTGCCATAGCTTGTAGCGCGTCCTTAGGCTGGATATCTGTAGACGAGTGGAGTATCTCCATAACCCGGCGCACCCAGCTGCGTGCTGACTCTCCTTTCTTCTGAACGCATCTTTCTAAATCATCAATAGTAAATAACTTTCTGCATGTTCCATGAAAGTGCTTGATAAACGCGGTTTTTAACTCCTCCCACGATTTGATCGACTTTTCCGGTAAATTGGTGAACCATAACTTTGCTGCTCCTTCTGACATCATTAAGTACATGAATTTGGCTTGGAGGTTCTCGGATGCGTTGCGAATTGACATCGCCATCTCGTAGCTGCTCAGCCACGTTTCTGGATCCATTGTTGGCTCATAATTTACTACTTTCCCCGGTTCTTTGAACTTCTCCGGGTAAGGTTCTGCTCTGATATCGTCCGAGAGGCACTTGGGTCCCGCCAGGGTGGTTGGGGGTGGTCTTACTCGGGAGGCGCGTGACCCGGCTGGGGGTGCCTCGAGGTGCGGCGCCGCCGGCAATTCGTGCCCAGCAGATCCGGCCCCGGCTCTTCTGGCCCTGGAACTGTCCACCACCGCCTGCGCTGCTGATACTACCGGTACTGTCTGGATACGCGGTGGAGGCGGCATTTGCTGCTGCTCTTCCCTTCGTCGTGCCGCACTTGCTTGGACATTGCCCTGTTGCTGACTGGCGTACGGCGTCCCATGCATTCCGCTTCTATGATCCGGATAATTGGCTTGCTGTGCTACCGCGGTGTGTAGCAGATCGATTGCTCGTCGGGTTCCTTCCGCATGAGTCGAGTCTCCCACAGGAATCTGGTTTAATGCGAGCGTTGCTGCGTACACGTTGTCCATGGGATTGTTGTAATGACCTGCTGGTGTGCGGAATCGTGATGGTGGTGGCGGCATGGTATTGCCGGCTGTCGCCCCCGTCTGTGGCAAAGGTAACCCGGCTGGCGCGTTTACCGGATGTGCTCCTGTTGACGGTCGCGGTATGGTCCCTTGGTTCGTCGGTGGAATCGGCTGATCTTGAGGCGTGAACACCAGGGCAGTCGGGTTAATAACCCCCCCTGTTGCTGGCAGCATAGTTCGGTGCCTTTGGTGCATCCTTGTCGTTTCCTCCCGGAGCCGAGTCTCCCGGTCATCCAATTCGCGCTGCCGCGCGACCATCCCCTGCCTTTCTGCTTCCACTTGCCTTCTTTGCTGCTCCAATGCACGACGAGCCACGTCCAGGTCTCTTACACGCTCTGCCGCGTTTTCTGGGGTAATAACTGTGGCCAAGACTGTGGGGTCCAAAATCAAATTATTATCAAACAGAGCCGGGTGGCGCGGGTTTGAGGGGCCCGCCCCCGGTGTCCGGTTTGCTTGGAACCCAAACATATTTGCGTGTCGCTCCTCGTCTGCTGGGCGACTGGTAACAGATGCCGACTCTCCATCGACCTGGACCAAGACCGGGTCAACTGCACCTTGCTGCTGGGCCGCTGCCTGAGCCGCCCCGGCTGGCGCCGCGGCCGCGTTTTCTTGATTGAGATTGGTCGCAGGAGCCGCATAGACTGCAACCCGGCGCATGATGCCCGGTGTAGATTCGTACTGCTCTTCCTCGCTGTTTTCCCTTTCATATCGATCCTCCGACAAATCCCGTATAGACTCGGTATCATCCTCCCTCTCTATCTGACCCGTTGTTACAATCGACTCTTCTTTTTCCGATCGGACATACATGTCTTCTCCTGACACAGAATCAGATCCAATATTATCACAATTCGAACTGGAAGTACATACCACACCGACGAAGACGTTGACGCTGCCGACTGTCACGATGGATCCGGTTTCGAGGTGATCCGACTCTGGCCCCCAGCCAGAATCGTCTACCATCTTCTCTCCTTTGCTGTTGACGTAGATTTCTCCGACGATGAGGTTCTTCATGCTCTTCCGAGCTTCTCCCGTGATGTAAACACATTTGGACGCAGGCCCCACGGTGGGCGCCAACTGTCGTGGGATAATCACGGCAGATGTTACCGGGGGTAACTGATCTTGGGGCAAGTCGACACAGGTATTCGGGAGATGGTTTAGCTCGAAGGAAGACATGGCGCAAAGCGATCTAAGAACCGAAAAATAACTCGCCGGATCTCAATATCAATTATGCTGGATACTCGATAACAGGTGTTACAACTATGACTTGAATCTCTGGCAAACTAAACCTAGGGGCCGGTTTATAAAGCACCCGTACACCCCTAACTTGCCCTTCAAGGCACATCTTGAGTCCTACTCGAACTCCACATACAAACCCTAACTTTCCTTATCGCAGCCCACAATCCGGGTTACGAATCTCACAAGCCTTTGGGCCTTCCGGTAATCTCTTTACCCCTAGCCGGGTATCGCTCAGCACACCTCGGGCCGGATTACATCTTGAAGTGGGCCTACCGGGTTACTATCCCCCCATCAAACACCCAAAGGGTAAAATGCCCGATGGATAGAAGACAGAGCCCCGCGACAAGACTCGACGAGTATCTGAGCTTGACTCGCCCGGTACTTCAGGGTAACCATGATAAAGCCTCGGCTGGGGTCAGACCAGAACACTAGTAGGAAATAGGCTACCAGTAACGAACAAAATCCATCTACCGTTGGCGAACAAGTGTTCGCCAGCAGTACACCGCCAGTGGTAGCAGGGTACCGCTGGCGAACAGCGCTTCGCCAGCGGTAGTGCATGTTACCGCTGGCGAACAAAGCCTTGTTCGCCAGCGCTATGTTCGCCAGCGGTAGCTTCCTTGTTTGCCAGCGGTACTGGTTCGCCAGCGCTAGGCCCCTAGTTCGCCAGTGGTGGTGTTGGCCAGCGGTAGAAAATTTGTTTGCCAGTGGTAAGTTTCCCAGGTTTGTATTTTTTTTTGTATAACAGTTTGTATATTCTGATATTATACTATACAGGTCCAAATACATTCAAATTCTGTAATTTATAAACTTCACAGATATAAATCACTCTTAGATACATATGCATCCATCCATAACGAATTTAACACATCGATAACGAAATTAACACATCGATACATATGCATCCATATCCAATTCTCATAATTACGAATACACATTGATCTCAATAACACGTTTATGTCGGAAGATTTCGAACCCAAAATATAGCCATCTAATTAGTTCAACGATTACAAAGGTATGACGACATCTATACAACGTATGCGCGATATAGAGATCAATCGCAAAGAAGACTAGATATACGGTCCGCCTCCGCTTGCGATCTTTCGCTAGGGCCAGCGCGCCGTCCACTTCTTCATCTCTCTGTAGACCAAGATAAAAGCATTAGACCGGTAAAGGAAATCACAAGTTCTTATTAGGAGCAATTCGTACCGAACCGAATACATACCGTCGATCATTTCTTCTTCGTTGTGGTTGTGATCTTCTGTTTCTTCACCGGAGGGAACGGAAAAGCACCTTCTAACGAGTTGAACGGTCTCTCGTCAGCCTGGTCCAGTACACATCGGCGCAACTCATCGTTAGATGGTGGGGAGTTCCAGTGGAAGACCGAGTCCTTAGTTACTACGTCCCTATAGATGATGGAGCAGATTTTGCGCTGGAGGCGACCAAAGTTTTGTCTGAATTCAGCATCAGACCATTCGACGATGCTCCGAGACCATTTGTCCACAGCAAACATGTATTGTTGACTGTGTTGGTCCTTCATGATCTCCTTCATGTGTTGGAGGAGGTACCATGCCTCCATATGGCCGCCTGGCGCCTGCTTGGGGCAGCGAAACTCAGTTTTGTGTCTGAACACAAATTTTCCTTGAATTTGTTTCATTCTGTCGCAGTATCCTTCCCCCCTGATGTAGCCGTCCATAGCATCATTGAGAACAGACTTGATGAGGGAGTAGTTCTTCTCCTTCATCGTACTCCCGGAGTCGATATATACTACGTGCGCGTCTCTCGGGTAGAGCATGATGAGGGTGCCGTATTTGTTTCTGCGCAAAACAGGAGTCCATATATATAATCCTCAAAAATTGTATATGCGCAAACTAATGTAAAGATGGGAAATATAAATTACTCGGGAAAGTAGGGCACGAGGGTGATCCTCTTGTGTGTATAATTAGTGAGCAACACTTGTTCGAGGTACTTTGTCGCTTTTGCCCTACCCCTGGGGTTGTTCAAGTACATGTCGTGCATGTAGTAGGGGTCTGCTACCCCGATGTTTTTGACATTCTCTACGGATAGCTGATGCGCCAAACTGAGCGTAAACAGACGGACGATTGAAGAGTGGAGGGATTTCACGTGGAACATCCGAAAAATGTCGTGAAATCTCACGATGATCTTGTTTGCGTTGCCTTCAGTGACAAATCCCGCCGTAGATGGCACCTTTGCGACCAAAACCGGCAGCGTGGATTTTTCTCTTTCAGAAGCGTCCCCTCCATATATAGAATACCGTCATGGACGCTACGCATATCACCTGACAGCAAGGAGACCAACCTCGGCGGAAGCATCGGTTTGCCCAACTCATGGATCTGATGCCAGTCGGTTATGGGTATCCTGTCCAATACATGTCCTGTCTGCGGCTTAGACTTGGTCCCCTCCACCGGTTGGCTCATCGATGCAACGGCAGATCTCTTCTTAGTTCTTTTCCATGCCGTCTTCTTAGGACGAGTCTGATGAAATACATCCGCTACCGCCTCTTTGAGGGCATCCTGGCTGATGACTTCTTGCTCGGGGACTGCCGGTTCTTGAGAAGAGAAAAGAAGCTTTGTGCATCGATATTTATCCGCTTCCTCCGCTGGCAAGAGAAGTTGATCAAGATCATCCAGGCCGGGCGCCCCCTCGTAAGGATCGTCGACGAGGTAGTCATTGGGATTCTCATCTTCAGCATCGTCGCCGTCGTGTTGCACGGACTTTGCAGGTGAGAAATCCTTGTGTTGGCTCGGGTGCCCCGACCCCTGGACCGGTGTTGGAGTGTTGACAGGAGTACTTTCCAAACGAATTAGTGATTTCGGCCAGGTCAATGGCCAAACCAAGCATTGCTCCAGGTTCAACTCGCTGTCGGCTGCGGGTGGTTGGTTCGGAGGATCGAGAGCACCGCAACCAGGGAGCACCCGACTTAATGTCACTCTGAACACGTCCTCGGGCATACGAACGCCGTGGGATACGCGGTTGAGAGGTGTTATGATTTTTCCTTTGGCGACATCCTTTAACTCGCCGTTCACACGAAGGAGCAATGTGCATCCCGTCTCGTCGGCCTGCGAAACGTCACGCGATCGTTGTTAGAGACTGATGCCGTCATGAATCAAGTCATAATATATAATTAAGCAGTGGACGTTGAA
Source organism: Alopecurus myosuroides (assembly GCA_028641055.1). Taxonomy (NCBI): domain Eukaryota; kingdom Viridiplantae; phylum Streptophyta; class Magnoliopsida; order Poales; family Poaceae; genus Alopecurus; species Alopecurus myosuroides. The sequence goes on from CM054063.1 coordinate 72,041,720, forward strand.
TTACCGTGAGGGCATTGAGCTCGGACAAGGGGGATGGACCGCTAAGTGTCGGCGGCGGCGTTGAAGAGATGTGGCGGGGCGGCGGCGGATCTTTGCGACCTTCCGGCTGAGGGATGGGGGCTGTCACATCCCAATTTTGGAATACCTGATAACATAGTTGTTTTGCTAATTGCTTGACAATTAAACTTTGGTTGTATTTGTTTGAGTGCAACTAAACAAACTAATTATATAAACTTACATGGCTAAGAAATTGAAAACAAAATATTCAACATATTGTTCCAATGACCTTGGCAATATTTTCTAAGGTAAATGTTGATCAAAGAGTTTTCCAAAAACTATCTTATGAAACTCATACTTGTTGAATATTATTCCAAGACCTAAATTAAGAAAGAGGAAACACTTAATAAATTTCCCTAAAAGATTATCAGGAAAAAGAGGCATTCTTAGATGCTTCACCAAAATCTTATCAAATGTTTTTCCAACCTTGCAAGAAAATCTTATCAAATGTTTTTCCAACCTTGCAAGCTTAAAAACAAAAGTATTGGAGAGCATTGACTTTCTATCCCTAGTCACATAAATATTTTGGCAAAGCATTGTTAAAGAAAAGCCAAGTGCTTTATTAAATTGAATTTCCAATATTTCTAGAAACAAGAAACTCAAACAAGTTACTATTGGAAACTTTCTTAAAATGATCTGAAATTGATACCAGTGCTTCCTCATATCAAATAAGGAACACACACAAGAGGAGACCAAACATTGAATCCATTAAAGTCCTGAAAACATGGTTTTTCTCCACAGCAACATTTGGGATTTTGAACATGTTTGTTCTACAAACTTTTTCAAAATGCGATGAAATAAATACCACATACTCTATATCATAAATAAGGATGAAAACCAAAAGGGCACAAGTTTTTGAATTGTTTAAGTTGCCAAAAACCCCTGTTTTCTTGACAGCACCTTTTAGAAATTTGAACAAGTTTGTTCAATGAAGTAACTCAAAATGACTTTAATTTTCTACCACATAAGTCGCACATCAAATAAGGAATGTGTGCCAAAAAGTATCATTTTTGGAATCTCCTAAGTAGGTTAATAAATTCAATGTCCATTTATGTAAGAATTCAAATTTGAACAACTTTGAACTACCAAGTTTATTCAATTGAGCCAATTTTCACATATGTTGTACATCTATACTAATAAGAATTTTGGGCAAAAGGGTTTCAATTTTTTACTTTGTTTGATTGGTGAAAACAGCATTTTCGAGAGAGGGAAAAGAGAGAAAAGGACCTATATGAAAATAGTCAGGGACCTAGTTGTGAGCTGAGTCACCTCTTCTTCTTCTTCCTGTAGCTGCAAGTTGAGGCATGGCTGCCCATGCCCCTTTGCTTCGAGTGGAAGATTTGCTAGATGATAAAAAAACCCCAAGTGCATCTCTACCTGCCCCCTCTCTCTCCCCTAGAGCATTCCCTCTCCCTCTCTAATTTTTCTTGCAACCAAACCCTAGCCCGAATAAGGTCGCCGTCGATTAGGCCGATAGAGACCACGCCACCGGCCGCCGTTGGCGCCTTCGTCTCCGCCTCGTCGTGCTGGTGCTCGGTGCCAGAGGAATCGAGCCAGAAGGGCTCGAGGTGGCCGCGCCATCCATTTCCTTGCTGCGGGTCCGGCGGACTCCGGCGACGAATCGCCGCCGCCTCGAGCATCCTTCGACCTCACCGACTCCTCCAGCGCGTCTAGGGTAAGAGTGCGAGCCTTGCCGTCACTTTTTCCCCCTTCCTCGACCACGGGTTCGTCGCAGCGCCGCCCTCGCTGTCCATCCGCCGCGCGTTGTCAACGCCGCCGCTCACCGGCGCCTTCCCGGGAAGCGAGACCTCCTCCATTGAGTTCCCCTCGTCGCAAGCAACTCGTAGATGTTTTTATTTTGCAAAATGGTAAACAAAATCGACGGATTCGAGCTCGCCGGAGACGCTCCCGCCGGCGAGTGACGCAGCGCTGGCGTCGGCAAGCCCTTGACCCCGCGCGTGCAAGTCAAACCTGCGGGTGGGGCAGCGCATCTGCCTGCGTGGCAGCCCCGTGGCGCCTGGCCCGCGGGTCAGCGACTTTTGGCTAGATCTGCCGCGGTGGAAAATGCCCAGGCCGGCCCAGTTGCTAGATCTGGCCCGTGTCAAGTTTTTTTTTCCATTTATTTTTCACAGATTGATACACGTTTTCTTTTGGACTTAAAAACCTATCTAAAAGATGAATTTGACCAAACCAAAATTCACAGTGATAAATAAACAAAATCTAAACCACCTCCAACTTGTAGATCTACTTTTGGATGAATAGTTTGGAAATAAAAAATGGTTTGGCAACAGGTACCAGAAACACCAAAATGAGCACCATTTTAATTTCACAACTCAGAATGAAGTGAGGCCAATTGAATTGGAAAGCCCTTGAAATTTCCTAACAGGAGCAATTAAACTTGCTTCCAAATTCCTAATATTTTTGAAATGGCATGCAATTTGGTAAAACACCAGAGAGCACTTTGGTGATTTTTATAAAATTATTAAAAATGCAAACTCAATTGGATGGTCTTGTACATGTTTAGGGCTATCCAAACCTAGATGGGTTTAATTTTTAGAGCATCATAGAATTTGTGGTGGACAGATCTTTGTTTCACCTATTTCTGCCATTTTGGCATTTTTAGGTAATTAAATTGTGTGAGTTATTTTTGTGTTGAAATATTGTTTTCTAGCATGTACAAGTTGTGTGAACTTGTTTTCTAAGTGTTACTTAGATATTTTAGCATGTTAGATTGTGTGGACTTGAGTTGAGAAGAAATAGGATTTTTGAGAATAGCATATGTTTATTCTCAAATTAATACTTGCATAGAATTTTTGATTGATTAATTTGTGTGCAAGCAATTGGATTGTTGTGTTGAGATATTAGATACAGCACCATGTTGATACTTATATTGTGTTGTTATCACCTCTTCTACCTTGCATTTGAGTTGGTAGAAAAGCATGAGTAGTTTAGTCATCACTATGAGAATGTTATGGAAAAATTCCCTCATGTGTGGAATTTTTGACATAACCATTTATGGTTGTGTAGCCACATATTTTTGGGTTGTGTTCATAGGACCAGTAGCATTTTGATTATGTTTTTATGAGTACTTGACCCCTAGAGTTTTCACTTGTGTGAAAACAATAGCATGAGTAGCATTACCTTGCTTATTTTAGCATCCTATTATTTTCTACTAGTATGGTTAATGCACTAGATGCTAGATTAGTCTTTTGTTAATTTTTATCAAGTATGACCAGAGGCCTTGTGACCTCTTAATGATTTTATATTCTAGTGGAACACCCACTGGTTTCCTTGCATTTTTGGTGGAAACATTATTTCCCCCACACTAGATGTGTTTCTTTTATATAGTTCTCAAACTAATGAGTACCTAGTATTTTTGCTTGGGATTTTTGAGTGCTAAATGAAAATGTGTATTCTTATGTTTATAAGTGGTTGTAATCATGTGTGGCTTGCTAGGAAAAATCCATTCTTGGAGTGTTGTTCTATTCCTCTAGTAATGCCCTTTTCATTACCACTAGTATATAGGAGTTGCCCTGCAAATTGATGCATTGTTTTGTTAAATGGGATAATTTTGTTATAGCAAGTATATTTTTTTTTTCACTACTGTTTTTATGACATGGACCCTCTGGTTGTATTTCAATTACTTGATTGAAATACATCCATTGATTCATGTTTGAGTAGTACTAGTTTCCCTAGCAGTTCTTGTATTGAATTGTTTTTCCTGCCCACTTTTGTTTGGTAGATATTTGTGTATCCTTGCATGAGGACATGTTTTCATTTCCCATTATGATAACATGGTTCCTTGTTTGCATTTTAGTACTTTACTTGTTATGCATGCTTGCATAGCAAACTTTTAGTAGAAACATGTCACTAGGATTCCTCCTTTTAGTCATCGTTTCTATTGTTTCTCACCATGAGAAATTGTGTGTTTTGTGATGAGTCTATTACCTTGTTACACTTGTGTAGGCTCACTGATTTGCAAAAGTAACTTTTTCAAATCATGTGCCTTATTTATTCTTGATGTGAATTTAGGCTTAGTGGATTAGCTGTCTTGTTCTTTTTGTGGTTTGGTTGATAGACCCATTGCCATGATTATTATTGTGCATGTTTTATATACTCTTAGTAGCCTCACCTATGTGAAACTAAGTTTATTTTGGGTTTATTAATATCTTGGAATGAGAGTGGCACACCCACTGAATCCATGATATTGAGGTTGTGAGATATGTTCCTCCAACCTTAAGCTGTCTTATTTAATGGAATTTCTGCCAAGTGTGTTTGTTTGATTGTTTGCCTCCATTAATAATTGTGTGATTGGTTATTATTAGTTTCCATGCTGTATGTATTGTTATACATTGTTGCTTGCCTTGAGTGGTTCTGAATGTGTGTCCTTTATTCTCTTTACGACGTTAGAAAACGAAGAGGAAGGAAGTGTCGTGAAGCTCTGTTTCAAGTTCCAGTCACTCCAAAACCAGGGACACAAGGAGATACCAGGCAAGCCATCCTGATGCTTGCTGATACAATACTTATCATTATCTATCATGCATGTTTTACCTCTGAAGTTTTACCAAAACTTGATTATCAAAACTATTTTTGATGTGGAAATTACTACTATACTATTATATAGGTTACTATCATGCCAATAGTTAAACTTGGTAATACCAAGCCCATAAGCCACCATATGGTATTTATTACCATCAAATATATTAGTCCCTAAGTGGACACCCTAAAATTGTGATTCTACAAAACAAAGGCTTTACGAAAAAACCCGGAGAAAAGGCGGATCCTTGTTCTCCGGAGGAATGTGGAAGTGGTCATTTTTGAGAAAATTGGTGTTTTCAAAAATGACACATAACCTAGTCTTCGCCGGACAACCTTTACCGTACTGCCACCCTAAGCCAACATGGGCACGGGGCTTAACTTGAAGTTTGTTCTTATTAGTGTGTGCTATCTCACTTGCTATAAGGGGCGTCGTACCCTCGAACCGAATGTCGTCAGTGGAGACATATAAAGTGTGGGATTAATTTTCCCTCCGGTCGCATCAGTTGAGGCATCCTGGCTTGGCGGGGATTAGCTCGGTGCAGGGGATGTGGTAAAACTCAACCGAGAGATAGGCATATACTAGCTTGAACATAGTGGATGGTTATGATCAGATACCTGATGTTTACATACTGTTGTTACAGTCCGTGATTGTTCACGGGAGGTGTTCTGGATCTGGTGGATGTGTACACCTCTGCAGAGTACAACTTTTTCGAAGAATCCGCGTCCTCGGATATGGACAGTTGAATGGCCATGTAGCTAGCATTGTGTCAATGTTTTCAAAAAAGGAAGTTTTTGAAAAGCAATTTTTGGAAAGGAAGTGTTGAACTTGTGAAGTTCGGAAAGGAAGGAAAACTTATGCCGTGGAGGTATCGTCGATGATGAAAAGCCAGATGTTGCTCTACAAAACAAAATGTTTTGCAAAGAAAACCTTTTCTACTCTAAGCAAGAATTCTGGAAACTGATTCCAAGAAGTTTTGCAAAGAGAAAATATTCTTTAAACAAAGCTTACAAAACCTCTTGTACATGTGATAGCTACAAGAGAAATAAAACTATATTATTTTATTTTCTTCTGAAGTATCTTCTTCAACGAAGATACAGATAAACTTGACTGCAACTGTGGTGTCATCATATATGAACACCATTGGTAGTGAACCCTATTTATAGCCTACCTATTCCACCATATAAGCATAGTTGCATGTTTGGTAAGTGACATGATGGATGTCTTGCTGAGTACATTCAAATGTACTCATTATGGTTTCGCCCCTGGTATCTACTTGCCAGACTTTGAGAAGGAGCCTCCGAAGGAGATCAATGAAGAGAAGTACGGAGTTGACGGCTTTGCGAACTAGGATCGTCTCCGGGTCAGCAGCCTGTAGGTTAAGGCGTGACTTGGGCTCAACTACGTTGTGTTTTAGTTGTCTTCCGCTGTGTTTGATAAGTTGCCTGCCCTATGTGGCAGTTGTGCTCAACTTGATCATGTGATCTTTTATGTAATACCTTTATGTATTCGTGTAATGGATGATGTATTTCTGTGTGCCAACTTTGTATGTTGTTCACGACTGATCTTTCTGGGATCGTGAATGTATGCATACGGAGGGTTTCAGACTGCCGGTCTGGGGTCCCGGCTCGTTCCGCGGCGCCACGACGGGGGCCACGTTCTGCGGCGCCACGACGAGGGCCACGTTCTGCGGCGCTGGCTACACCATTTGGGCTATGTTTATCTCCGGGAGCGGCCCTTGTCCTTCACCTAGCATCCACGGCGCTAAGGACTGAGCGACGGACGCACAGATGGTAGGGAGGAGCTCATTGAGCCTCTCGTTCACAAGCTCGTCGACCGTCTTCTCCGGGCTCTTGTTCCGCTCCTTACGCTTCTCCTTGGTGTCCGGGTAGTAGTGCGCATGCCGATGACCCTTTCTGAGGCCATGCACATGGCCACGATGCGGCTTCTTGTCAAGGGGCACTCCCTTCATCGCGTTAAGCGCCCTAATGAAAGGGGTGTCATACGGGTCCTTGTTCGTCGTCGCCGAGGACCCCCCGTCAGATTGAGATAGGGGTTCTTTTTCTTCTTCCTCGAGATATTTATTATCGAGCAGCTTGACCTTCTCGTTCAACACAAGATCGCCGGGCTTTTTGGGATCTTCCCTATAATGGGCCCTGACAAAATTTCTCACCTGCGGGTCGGTGATCTTGTCAAACGGGTTTGGCCCTTCTCTCTTCGCATCCTCCTTGGCCCAGACTTTCTGCTTCCCAAGGAAACCCCGGCTTCCGATATTGTGAGGGCCAATGTTCTTTTTTCTCTGTTCTTTCCCCCATTTACTCAGCGCCACCCTTTCCGGTTTGAGTTCGTCGATCTTGAATTGGGCCAAGTCTTCCTCGAAAATGGAGGGCCACATCTTATGGATCTCATCGAAATCCTTACCCGTCGCAATCATCTCCCGCAAACTGGATATCCAAGTCGTAAACGCCTTGGTGAACTTTCCCAGTGCTAACGAGTTGACCAGATTCTTCTTCAGGTCCTGGTTGTCGTAAGGATCCGGGAATTTGTACCTTGTGTGCAGCTTCTCAATCAGCAGGGCGGCCATAGCCTTGTTTTCTTTATCTCTGAGGTGCTCCATATTAACGTTGCCGAAGTCTCGAGCTATGCAGCCTATCTGGTTTCCATAGCCCATGGCGTAACTCTCCGGCTCGAGGGGAGCACCGCTCTTGGGGTCCACTTCCGTGAACTCTTCGCGGATGGTGGCGAGCATGTTGTGCCGCCTATCTTTGCGCTTAGCCGACGCCTCGCTACCGGAGGGGGTATCCCCGGTGCCACTACCGATTTGATCACCTTCTGCGCCCGATGTATCGTTGCGCGGCTCTAGCTCCTGGCGAACGGTTTCGTCCATCTCGTCGTCTGCATCGTCGCCCTGCATCTCTAGATCCGGGTGCGGATCTACGGGTCCTCCTCCGGTGCTTAGCATAGAAAGCCACGCATCGTCGTCCCCGTGTCCGAGACCAGAACCACCCGCCTCGTCGTTGTGATCCATATCTAATGAAGGAGAGAAAACCCGAAATAAGTTCAACAAATCCTACAATTTAGACGATGTATACCCCATATGAGTCCAAATTTCTCGGACACTCTAAGTTGTGATATTTTTAAGCAAAGATCATGCCAAAATTCACGGAAAATTTCGGCATGACCTGTCGTGGGATAATCACGGCAGATGTTACCGGGGGTAACTGATCTTGGGGCAAGACGACACAGGTATTTGGGAGAGGGTTTAGCTCAGAGGAAAACATGGTGCAATTCGATCTGGTAGCCGGCAATCAAAGTCGCCGAGTCTCCGATCTTGATATAATAACTCAACTCTAGGATTACACTTGATGCTCGATATCACACGATGTTGCTAGGGTTCTTAGATCTCTGCAAACTAGACGTAGGGGTCGGTTTATAAAGCACCGTACCCTCCTGACTTGCCCTCCAAGGCGCACCCGGAATCCTACCCGGACACTGCTTACAAACCCTAGCTTTCCTTACCGCAACCCACAATCCGGGTTACGAGGCCTACAAACTTTGGGCCTTCCAGAAGTTTCATTATCCTTAGCCGGATCCTGCGCCGTGTCCCTTGGGCCGGGTTACACCTTGGAGTTGGCCTACCGGGTTATTATCCCTCCATCAGTAGTCCCCAGAATAGCTTGGGCTTCATGGATCCTACTTGAAGCGCTTGCTATTCCCTGCAAAGATATCAAACATACGGGCATATAGAGGCCGGGTTAAGATGTTTTGATGTTCAGCCAGGCCTCACTCCACGGTAGCCATACAATAACCCGGGTTTTTCCTCCGAACACTTTGACTCAAATTTCCAGGTCCAAATCATAATAAAAATCCCAGGATCCCATGCTCGATAATCAATCCTGATATCCCGGAGTTAACCTCCTTCTTTCTTTTATCCAGATGCCCTGCTCAATATTTGGCGCATATTTCGCAAAATCCACGTGAACAACCGTCACCCCATGATTTCCGGCTTCTGGCCATCGGGATAAGCTCACCCTTACTCTATAAATAACACTTAGAGGGTAACCCTAAATTCGTCACCACGCCACAACTTCCCCTTTCTCTCCTTGCTCCTCGCTTCCTCGCAGCACCGCCGCCAGGGGCTCGCGCACATCATCAAAGCGAAATTGCTTCCAGCCGCGCTCGCCCTCAAGCCGTCCCGCGCCGCCGCCAAGTTCCGCCATCACACCTTCATTCCTCTCGCCAAGAATCGTGAAGGGGCATTCGAGCCACGCCGCCCAACACCGTCGCTTCCAAACCTCAATCTCTCCAGTAAGCCTCTTACATCTGTCTAACTTATCCTTGCAATTTTTCCAATTTCAACCAGGATCGAATCTGGGTCAACCTGCGAACCACTTTTCTGATTACATCAAATTAGATTGATTCGACATCCACCAACTCTTTTAACCGCCTGCTATATAGTCGCAACTCATCCCCTACCAATATTAACCATCAAAACTCCTGTAAGATCGATCGCAAGCTTTCCCATCTAGATCCGCTCCTCCTCAATTTTCCTCTCTCTGCATTAACACCCGGAAAATCCTCTTTTTCCAGCTACTTTACTTGCAATAGATACATGGGCAACCACCCATCGACCCCAAATGCCTTTCCATACGTAAGTGACCTATAATCTCCACAGTTGCATTCAACACCCGGATACTTTATAATTTCCGCTCCATAGCATGTTACCCGGATAATTCTCAGCTTCATGCTTTCTTGACACCTCACACTCGGATACTTCAACACTCCCGGGTCTTATCTCATACGCCTATTTTCTTTTGCTTTGCAGGTTGATCCTATGGCTCCCAAACGACAAGGGAAACAACCGACTCAGGCGAGAAATACCCAAACCATATCCGCCAACTGGGGACGTTCCACAACTACGAAAGCCAAGTTGGAGGAGCTAGCCGAATTAGGAACTCTCCCCTCTCAGAAGGACATTCACTGGAGGGCGCCGGGCAACGAGACCCTGCCCACACCCACAGAAAGCGAGGTAATCTGTTTCGTAGAGCACGTGACCCGGGGATTCCGTCCTCCGGGTCACCCTTTCTTTAGGGAGGTCTTGGATCACTATGGACTCCGAATGTTCGACATAGGGCCTAACTCCATGTTGAACATCACCCACTTCATCGTTCTCTCTGAGTCGTACTTGTGCATGCCGCCGAGTTTAACTCTCTTCGTTGAGTTATTCCAATGCAAGCCATGCCGCGAAAGCGGCGACGAAGCGCTCCTAATCTGTGGCGGGGTATCCATCCAGCGCCGCAGGAATTCTCTAATGCCAGCCCTCAACCTACACTCCCACGTCAAACACTGGCAACTGTCCTTCTTTTATTGCCGCGACACCTCCCCTGACAGTGAAAAGAAGCTGCCGGGTTACTCTGAGACTCCCCTCGAGCCCTCCGAGTCTTTCAGTGCCTTTGCATCAGATTCGGACAGGGAGACAATCCTTCCCTTGCTAACCAAGATAGCCATTCTCTCAGCCCAGGGCCTCCTCAGGCTCAATTTAATAAAAACATGGGTCGATTTCCGGATCCAACCCAACTCCGTTCGCACCAAACTGATGTGCGAGTACTCGGGGCACACCACAGATACGCTCCGATACTCCACCAAAAGCTTTGCAACCGGTGATACTAACAAGACCATCAAGGGCTTCTTAACGGAGAAGCTGGAAGTGATAAAGGGCATCACCGGGTTACCCCCGTTTACTCGGGACAACCCGGCTCCAACGGTAATACCTGATATCCATAACTTACTTCCGTACCTTGACTCGATACAGCTTCTAACCCTTAGTCTCATTCCTTTGTCTTAGGCTGATGACCCTTTCTGGAGAATTGAACCCTTCCCCCCTTCCAGAGACCCGGAAAACGAGGACGAGCCGGCTGATGGTAGTGAAGGTATTTGCACAAGATCTGCATATTTTTACTGGTATTACTTCCCTTTCGTTTATCTTTTCTCCAACTAACACACACCCGATTCGCAGGACTGGAGGACGAAGGTGAGGCCAACGAGGATGACCCGGAAGCAACTGAATCAGACCAAGAAACAACAGTCGGAGCCAAAAGGAAAACCAGAGGAGCCGTGTCCAAGGTTCCTTTTTCCTCGTTATCCACTGAACCTTATTCCTTTGACGCCATGCGACGACTTAACCATCAATTATCAAATTCATCGTGCTTGAAGGACTCCTCCCCAGCCAAACGCAGAGTAACTCGGAGCTCCCCGGGTGAAGATCCCCTTAACCCGGGCATCTCTATTTCCTCGGTTCCTCGTGGCGGCGCTCCTCCGCCTCGTCCTTCCGACTCTCCTCAACGCCACCCTTCTCCTAACCATCCACGTGCCGGGCAATTCCGGGTCCCGTTGGTAGTTCCCGTGGCAACCTCATCTGCTTCCAGCGGCGAGCTCCCGCCTGATTATACCGTGAACGCCGGGTAAGTTTACGCTACATGATTTCCTTTTATGCTTAACAAGTTTCCACTCGAGCCACCATCATCACTAATAGCCGCTTTTTCTCATCTTTCTTTTAGCGCTCAAGCCGTCGTCAGCGACCCGGAAAATATAGAAGCAGATAACCATCAGGCGGAGAAACCGACTGACCATGCGGACGCCGCGACTGGCGATGATACAGCGAATAACCAGGAACAAGGCCCTCTGAACAACCCACTTCCCCGAGCTTCCGGATCTCCTTCCTCATCGGAACCAGTAGACGAGGAGATCGAAGTTCTAGATACAAGGATGAGTTCTCCCAACCCGGCCACCCAAACTGTCCGGGTCTCAACTCCAAGGGCGGGGAGAGCCCCCCCACCAAACGACCAAGCTGCCGGCTCTTCCGGTGCTCGATCCGAGGAACTGACCTTTACCCAGATGCTAGAAACCCTTCGCACTTTAAGGTCTAATGAAGAGAACATCTTGGGAGCTTTGATAGCCAAACACGAGGTATTTCCGACTAATATTGCTTGTGCCTTTATCCAGTCCCCAAGTTCCGAGTGAATTGATTCATAATTTACTTGGGACTTTGTTATACAAGCGACTGATAACTTATTCCTCTACCCAACTGATCCTTTGTTTGCATGCATGCAGGCTTTCGTAACTCAATCCGAGGAAAAACTGGCGGGCGCCACCAAGCTCATCGAAAAGGAGGTAGCTTTACGTGAGGCAGCCGAGGCCGAGTCTAGGAGGAATAAGTTGATAATGAGAAAATATAGGAAAAGGGCTCACCGGGCAGAAGATGACCTAACAAGCCTTTCCGTCCAAATATCAGACACATATCGTGCTTTACTTGGTACGTTTCCTCCTCCGGTTTATCTTTTTGATAGATAGCAACAGTTTCCCGACTTATGTCTCCATTTCCTCAGGCCCGGACGAAACCATGCCGGAAGAAGATGACATGGCCAAGCTGAAAATCATGAGTAGCGCTATCCGGCAACTATGTGCCGGAACCAGATGGATCCTTGATGAGTTGCGGTGGCCGGGCAGAGGACATGTTGATCTGAAAAGGCTGTTGGACGCCCTATCCACTGTTCCCGAGTGGATTCGGCACTGGAAGCGCTCATCTTGCCGGGTTGGAGTGACCCGGGGGCTTGCACTTGCCAAAGCTTATCTCCCCAAGCTCGAGCTAGCGAGGCTTATGGGCGGCTTCCCAGAGTTCAAGCTTGACGGATCCAAGTTTTCAGTAAAGGATTTTCAGGCCGTCCAGAAGGAGGTCCGTTACCCGGCCAGCGTAATTGCTGATGAACTGGACGTTAATATACTTGTTCCAGCATATGATTCTGCCGATAAAGTAGTTAAGTCGGATCTTCTTGAGCCGTATGACATGCTGGCTCGGTGGAAGGAGGAAGCTGCTGCGATAAGGGCGGAGGCTGCCAAGAAGCAAGCTGAAGCCGGCTCTGCTCCTGCCGCCTCAACACCAGTCGTTCCGCCCCCTGCAGGGGCTGGTACCGCTGATCCGGGTGCTGCTGCTACCACCAATGATGACAAGGGTAAGGCCAAGATGGACGCCGAGTGATATATGGTTTCTAATGCCTCTTCTTAAGCGCCAGTCGGTCGACATACTTTTTGAAAGTCATATTTTGGGCGGTGCGCCTGTGCACCTTTGATATTTTTTCACCAGGATTTTGTAATGCACGCTAAGGCCTTGATATACTCGATGCCTGTTCCGGCCTTTTTAAGTTTATCCATTATTAAGCTCATCTGTTCTCGATATCTGGTTTTATTTATTGTTCCTTTTGTGAGAACTCAATTTCCGGGTTTCATGGGTATTGACAAGCGGATTTTGCTTCGAAGTCCCCAAGTCCCCAAGACTCGGATATTTGGGTTTTTGCAATTATACAAGTAAGCCACTTTTTCTCTTTTCAAGATTTCAAGCCACCGAGCCCGGATCGCCGAGTCTAGGACACTTGATCTTGAAAAGGGAACAAACTGCCTACTGCTAATTTCACAAAGATCCCTGAGTTGTTTCACATAGGTTTTGAAGTTATGCTTAATAGTCGTTGAGTTTCCAGCTATTCAGCCTTGTACTCTGCATAACTTGTGGTTTAGATGACCCTTTTGACTATCTTGTACTGTAAGCCGGCTTTCGCGTGGATACCATGTTGTTACATCCATACGAAGACGTAGCCAGCCAATCCCCGTCGGGTTTCATGACTAACTGCCATCGTAAGCGAACAAATCATGCCACTTTAATGCGAGTCACATCGAGCTTAAGTAAGAATAGCCAAGAAATTTGGACTTCTTTGTCCGGTTATAAGATTGTAGCCGTACTCGTTTGCAAGTAATCGGCCCTTATAACTCATAGGCATCATGGCCGGGTCTTTGAGTTTGTAACTGTGCTATTCAAGCGACCAGCCCCCAAGACCTAGATATACGCGTCGTACTGAGAGTACATAACCCGATAACGACCATCTCTTTTCTTGATAACCATCTCTTTACTTGATATGAAAAATCTAGGTCAGCAAGCCGCCTCATTAAAAACCCGTCCAGTCCCCAAAGGTACCCTGGATAGGAAAAGAGTACGTCTGAAAACCTGCTGCCTATTACATCGTGCAATTCCACTTGCCAATATAGTCTTTACTAAGTATAATATGGACGTAGCTGAGCCACGTTCCATGGTCTATCTCTTTCTTGCATTGATGAAGTGGTGTGTGCGGTGTCGTTGACTGTAGCCGATTCTTCCCTTGCATCTATCAAGTAATATGATCCGTTGTGCAGATTCCGGCTTATGATAAATGGTCCTTCCCATGGTGGTGATAATTTGTGTTTTCCTTCGCTTGATTGTACCAGGCGCAGGACCAAGTCTCCTTCCTGGAATACCCGGGTTTTCACGCGCCGGCTATGATACCTCCGTAGATCTTGCTGATATATGGCTGATCTTTCCAGGGCTTGTTCTCTTTGCTCTTCTAGCATATCTACGGCGTCCTGCCGGGTTTTTTCGTTCTCTACTTCGACGTAAGCTGATACTCGCGGTGAATCGTGAATAATGTCACTCGGTAACACTGCTTCCGCACCATAGACCATGAAGAAGGGTGTCATCTGAGTGGATCTGTTAGGTGTGGTGTTGATACCCCAAACCACAGAAGGAAGTTCTTCGACCCATGCGCCAGCAGCCCTGACACAGGGAACTCTCAATCGTGGTTTTAATCCGCGAAGCAATTCTTGGTTTGCCCTCTCCACTTGTCCGTTGGCCTGCGGATGAGCCACCGATGCAACATCGAGCCGGATTCCATTGTTGCCACAGAACTTCTCCATCTCACCAAGGGACATGTTGGTTCCATTGTCGGTAATTATGCTGTGGGGATACCCGAACCGGTAGATAATCCTTTTCAGGAACTTGACTGCTGTAGCTGCTTCGCAATTAGTAACTGGCATAACCTCAACCCACTTGGTAAACTTATCAATAGCCACCAAAAGATGTGTCTTCTTGCATGGTGACATATGAAAGGGGCCAACCATATCCATACCCCAGACAGCAAACGGCCAAGTTAACGGGATAGTCCGCAACTCCATAGCCGGCACATGGGTTTGGCGAGCGTACCTTTGACATCCGTCACACCTTGCTACCAATCGTTCCGCATCCGCTAGGGCCGTGAGCAAGAAAAACCCGTGTCGATAAGCTTTAGCCACAAGAGTACTTGTGGACGCATGATGTCCACAGTCGCCTTCATGGATTTCCTTGAGAATCTGTCTGCCTTCTTCCGGCGCTACGCAGCGCAAAAAGACTCCTGCTGCGCTTCTCTTGTACAATTCCCCATTGATGATGGAATATCCCTTTGCTCGCCTCAAAATTTGCCTTGCTAATACCTCCTGTTGTGGTAACTCGCCTCGTGACAGGTAGGCCAAAAACGGTTCTGTCCACTCGGGAATAGTACGTACAGTGGCCACGAATCCTGAATCCGGGTCTTGATTTGCCAATTCCTCCTCTGACTCGATTTTAACTGATGGTCGCCATAATTCGTCTAGGAAAACATTAGGCGGAACCGGCTCTCTGCGCGAGCCGAGTCTGGTGAGGGCGTCAGCTGCCTCATTCTTTCTTCTGTCTATATGCTCCACCTCATACCCGGAAAAACATCCTGCAACCCTATCAACTTCCCTGCGGTATGCTGCCATAGTTGCGTCCTTTCTATCCCACGTTCCTGACACCTGCTGTACCACAAGGTCCGAATCTCCGAAGCATCGTATCCTCTTGATGTTCATCTCTTTGGCTACCTTTAAGCCATGCAATAGGGCCTCATACTCGGCCACGTTGTTGGAACAGTCGAAGTGAATTTGTAGTACGTAACTCAATTTGTCTCCTTTGGGTGATGTTAGCACCACCCCAGCTCCTGATCCCTCGTACTGCTTTGATCCATCGAAGTGCATGATCCACGACTCGGAATTTGGAACCGTTGTAGTCATGCCTGTATGTGTCCAGTCGTTAACGAAATCAATTAAAGCTTGAGATTTGATTGCTGACCTGGGTTCGTAGTTGATGTGATAATCCCCCATCTCTATCGCCCATTTGGCTATTCTTCCCGTCGCGTCCGAGTTTCTGATGATATCCGACATTGGTATTGAACTAACCACTGTTATGGGATGTTCTTGGAAATACGGCTTCAGCTTCCGGCTGGCCATAAAGACCCCGAACACCAACTTTTGCCAATGTGGATAGCGCTGCTTTGCTTCTGATAATACCTCACTGACGTAATAAACCGGCCTCTGAACCGGGTATCCTTTCCCATCCTCTTGGCGTTCCACAACAACTACTGCACTGACGGCTCGGGGGCCAGCTGCCACATATAGTAACATAGGCTCTTTAGGACCCGGCGCCGCTAGTACTGGTGCTTCAGATAACTGCTTCTTTAGTGCCTCAAATGCCTCGTCCGCTTCTTGATCCCACACGAACTTATCTGACTTCCGCAAGAGCCGGTACAAGGGTATTGCTTTTTCTCCGAGTCTGGATATGAATCGGCTCAAGGCTGCTACGCAGCCCGTGAGCTTTTGAACATGCTTCAAATTTTCCGGTTTTCTCAGACTCTGGATGGCCTTGATTTTATCCGGGTTTGCCTCGATTCCTCTCTCGGAAACTATGAAGCCGAGTAATTTCCCAGCTGGAACTCCAAACACGCACTTTGTCGGGTTAAGCTTCATCTGGTACCTCCTCAAGTTTTTGAACGTCTCCTTTAGATCATCGATAAATGTCTCCGCCTTCCTGGTCTTGATGACCACATCATCCACATAGGCGTGGACGTTACGTCCGATTTGGTCCTCAAAGCACTTTTGAATACACCGTTGGTAAGTTGCGCCAGCGTTCTTCAACCCAAACGTCATAGTTTTATAACAAAAGGCCCCAAAAGGGGTTATGAATGATGTTTTCTCCCAATCCTCCCTTTTGAGCTTAATCTGATGATACCCGGAATATGCGTCCAGGAAGCATAACAGATCGCTTCCAGCTACTGCGTCTATAATCTGATCTATCCTTGGTAGCGCGAACGGATCCTTTGGGCAATGTTTGTTGAGACTCGTAAAATCAATGCACATCCTCCACTCATTAGTCTTTTTCATCACTAGAACCGGGTTAGCCAACCAATCCGGGTGAAATACTTCCATGATAAAGCCGGCTGCCAATAGCCGAGCGATCTCTTCGCCTATAGCCTTCCTTCTTTCCTCATTCATTTTCCTCAAACCTTGCTTCACGGGCCTGGACTTGGGATCCACATGCAAACTGTGCTCAGCCAGTTCTGTAGGGATACCCGGCATGTCGCTAGGCGTCCAGGCAAACACATCTGCATTCGAACGAATAAACTCCACGAGTGCTTCCTCCTGCTCTTTTCCCAAGTTAGACCCTATGGTAAACTGCTTAGTGGAATCCCCTTCGACAAAATCCATCTTCTTGGTGTCCTGCGCTGCCTTGAATTTTGCTCTCTCATCCTCGGTATTCGGCTTTTTCAAGGCTGTTCTATCGTCCGGGTTTACTTGAGACCGGTAATATTCGAGTTCTTCCTTTCTGCATGCTTGCTCGGCCATAACCGAATCTCCTTCGTCGCACTCGGCCGCTATATCCCGGTTCCCATGTATAGTGATGGTCCGTTTAGGACCCGGGATTTTCAGCTGCAAATACACGTAGCACGGCCTAGCCATGAATTGGGCGTACGCCGGCCTCCCAAACAGCGCGTGATAAGGACTGCGCAATTTGACCACCTCGAACGTGAGCCACTCAACTCGATAATTATCCGTCGATTCTCCAAAAGCAACTTCCAAGGTGATCCTTCCCTCGGGGCTCGCCGAGTGACCTGGCACGATCCCATGAAAGATTGTCGAGCTTTTTTGTAACTGAGACTCCTTGAGACTCATCCGTAAGAAGGTTTCCCAATAAAGGATGTTGATGCTGCTTCCACCGTCCATCAGGACCCTCTTCAATTCGTAACCATTAACCTGTGGAGCAACCACCAATGCCAAGACTCCTGGACGCTCTACTTTCTCCGGATGGTCTTTTCTACTCCACGTTACCTCTTGCTCCGCCCATCTGAGATATCCCGGCGCGGCCAACGAGACCGAGTTTGCCGCTTGCTTTAATGTCTCCTTGTTCCTGCTGGAAGTTCCTGTAGTATGCACATGATATTGTCCTCTTAAATTAGTCGTTCGTACCGTGCCGATGAAGATGTTGACCCGGCCGATCGTAACGACGGATCCGGTTTCGAGGTGATCCGACTCCGGACCCCAGCCGGAATCGTCCACCATCTTTTCTCCTTCGTGGTCGATGCAGATTTCGCCGATGACAAGATTCTCCATGCCCTTCCGAGCTTCTCCCGTGATGTAAACACCTTTGGACGCAGGCCCCACGGTGGGCGCCAACTGTCGTGGGATAATCACGGCAGATGTTACCGGGGGTAACTGATCTTGGGGCAAGACGACACAGGTATTTGGGAGAGGGTTTAGCTCAGAGGAAAACATGGTGCAATTCGATCTGGTAGCCGGCAATCAAAGTCGCCGAGTCTCCGATCTTGATATAATAACTCAACTCTAGGATTACACTTGATGCTCGATATCACACGATGTTGCTAGGGTTCTTAGATCTCTGCAAACTAGACGTAGGGGTCGGTTTATAAAGCACCGTACCCTCCTGACTTGCCCTCCAAGGCGCACCCGGAATCCTACCCGGACACTGCTTACAAACCCTAGCTTTCCTTACCGCAACCCACAATCCGGGTTACGAGGCCTACAAACTTTGGGCCTTCCAGAAGTTTCATTATCCTTAGCCGGATCCTGCGCCGTGTCCCTTGGGCCGGGTTACACCTTGGAGTTGGCCTACCGGGTTATTATCCCTCCATCATGACCTTTGCTAAAAATATCACAAATGGAGTACCCAAATTTGCCGGAACAGAAATTAATCAACATTCCGGCAAATAGGGACTCACGTGGGGTACCTGCACATAAAATCCCACCCCTCATATAATAGATCCCACCCCTCATATTATCATCGTCATCCACACGAAGGTGGGCATCCATACGACCACACCATATCCACCCCTCATAAAATTTCATCGCCATCCACACGACCAAACCATATCCACCATCCATCACCACCACCCATATCACCACGCCATCCATCACAACCAGCCACCACCATCCATACACACCATCCATACACACCATCCATCACCAACCACCAAAAATTGCTAACAATTGAGTACTAAGAGAAAACACTAGGTAAATAAATTGCTAACAATTTCATGCATAAAAAAAATTAAAAGTGGGCTGGGATTTATTTTCCTCAGTCTGGCATAGGGATGCTATGCTACACACATCCCTGGGAGATTTAAAAGTGCAAGAAAAGCATATGTTCTTATTAAATTTGTGCCTCAGCCTTTGCATCACAGGCTTGGCCAAGAAAACAAGCATGAGTAATGTGTTCTTATCAGTTTAAACTGTTCTTATCAGATAATAGCTCCAGGGGCAACAAAACAAGCATGAGTAAACTGTTCTTATCAGATAAAAAAATCCATGGCCTAGTTGCAGCAAGGAGTAACTAGAAAAGCAGAAAAACAGAAAAAAAAAACCAAAAAGAGAAAAACAAAATACACTTTCAGGTTGCAGTTTTAGTACTTGATCAAAAAGAGTTACATATTTCAGTTGATTCTTTTTTCATCTACTCAAATTCATTTTTTTAGGTACAAGTAAAATACAGAAATGCTCAATTTTCATCTACAACTTAAAGACTCAAATTCAATGCACCATATCCTGCAACTAGCTAACGGAAGGGGGCTAGGCTATGAACTACACTATGATAATGTTGTTGGATAAACAATGTCGTGTGTTCTGTCATCTTGTACTTTTTTAAATCACAGATATCATTGCTTTTAATAATAATGCACAACAGGGATATTCTAGAAAACTAGTTGCAGACAAAACAAAAGTACAATTTTGCTCTTGCTCTCGGTTGATAGAGTGCTTGATGCCCACACACAGTATAGACAAGTAATACCACCCAAGCCAAAAACTGAGATTGCAAATCAAGTACACTTTAAGATAAACAGTACACCACAGTATGGCCAAGGCCCCCTAAAACACTTTAACTCAATTGCCTCTCGACAACAAATACACTTTAGCATGAGAAGCTAGAATCAAGTTGTATATACATTTAAAAGGTTCAAAGAGAGCAAATATTCATACACTGCTATTCATACACTGCATACAAGTGTAGTAGCTATTCATCTTGGTAGTTCAAAAAAAAAAATTGGTACGCACCTTCTATCGAACACGTTAAGGGCGTGGCGGTGCAGCGGGACAGAGGGAGCAGCGCCGCCGCAGGAAGCAGGGCGGGAGCGCTGCGGAGTCTCCCGGGAGGTGGCAGGTGGTGGCCGACGGTGGTCGTGGGCGCGCGGTGGCCGGTGGTGGCCGTGGGCGCGCGCACAGTTGCAGAGAGGGGAGGGCAGGTGGTGGGCCGCGAGGAAGAGGAGAGGAGAGAAGAGGGGAGGAAGGTGCGGCGAGGGGAGGTGGACGAAGGCGCGGGGAAGTGGACGGCGGCGGCGTGAGGCGTATCGGACGGCGGCGGCGCGCGGTGATCACAGACAGCAGAGGGAGGAGGTCGACGGGGGCGCGGACGCGAAAAAACGGCTAACTCCTTTCTCTGTGCGTGTGCTCTGTAGAAGGGAGGAGGTGGGGCCCAGGCGTAAGTGACAGGGTGTCGTACCCTGATTTCTAGGGGATACTCATCGGGCCGAACTGGATAGCAGATGCTTGGATTATGGGGCATAACTGCTCCCACGTCCCAGCTTCCTGGTAGGCCTGCGCTTATGCGCGACAACACAATCCCTGCTATTCCATCGTCGATGTAAACTATCCACTAGAGATCAAAGGCACTACTGTCGACGTACTTCATACCAATCACACATGGTACATCAACAGCTTTGAACAAAGGATATCACAACAGATCTCTACGACACAAAAGATTGAAATAACTTGCAAATGGCTCTCATTAGAGCAGAGATAGCAAATACAATCATTCAGAGGGCACCTGCCCCAACAATACATCATTACAATACAGCGGAAGCATTCAACATGTCTGAGTACAGACAAGAACCAAATAGGCCTAAGAGGCCGGAAACAAACAGACGGAGCCCATCCACGAAGTCTCGGATCCTGCCCGGGTCCGCTATCTACTCGTCAGCAGTCTCGTCATACTCCACGTAGTTGCCACCATGTAGATCCTCGGAAACGTAGGTCTGCGGAAACCACAGCCCCAAAGGGGTCAGTACATAAACGTACTGGCAAGCAAGACTCACAGTTCACCAAAGTGTAACCCGTCAACACCAAGCACAGATGCCTTGGGTTCAACGGAAGAGAGGGGATATAAAAGATGCTTCAACTGGCCGCGCTAACCAACTACAGAGATTCTACCACTTCCGGCTAACAGAAAGGAGATAAGATCGAGGATTGTAACCAACTGAAAGATAACTTCAAACAAACCCATCCTGGA
Source organism: Alopecurus myosuroides (assembly GCA_028641055.1). Lineage (NCBI taxonomy): Eukaryota > Viridiplantae > Streptophyta > Magnoliopsida > Poales > Poaceae > Alopecurus > Alopecurus myosuroides. The sequence continues at coordinate 72,062,794 of CM054063.1, forward strand.
TCTCGCCCCTTATCCAAAGAAGCAATCCGAGGATAACTCACACAGTTGTAATAAAGGTGAATCAAGTTATTGTGTCATCAACCTATTACTAGTCAAGTTATTAATCATTGGGTGTAACAGGTTTGATCATTATGTTTAAGTTGTCCTGAGTACTTGTTAGCCAGTACTTTCACCAAGTAATCCATAACCGCGGAAAACACGGCTTCTCGAGAAGATTATCCCTGCAGGGTTGCACCAATTTGGCCGTACACGCATGAATAACCCGCCAGATGGAAAGGCCCTTCCACCAAGCGGGGCACTCAACACAACTCAACTCTTCTTCGCATCAAGCCCAAAGAACCTTGGGCGCACGGCTAATCGAGCCCCGAAGAAAAGGGACCCTCATAGCACTCTAAGACCGTGTCCCCCTATATGCCGACTACGAAAGTTCCACCCGGGTACCAAGGGCTCGCAAGATCATGCATGCAGCAAATGGAAAACCCGAACTAAATGAGGCGATTTGGACGAGATGCGAATCGAGTCAAATTGAGGGGGGCACTCATACTCGCTTCCCACATGCGGTTAGTGCGCTCATCATGGATCAGTAGACAAGACCCTTTTCCTATTAGGGTCGACACTAGCAGGCCTCAAAACCACAAAGGGCCTCCTGCCGGTGCCTTATCATCAAGTTATTATTTAACAATAACATTAGCATGATTGATTGATTAAACATCGAGCCCCCAGAACATAATAAAAATATAGTAACTGAAAGTAACGGGTAACAGAATCGAGCAAAACAACCTAAGCATGCTAGTAATACACTGGCTCAATCAAAGGGGTGATAGGAGTGGAGGTGAGGCAATATCAAGGTTAAGGGATTCATGTGATGGGTTCGTAACAGAAACAACTACTACTAAGGCTAGCAGAAAAGAACAACGGAAAGTATCGGTAATCAATGTTGAAAGGAACACAGTGGTTCATGTGAGTGATAACTTGCCTGCAAAACCCAGTAGCCTGGTACTGAGCTAACTCCTTAGAAGGGTGTCGTAAGTATCGTCGGTCTCAACGTCGTCGTTTATCCGAGAAGAAGCAAACAAACAAGGCAGAGGCAAACAATCAATATCATGGCATAGTGCACAAACAATGGGATGATGCATGACCATTTAATTTATGCATAGAAATAAACTAGTTGACAAGATAGAAACAGGATTGAATGGACCCACATGCAATTGGATTGCATATGGAAAGCCCATGAATTATGGTTGAATTGATTGTTTTACAACTAATCATTATATGAAAGTGGATTATCATGAAGCATGGATGAGGAAAACAACAAAATAACAACAATAGAACCAAATGGAAATAAGGTTTAACAAGTTTGGAAATTTGTTTATTTAGTTAAGAAACTTTGGTTTCTTAAAGGTGTCACACAAGCATTTGTTGTTTTCATCAAGTTTAATTGTTCAAAACAAATAACGAAGTTTATATTTGATAAGAACACACAATTTTGGGTGGATTACATGTTTCACTTGTTGAAAAAGGATTTCAAATACATTACTTATGAATTAAACAAGTTTAAGCAAGAATTAAATGAATTTAATTCAAACATGAACTTATTTGAATTTTTATTTGTTCAAAACATTAAGTGAGATTCATATTTGAAAAGTTTATACTTTTATGGTTGGAAAACATATTTTATATGTCCCAAAAGAATTTGATTTGATCAAGTTATGAATTTAGCAATATTAAATGATTTAAATCATTTAACCAATTTTAATTATTCAAAACATGAAACAAATTTTATATTTGGAAAGAGGGTTTAATTTTTCATGGAAAACATATTTCATTTGTGGAAATTGGATTTAGAATGAGCAAGTTATTATTTTGGCAATTTTAAATGCAATAAACAAGAAACAGTTGTTTTCAGCAATTTAAATTATTCAAAACAGCAAACAAAATTTATATTTGGAAAGTACATGAAAAGTTGATTGGAAAACATATTTAGTTTGTGGAATTTGGAATTTTTATGAACAAGTTATGAATTTTGCAAGTTTAAGTGAATTTGACAAGTTTTCAAATTTTGCACCAATTTAAAATATTCAAAACAGTAAACAAATTTTATATTTGGATAGAACATTTAATTTGGTATTGAAAACATATCAAAAATGTTGGATTTGGAGTTAAAATGATTTTATTATGCAATTTACAAAATTGAGGTGCAATCTGCCATTTTAATTCATCTAGGGACTTAGGAAATATTTTTACAGGGGTCTAGATTAATTACCAGGGGCCTATTGGTGATTACTGACAAGTTTTGTGACCAAAAACATGTAAAATAAAAGAGGTGGTTTATACTGCAGGAGGTGGGATTCGATCCCCCCACCTCCTGGACGCGCAAAGGGGACAGCACCACTGGGCTGGTGCTTGAGTTGTGTTAGGAAGGGGGGCCTCGGGGGGTATGTGTTGCTGTTTCGGGGTGAACTGAATCTCTAACTGAACCGAACAGGTACCACGACAGGGATTCAGACGTCAGCGATGGCAGCGACCTTGGCTGCGCTCGCCGGAGAGGAGGAGCGAGGCTGGTGCGGGTGCCGCTAGGGGAGGAGGTAGAGGGGCGAGAGGGAGAGGGAGGCGAGAGGGATGGAGGGGAAGGGGGCCTCACCTCGAGGCGGCTACAGGAAGGGTCGGGGCGAGCAGCAGGGAGTCGGGCAGAGCAGGAGCGTTCGGTGGCGAGTTGGGGAAGATGGCGGCGGCGCAGTAGGGCTCCCCGGCGCCCTCCGAGGGGTGGAGGAGGAAGCCCGCGGCGGGGGCTTTCCATTCCCGCCCTCGCCGCGGCCGGAGGGGCCCCGCCGCCGGTGATCGCCGGAGGGGACGGGTGCTCGGTTGAGTTACAGTTACAGGAAAGTAACAGAGAGTTTGCAGGGAGATGGAGGGGAGGAAGAGGAAGAAGGTGGCGGGGGAGAAGGAGGAGGAGGGAGAAGGAGATGGAGGGGAAACCCTAGGGTACTTATGGAGGGGGAGGAGGGGTGATGGCCGTCTGCTGCTGCTCCATGTCGACGTGGGAGCACGGATGGGATCCGTACGAAGAAGAAACAGAGCAGAGGGTTATCGGGCCAGGGGGAGTTTGGGCTGGGCCTCTCTCCCCTTCTGCTGCTTGCTTAGTTTTTTTTCTTTCCTTTGTTCTATTTAATTTTTTTTTTGCAGAAAAGGTAAAGGAAGAAAAAGGTGAGTTCTGGTTTAGTAAAAATTTAGGGAAATTTTGTGTGAGCTAGTTATTGTGTTATTACCCACTTGGCAAATTTTGTTTTCCATGAAAGTTCAAAATAAAACTGTTTGCAATTTAATTCAAACTTGAATGATTTTTGGATTAAGTGACTTATTAAAAACAATAATTTAAATAGGGTGAACAAATGATTTTATTTGGAAACAAATGATTAATAATTGTGTTGCAATTTTTATAAGGTCCACATGGTTGCTGTTTTGGGCAATGTGATTTGAATTCGAATGTGAATTGATTCAAATGAGTTATTTAAATAGAAATAACAAGTTAATGGTTCTATTTAAATGGAAACAACTAGTTGTTTTAATTGAAACTTTTATTTGGAAAATGTAACATAACAAGTATGAACAATTATTTGGATGTTGGTTTGGAGTTTCAAATGGAAAACAAATTGAATTTGAAAAGGGTTTGATTATTGGATGCATTTTTATAGAAACAAAACAACAGTTTTGAGATCACACTTTAATGGAAACATTTGGTTGTTTTTATTTGAAATATGATTTTGGAAATTGTAACATCACAAGGATGAAACAAAAGGTTTGAAGTTTGGTTTGAAATCCAAATAGAAAACAAAGGAAAACAGTTGGAAAACAAATGAAAACAGAGGAAAACAAAAGGAAAACAAGCAAAACAATTGCAACCAACATGATGCCATGATGCAAAACATAAAATAACAGAGAGCAAACATTCTAAAGGCTTATTTTTCATCCTTGGGATGTTACAAAACGCCCCCCCTTGAAGGAATCGCGCCCCGAGATTCCTACTGAGAAAAGAAAGGGTCCGGATACTTCTTGGGAAGATCCTCTTGAGGTGTGACACGTGAAACACATCGTGCACCTTTGATAGTTTTTTTTTCTGGAAGTTCAAAACGATAGACATTTCTGGCAACTCCTCTGGAAAGATGTCAGGGAAATTGGAAACCACCGGAACATTTTTAAGTAGAGGTAGAGGTTTTGTATGGATGGTGTATAGCTGGATAGAACTTGATTCATTTAGAGAATAGATTATCTGGTCAGAATGGTGGAACAGAGTTATTGACATCAATCCAATACCAAGAATGACATTAATGTCAGAATTTCCAAGTAGTATGAGAGAAGCAAGGAATATGTGGCCTCCGATAAGAATTTGATTTCTGTGACTGAATTTGGAAGTCAACATTTGAGATCCCGAGGAGTGAACGGTGATTTGATTGCTTAGTGGAACCAGAATTAGGTTGTATGTTGTGGAAAAGATCTTTGACACAAAAGAATGTGATGCTCCGGTATCAAACAACACTTTAGCTGAAACAGAGTTTAGCAGATGAACGGGGAAACATTGATTAGACGCCGGTAGAAGAATTGAAGTGGAAACAACAACAAGATTTCAACGGACGAAATGTTCTTTAGAAGAACAGGATAACGAAGCAACACCGGGGAAAACGAGCACAAAACTCCTGAGGTACTACGGAGAACCCAAAACACGTGAAATCCTAAATTGAAAGTTTAGATGAGAAGGGAGAAATCAACGTTGCACTTCCTTACCAGAAAAGGGAGGGAGGATGGGGAAAAGAAGAAAAAGAACAGAATTCCTACTCTCACGTTTCATTTTTTTCCTATATAGCTACAAAATAGTTTCTAGACTCAACTGCGACCAGTAAAAAGGGATCCTACAGGCAGACAGGCTCTGATACCATTTGTCGTACCCTGATTTCTAGGGGATACTCATCGGGCCGAACTGGATAGCAGATGCTTGGATTATGGGGCATAACTGCTCCCACGTCCAGCTTCCTGGTAGGCCTGCGCTTATGCGCGACAACACAAGCCCTGCTATTCCATCGTCGATGTAAACTATCCACTAGAGATCAAAGGCACTACTGTCGACGTACTTCATACCAATCACACATGGTACATCAACAGCTTTGAACAAAGGATATCACAACAGATCTCTACGACACAAAAGATTGAAATAACTTGCAAATGGCTCTCATTAGAGAAGAGATAGCAAATACAATCATTCAGAGGGCACCTGCCCCAACAATACATCATTACAATACAGCGGAAGCATTCAACATGTCTGAGTACAGACAAGAACCAAATAGGCCTAAGAGGCCGGAAACAAACAGACGGAGCCCATCCACGAAGTCTCGGATCCTGCCCGGGTCCGCTATCTACTCGTCAGCAGTCTCGTCATACTCCACGTAGTTGCCACCATGTAGATCCTCGGAAACGTAGGTCTGCGGAAACCACAGCCCCAAAGGGGTCAGTACATAAACGTACTGGCAAGCAAGACTCACAGTTCACCAAAGTGTAACCCGTCAACACCAAGCACAGATGCCTTGGGTTCAACGGAAGAGAGGGGATATAAAAGATGCTGCAACTGGCCGCGCTAACCAACTACAGAGATTCTACCACTTCCGGCTAACAGAAAGGAGATAAGATCGAGGATTGTAACCAACTGAAAGATAACTTCAAACAAACCCATCCTGGATCTCGCCCCTTATCCAAAGAAGCAATCCGAGGATAACTCACACAGTTGTAATAAAGGTGAATCAAGTTATTGTGTCATCAACCTATTACTAGTCAAGTTATTAATCATTGGGTGTAACAGGTTTGATCATTATGTTTAAGTTGTCCTGAGTACTTGTTAGCCAGTACTTTCACCAAGTAATCCATAACCGCGGAAAACACGGCTTCTCGAGAAGATTATCCCTGCAGGGTTGCACCAATTTGGCCGTACATGCATGAATAACCCGCCAGATGGAAAGGCCCTTCCACCAAGCGGGGCACTCAACACAACTCAACTCTTCTTCGCATCAAGCCCAAAGAACCTTGGGCGCACGGCTAATCGAGCCCCGAAGAAAAGGGACCCTCATAGCACTCTAAGACCGTGTCCCCCTATATGCCGACTACGAAAGTTCCACCCGGGTACCAAGGGCTCGCAAGATCATGCATGCAGCAAATGGAAAACCCGAACTAAATGAGGCGATTTGGACGAGATGCGAATCGAGTCAAATTGAGGGGGGCGCCCATACTCGCTTCCCACATGCGGTTAGTGCGCTCATCATGGATCAGTAGACAAGACCCTTTTCCTATTAGGGTCGACACTAGCAGGCCTCAAAACCACAAAGGGCCTCCTGCCGGTGCCTTATCATCAAGTTATTATTTAACAATAACATTAGCATGATTGATTGATTAAACATCGAGCCCCCAGAACATAATAAAAATATAGTAACTGAAAGTAACGGGTAACAGAATCGAGCAAAACAACCTAAGCATGCTAGTAATACACTGGCTCAATCAAAGGGGTGATAGGAGTGGAGGTGAGGCAATATCAAGGTTAAGGGATTCATGTGATGGGTTCGTAACAGAAACAACTACTACTAAGGCTAGCAGAAAAGAACAACGGAAAGTATCGGTAATCAATGTTGAAAGGAACACAGTGGTTCATGTGAGTGATAACTTGCCTGCAAAACCCAGTAGCCTGGTACTGAGCTAACTCCTTAGAAGGGTGTCGTAAGTATCGTCGGTCTCAACGTCGTCGTTTATCCGAGAAGAAGCAAACAAACAAGGCAGAGGCAAACAATCAATATCATGGCATAGTGCACAAACAATGGGATGATGCATGACCATTTAATTGATGCATAGAAATAAACTAGTTGACAAGATAGAAACAGGATTGAATGGACCCACATGCAATTGGATTGCATATGGAAAGCCCATGAATTATGGTTGAATTGATTGTTTTACAACTAATCATTATATGAAAGTGGATTAGCATGAAGCATGGATGAGGAAAACAACAAAATAACAACAATAGAACCAAATGGAAATAAGGTTTAACAAGTTTGGAAATTTGTTTATTTAGTTAAGAAACTTTGGTTTCTTAAAGGTGTCACACAAGCATTTGTTGTTTTCATCAAGTTTAATTGTTCAAAACAAATAACGAAGTTTATATTTGATAAGAACACACAATTTTGGGTGGATTACATGTTTCACTTGTTGAAAAAGGATTTCAAATACATTACTTATGAATTAAACAAGTTTAAGCAAGAATTAAATGAATTTAATTCAAACATGAACTTATTTGAATTTTTATTTGTTCAAAACATTAAGTGAGATTCATATTTGAAAAGTTTATACTTTTATGGTTGGAAAACATATTTTATATGTCCCAAAAGAATTTGATTTGATCAAGTTATGAATTTAGCAATATTAAATGATTTAAACAAGGTTTAAATCATTTAACCAATTTTAATTATTCAAAACATGAAACAAATTTTATATTTGGAAAGAGGGTTTAATTTTGCATGGAAAACATATTTCATTTGTGGAAATTGGATTTAGAATGAGCAAGTTATTATTTTGGCAATTTTAAATGCAATAAACAAGAAACAGTTGTTTTCAGCAATTTAAATTATTCAAAACAGCAAACAAAATTTATATTTGGAAAGTACATGAAAAGTTGATTGGAAAACATATTTATTTTGTGGAATTTGGAATTTTTATGAACAAGTTATGAATTTTGCAAGTTTAAGTGAATTTGACAAGTTTTCAAATTTTTCACCAATTTAAAATATTCAAAACAGTAAACAAATTTTATATTTGGATAGAACATTTAATTTGGTATTGAAAACATATCAAAAATGTTGGATTTGGAGTTAAAATGATTTTATTATGCAATTTACAAAATTGAGGTGCAATCTGCCATTTTAATTCATCTAGGGACTTAGGAAATATTTTTACAGGGGTCTAGATTAATTACCAGGGGCCTATTGGTGATTACTGACAAGTTTTGTGACCAAAAACATGTAAAATAAAAGAGGTGGTTTATACTGCAGGAGGTGGGATTCGATCCCCCCACCTCCTGGACGCGCAAAGGGGACAGCACCACTGGGCTGGTGCTCGAGTTGTGTTAGGAAGGGGGGCCTCGGGGGGTATGTGTTGCTGTTTCGGGGTGAACTGAATCTCTAACTGAACCGAACAGGTACCACGACAGGGATTCAGACGTCAGCGATGGCAGCGACCTTGGCTGCGCTCGCCGGAGAGGAGGAGCGAGGCTGGTGCGGGTGCGGCTAGGGGAGGAGGTAGAGGGGCGAGAGGGAGAGGGATGCGAGAGGGATGGAGGGGTAGGGGGCCTCACCTCGAGGCGGCTACAGGAAGGGTCGGGGCGAGCAGCAGGGAGTCGGGCAGAGCAGGAGCGTTCGGTGGCGAGTTGGGGAAGATGGCGGCGGCGCAGTAGGGCTCCTCGGCGCCCTCCGAGGGGTGGAGGAGGAAGCCCGCGGCGGGGGCTTTCCATTCCCGCCCTCGCCGCGGCCGGAGGGGCCCCGCCGCCGGTGATCGCCGGAGGGGACGGGTGCTCGGTTGAGTTACAGTTACAGGAAAGTAACAGAGAGTTTGCAGGGAGATGGAGGGGAGGAAGAGGAAGAAGGTGGCGGGGGAGAAGGAGGAGGAGGGAGAAGGAGATGGAGGGGAAACCCTAGGGTACTTATGGAGGGGGAGGAGGGGTGATGGCCGTCTGCTGCTGCTCCATGTCGACGTGGGAGCACGGATGGGATCCGTACGAAGAAGAAACAGAGCAGAGGGTTATCGGGCCAGAGGGGGAGTTTGGGCTGGGCCTCTCTCCCCTTCTGCTGCTTGCTTATTTTTTTCTTTCCTTTGTTCTATTTTTTTTTTGCAGAAAAGGTAAAGGAAGAAAAAGGTGAGTTCTGGTTTAGTAAAAATTTAGGGAAATTTTGTGTGAGCTAGTTATTGTGTTATTACCCACTTGGCAAATTTTGTTTTCCATGAAAGTTCAAAATAAAACTGTTTGCAATTTAATTCAAACTTGAATGATTTTTGGATTAAGTGACTTATTAAAAACAATAATTTAAATAGGGTGAACAAATGATTTTATTTGGAAACAAATGATTAATAATTGTGTTGCAATTTTTATAAGGTCCACATGGTTGCTGTTTTGGGCAATGTGATTTGAATTCGAATGTGAATTGATTCAAATGAGTTATTTAAATAGAAATAACAAGTTAATGGTTCTATTTAAATGGAAACAACTAGTTGTTTTAATTGAAACTTTTATTTGGAAAATGTAACATAACAAGTATGAACAATTATTTGGATGTTGGTTTGGAGTTTCAAATGGAAAACAAATTGAATTTGAAAAGGGTTTGATTATTGGATGCATTTTTATAGAAACAAAACAACAGTTTTGAGATCACACTTTAATGGAAACATTTGGTTGTTTTTATTTGAAATATGATTTTGGAAATTGTAACATCACAAGGATGAAACAAAAGGTTTGAAGTTTGGTTTGAAATCCAAATAGAAAACAAAGGAAAACAGTTGGAAAACAAATGAAAACAGAGGAAAACAAAAGGAAAACAAGCAAAACAATTGCAACCAACATGATGCCATGATGCAAAACATAAAATAACAGAGAGCAAACATTATAAAGGCTTATTTTTCATCCTTGGGATGTTACACAGGGGGAACCATACCGCTGGCGAACAAAGGTTGGTTCGCCAGCGCTATGCCCATACTGCTGGCGAACATAGTGGCTGGTTCGCCAGCGCTACCCTACTGCTAGCGAACAAAGCTTTGTTCGCCAGCGCTACCTTTTTTTTCTTTGAATTTATTTACTGTATTATTTTTTATTAGTTTTTCTTTGAGAAACATTACTGTTTTTTCTTTATTTCTTTGAATTGATTTATTTTTGTTTATTATTGTTATATTTTGTTTTCCATTATTTCCTTCATGTTTCTCTTGTTTTCTTTTTGTTTTTTGTTGTTAAATTTTGTTTTCCTTTATGTTTTCTAATATTCCCTTCATGTTTTCTCTTGTTTTATTTTTGTTTTCTATGGTTAGGAGATATGTTTTCCAATATTTTCTTCATGTTTTCTATTGTTTTCCTTCATGTTTTATTTTGTTTTCCAATATTTTCTTTCTTGTTTTCTCTTTTCATTATATTTGTTTTAGTTGTTTTCCATTATTTTCCTTCATGTTTTCTATTTGTTTCCTTTATGTTTTCTCTTGTTCTCGTTATGTTTTCTATTGTTTTCTTCATGTGTTCTATTGTTTTCAATTGTTTTCCTTCATGTTTTATTCTGTTTTCCAATATTTCGTTCTTGTTTTCTCTTTTCGTTATTTCGGTTTTAGTTGTTTTCCATTATTTTTCTACTTATTTCCATTATGTTTTCTCTTGTTCTCTTTATGTTTTCTATTGTTTTTTCTTTATGTTTTCTATTGTTTTCCGTTGTTTCCTTCATGTTTAATTTCTATTTGTTTATAATAAGTCCACACATTTGAAATACATAACAAGGTACATTAAATTTATAATAAGTGCACATCGATATCAGACCCCATGCATATACATATTTTCGTCGCATACAATTGGCAGACAAATGCATACATAGTTTCTCAGTGTTTGATCTTTTTGCCTTTTTTGGTCGCAGTTGCATAATTTAACCCCACATTATGACTTCTTCTTCTGAATGGAAGACCATTCCTAGGTAGCATAATTCTGCTTCTTCTTGTTGTGTATGTTGCATGACTATCATCATCATCTTCTTGATCATCGTCAATATTTGGGTCGCCGAACGTGTCGAACTCGTCCTCATCAACGACTCCATCCATTCCGATGATATTTCTTTTCCCTCTCCTCACGACAACACGGCTAGGCCTTGCGGGGTCTGTTATGAAGAAGCATTGGGACACATGCTTAGCCAATACCCATGGCTCATTTTGCGCTGTGACATTCGCGCTTGATGAGGTTCCGGCTTCGGGAATAACCATGGTTGTAAAGTATTGGTCTTCTTTTCTGACGGTCGACATCCTAGCCCATCTGACGCGGAACATAGGCACCTTCTCTCCAGAGTAGTTAAGCTCCCATATCTCCTCGATCCTTCCGTAGTATCTTAACTTTTTGTCACCGGTGTAGGATTCCATCGTTACCCCTGAGTTTTGATAATCGGAAGTTTTGTCTTTCTCCTCTGCGTAGAAGGTGAACCGTTGATATCATATGCTTGAAACGTCGCTAGGTTGGGAGCTGGGCCATGTGCCAAGGCGTACAATAGTTTATTTTTCGCACAATCCCTTGGCGGTGGATTAGCGACGATCACATCTTTAAACCAACGTAAGAAAGTGGAGTTATGCTCTCTAATTATTTCTCGTTCGGTCCTCCGCTTGCCTTGTTCACTGTACTTTTTCATAATCGAGCTCTTGTGTTTTTCCACCCAAGTATCGACCATGTCAATGTGTTGGAGAGCTACTAAGTTTGCCCTGTTAAAGTCGGTGCGTCGACAAGCCCGATCCACATGCACTTCTCTACGTCCATTTTTGTGACCTACTCCATCGAGCTTGCCAATGTGCTTGTTTCTGGGCAGACCAACTGGGTCCTCCACGTCCATATGATTCGTGCAGAAAGAGATGCACTCTTCGGTGAGAAAGCCCTGAACGATGCTTCCGTCTGGACGAGCTCTGTTGCGAACATATCCTTTGATGACCCCATTCATCCTTTCAAACGGCATCATGTTGTGCAGGAACAACGGCCCAAGATGGATGATATCGTCCACGATATGGACCAACAGATGAACACATATGTCAAAGAATGATGGTGGAAAGTACATCTCAAGCTCGCATAGTATCACGACAATCTCTTCCTGCAGCCTTGAGATCTGCTTCCCCGTGATCGACTTTCGAGATATAACGTCGAAGAAGTTACAGAGGCCAAAAAGGGTTTCCCGGACGTGTTTGTCCATTATTCCGCGGATCGCAAACGGAAGTATCTGCGTCATCATCACGTAACAGTCATGAGACTTCATCCCGCTAAACTTTTGTTTCTGCGCGTCGAGGAATCTGCTTATTAGCCCTGAGTAACCGCTAGGGACTTTGACTCCGAGAAGGCACATCATCAATTTTGTGATCTCGTCCGGACTAAGAGTGAAGCAGGAGGGGGGCAGTAATAGTCATTCCTCTTAACCCTTTTGGCCTTGCGACCCTCCGTCTCCTCATCACACGATTGATCGCCGTCGTCATCATCCGGGCGTCCCCCCTGAAGATCTACCCTAATACCAAAATATTTCAGGTCGTTTGTTGCTTTCACCCCGTCTTTGGTCCTCTCCGGCATGTTGAGCAGCGTGCCAAACAAACTTTCAAACACATTCTTTGTGATATGCATCAGATCAAGGCAGTGAGGCGTATCGAGAATGGGCCAGTATGGCAAGTCCCAAAACACCGACCTCGCCTTCCATACATCCAGAAGCGGTTTTGGCGCCTTTTGCTTCTTTCCCGGCTCTGGGCATTCCTTCCAATCATTCAGCAAATTGTAGATTTCTTCGCCGTACCTCTTACGTGGAGGTCCACGGAGCTCATCCTCACCATTAAAAAGGTCTCCTCGCCTTCTCCACGGGTCTTTTTTGGGTAGCCACCTTCGATGGCCAACGAAAATTGTTTTCGAAGACCCAGGATCTTTCGGAAGTTGCATAAACGTGGGGTCATCCATGCACCTCACGCAACCGTTATGTCCGTGGCACACCTGGCCCGCCACATATCCGTAGCCGAGTAGGTCGTGAACCGTACAGAGTAAGACAACTCTCATTGGGAAATATTGTTCACCGAAGGCGTCCCATGTGTTCACCCCTTCCTCGGCCCATAGCGTGTCCAGCTCATCTTTAAGCAGCTTCAGGTATAGATTGATGTCGTTGCCTGGTTGTTTCGGCCCTTGAATTAGCATACTCATGTGAATATACTTCCTCTTCATGCACAACCAGGGAGGGATGTTGTACATCCATACAAACACGGGCCAGGTGCTATGGGTGCTGCTCTGGTTGCCAAACGGATTGAGTCCGTCGGTGCTCACACCCAACCTGATGTTCCTTGCCTCCGCCCCGAACGTTGGATATTCACAGTCAATTGCTTTCCATTGACTTGCATCTGAAGGACGTGTCAGAATTACTTTTTCACTCCGATTTGGATCTTTCAAAACTTAATTCCTCCTTTTCGCGTGCCAGCGCATGAGCTCTGCTTCCTTGCGGTCCGCGAAATACCGTTGCAGACGGGGAATGAGCGGAAAGTACCACACAACTTTCCGAGGAGCTTTCTTCTTCCCTTTCTTGTATCGAGCGGCGTTGCAAACTGGACAAATGGTTTTGTTCGCGTCCTCTTTCCGATAAATGTAGCAATCGTTGATGCACACATGGTATTTTTCGTGAGGTAAATCAAAGGGGCACACGACTTTCTTGGCCTCGTCGCAACTTTTAGGACAGGTGTTGCCCTCTGGAAGGACATCGTGCCAGTATTGCAGGCTTGCATCGACGCTTATGTCGCTCCATTTGTATCTCGCCTTGATCTGCATAACATCGAGGGCCACTCTCAGGCGGGACTCTCCCGGACCGCAGCCTGCATACAACGGTGTCTTCAAGTCTATCTCTAGTTGCGCCAGCTTTGATTGCTCTCTAGAAGCAGATATCGAGTTAGTCGTCTTTCTCAAAAGCAGTTCTTTTAGATGAGGGTCACGCACAACTTCCGTTAGGGGTGTCTTCCACGTCTTGTTCAGCATCTTCTCCATGATCATGTGCGGGGTCATGAGGCTGATCTTGGTCCTGCTGTAGTTGGTCCTGCTGTAGTTCTAGTGATCGTTGCTATTGTCCTGTTGCACATCATTTCCTACCGCCGCCGCCCCATGGACTTCATCATCTTTATCATCACTTACCCACGGACTGTTATACCCATCCATGAAACCATACCTTAGGAGGTGACTGAGCAAGTCTCCGGTAAAGGGATTGAGCAAGCCCCCTAGTTTGCACTTTCGACATGGACATCGTATCTCCTTGCGGCCATTTTGTAACATGTCTTCTGTCGCGTGTCTCAAGTAACTATTCACGACACGTTCACTCTTAACGACCACCATTATATGTCGCCTGCACGAGAGCGCGCCGATATAATTAATATTAGAACCAAACATAATATATATATATATTTCGATATTCACGAAAAAAATCGGGATGACCTTCCTACAAATTGGAGGTTAGAGGAGTGCCAAACTTTGCCGAGACGGAATGAATCAACATTCCGGCAAAGTGGCAACTCATTTTCATATTAAAAATTTCACTTCATGTCGTATTCACGAAAAAATTTGGCATGACCTTCCTACAAATAGGAGGTTATTAGGGAGTGCCAAACTATGCCGAGTCGGAAACGAATCAACATTCCGGCGATAGTTGGCTACTCAATTTCATTCCACAACAAATTGCGCACACATGCATTTATCGTCTCCATCACATGACCATTGTTGAATCTGGTGAAATTTCACACATATTCCATATCGCGTGTATCCGGACAAAATTTATATACAAACTTATTTAATTATATATTATCATTCATCCCACCTCAAATGAATAGATGGCTACACGATGATATCCGGAGAATTTTGGAGCTTTGGAGAGAGAGGGGGTAATTCTAGATCTAGATGGCTAGGGAGGGAAAATTTTGGGTAGAAATGGTGTTAGGAGGGAGATAAACATATATATACCAACTAAAATAAATTTAGTTGGTTCAAAAGAGAGTAGGAGGGTGGAGAAATTGGCATAATTTCGAGCTAGAGAGAGAAGAGGGGACAAGGTGGAGAAGGGAGAGTGGAGGGGAAAGTGGGTGGTGGGGGTGGTACCACTTATGGCAGATCTGCCAGACTACCGCTGGCGAACAGGTCTGGCTGTTCGCCAGCGCTAACATGCGTCCTGGGCCCACAATTTAGCGCTGGCGAACAGCCAGACCTGTTCGCTAGCGGTAGTGAGCGTAGCGCTGGCGAACACTCAGCCCAGTTCGCCAGCGGTAGTATCAGGGAGCGGCTGTAGCGCGCGCAGGTGGGTCCCACCCGTAGCGCTGGCGAAACCGCGGGCATGTTCGTCAGCGATAGCAGGAATAGCGCTGGCGAACAGGAAATGCTGTTCGCCAGTGGTGTTAGCGCTGGCCAACGCCAAATGTTGTTCGCCAGCAGTATACTGGTGGCTATAAGCTATTCCCTACTAGTGGAAATTGCTTGCGTGAGGTTTTGAGCTACCCGACTCATGAGCAATGTGATTGTCCACCCAATGGGTTTCATAGACTCCATCAGGCTCAACAACTGCAAGGACAATGAGCACGTCAAAAAAAAAAGGTAACAAGCAACAAGTATTCCAGGGCTCGCAACTTTACAGAGCATGCCCTTCGCAACAGCCGCCAGTTCTTCTATCACAAATTGCTCACGCACCACCGCAAGTTTCTGCTTCGACTTGGCACTGTCAGCCACACCTCGTAGAGCCTTCGGCTTATGATCGCCATCCGCGATACGGTCACGGAGTGATGCAAATGTGTTAGCAGAAGCAACCGAGGGATTAACCTACGGAGCAGTTCCACTCGAAGACTCTATGCCGGAATCCACTGCCTGGAAAATAACAAAGAAGATTCAGAAACATTATAAGACCCCACTCGAGAATATACCACCCAAACCTCGGGTGGTCGGGGGCTACTCCCATCGGGAGAATACAAAGTAAAGTGCAAAAATGAAACGCTGACGCTTTCGGAAAATATTTCTATTACGCAAAATAAAGTACGGGAATACATCTCAAGGTTCATTACATCAAGAGAACAAGAAAGCAAAAAAAAAAACTAGCCTACGGAGTTGAAGAGGTAGTCCCAGTCGCGGAAGGTTGTCACTTGCGACCAACACGGGAAAGCACCCCAGAAAGAATCATCGCGAGCTCTTTAGCATGGTCGCCAAAAGCACAGAGTGCTACCTTTTTGCCAGTGGAGTCGCGAGGAACATCAGAGTACCACTTCTCCAGGTCACCCGAGATTCCATGCGCCAAGGCAAATTGGATAGCCGTCCTGGCCACGCACTCGGACTGCGCGACCGAGTACTCCTGGAGAAGATCTTCACCACCCAGGAAAACCTGCAGGAGGCCACCCAACATAGGTGGGACCACCACGTCCACCAGCAGGCGCTCATGGAATTGCGTCAACACTCGGGTGACATCACCAACGAGAGATCAGATTCTATTCGCGTGGTCCTGAAGCTAGGTCCACGTGTCCGTGAGGGCGTTCAGTCGCTGACTTCCAGGTAGCTCTAGCCAAACCCCAAGAGCATCTGAGACAAAGACAGATTAGATCATCAGCGAAAGGGGCGAGTATAGGCCTGCAATCGAAGAATGGCGAGACGCAACCTACCAGCGAGCTTCTGAGCCAAAGGTCGGATCGTGCCGACAAAGTCATTGTCGTGCTCCCGCCCGCCTCTTCCAGCTGCTTCAAAGCTCCCTTAGCTTCCGCAAGGTTCCCCTCAAGATCGGCTGAACGCTTGCGGTGGACTCCAACTTTTTTCGGGAGGATTCCAGCTCCGCCTCTAGGGTTTTCACCCGAGTGACAGCCTCTGCTTTCTCAGTCTTCAGGCGTGTAACTTCATATGCAATACAAAAATACGCGGTTGGAGCGACAATTACAATAAAAAAAGATAAAGACAAGAAAGGCGCACTAGCCTACCTTGAAGGGAGCGGCCATCCTGGACATGCCGTTCACGATCCACCCTAAAGGAAACGCGGTCCGCTTCAGCCGAAAGCACTCGACTGCCGAAAGCAGCGAGGGAGTCGATAAGAGCCTGCAAAAAATCGAAGTCAAACAACTACGGATGTATCACTTGAGCCTACACACGACTGTACACAGTCGAGTATAGCCTCAAGGGCTACTCCCATCGGGAGCACTGCCGTGCACCCGATAAAAACCAAGGCGAAACAAAGAAATGAGATAATAAAATTTCGACTTGAGTCCATGGAAAACTGCAAGAAATTTACCACAGACTTGGGGGCTACTCCCAGCGGGAGCACTGTCATGCACCCGATAAAATTCCGGGTTTCGGTTGCTCCTGCGAGGCTTGGAGATCTTCCGGGGAACCTCAACAGCTGGAGCAGGATCCGCGGCAGCCTCTTTTCTCTTCACGGAAGGAATCGAAGAAGCAAACCGGCTTGGGTTGATGGTCCCAAGACTACTGTTAAAAACAAAATCATATAAAGACTTACTCATCCTCATCATCATCATCGAGAACGGAGTGTACAAGACTTACTCATCCTCATCATCATCATCGAGAACGTCTAGGTTCCAGGCGATGGAAACCTTCGGCTGACGACCGGTAGGAGGAAGCGTGCGGAGGGGAGCCACCTGAAGGGGCTCAATCACCTTGACGGACTCATCACCTAAGGAGCTATCCTTTGAAGTGACTTCGTCGTCCTCGTGCTTGCGGCGCTTGCGGTGGTGAAGTTGGTCGCTATCTGACTCTTCCTCTTCATCCACCTCGTCGCATTCGGAGCTCGATACAACATCCGCGAAGCTAGTCTCGTGGGGGGCTTCCATGTTATTCGCCAGAAGATTGGCAGGTATCATGTTGCCACATCCTTATTCTACAAAAGAAGAGCAAACGTACATGTCAATCGAAAGAAGCACAGGCGTGGAAGAATAAAACCGAGGAAGAAATCTACAAGACTCACCTCACTCGGAGGGTTCCCTGCTTCGAATGGTTCGAAAGGACACTCCGAACATGCCTCTCCTTTCTTCAGCTTGGTGATGGCCTTCTTCTTGAACTCGGCGTTCGAAAGAATATCTTCACAGACACGGCTTGGGTCCGTGACGCCCACATACTCCCACATGGCGATTGGCCTCTCTTGAAGGGGATGGATCCTTCAACGAGGAAACACACCCGACAGGTGTATCCCATTCAGCGGGGTCCCCAACTCCTTGTTCCGGAAGCTTGCCACCTTTGAGAGTAGAGGGGCAACAATTTTACCTTCCTCAGCAGTGAGCGAGTGCAGCCAGGAGTTCCCTCTCTTAAAAGGGGCGAATGGCTGGAATTCGGGGGCTCCACTCGCGTTGTTATCGGTGACGTAGAACAATTTCTTACGCCACCCTTGCGCCTAGTCGACGAAGTACATCTCCATGTGGGGGACATCCTTATTCGCCTGGATCCCAAAGCCTCCGGTAAGCAGTGGCTCCCCCACCTTCTCGTCTGGCTGGGCCTTCTCCCGGAAGATCCGCACCTTCAAGATGGCCTTCCAAAGCCCCCAATGCGGGCGGTTCCCCAAGAAGCACGATAAAGCACGATATATCCTGAATCGCCTTTGGAGGGAGGCCATGCAACTGTATGCCGTCCACATACAGCAGCCCAATCAGGAACCGGTGGAGAGGGAGAAACAAGCCGCGGGAGACGTGCTCGGAGAAGAACACACACTCATTGGGAGGGGGTTGGGGACTTTCTCCTTCTTGGACCGGCGGAAGAAATCCCTCCCGCTCCATCCCGATGATGCTCTTCCTAGTGGTGTTCGCAGCGCGCCAGTCGCCCGTCTTCACAGGAGGCGGCGCGGAAACGCTCGCCACATCCTTCGAGGACGACAGGACGGCACTGCGCTTCTTCCCTCTTGCCATTGGAGTTTCTTGGTGCTTACAGAGAAGGAGGTGTGCGCAAGGAGGAAGAAAGGGGCTAAGGGTCAGGGAATTTTACCCCTCCCCTAAAAGGTCATTATTTATACCCGGGCTAGATTGATCCAAGTCGTAGATCTAAGTGACGTGGCATCCATCGCGGTTGCCACGCGTGAAGTGGAAACAAAGCGGCGGGGCACTGTTACCCCAACACGATCTTTACGAAAGATTGTGCGTGTGGACAGCGCTCGGCCAGCGGAAAACCGGGACACGACCTATCGTTTCTGGTCAAAAAGCTGACAAGATGGGCCCGCACGCTCTACTCAACCTCATCACATCTCATCGGAAGGAGTCAGAACGAAACAAGTGCGCAGTGACATCACTTCATACCTCATCAAGACGTGAAATTTCTTTCGCATAAGCACCCAGACACGAAAATTCTTTTGTATGGGCACATCGAAGACGCGAAATTTCTTTCGCATAAGCACCCTGACACGAAATTTCTTTCGTATGGGCACATCAAGACGCGAAATTTCTTTCGCATAAGCACCTTGACACGAAATCTCTTTCATATGGGCAAGTCAGGACGAAGATTTCTTTCGTATAAAATTCATAATGTGAAATCTCTTTCACACAAGATCAAGAAGAAGGAAAATCTATTCACCCGAAGAATGGCAAGAACATAATTAAGGTAAAATCGCGAGTGTGCGGCTCCCACAACTCTACCACACGATGTATTTACACATCCCTATCCTGGACCGTTTGGCCGACTAGGCACATCCGGATGCTGTATTCTTTCGAGTACGAAGGTAGGACCCAAATACCTCTCTTATGGGCTTGGAATCGCACTCAAGCTGCGTCCTCTGGTAAAACTCCGTGTCAACAACATGAAGAAAATCCTAGCGGACGTGCCGGGTACCCCTTTAGGTTAAGTTTGACTCGGCAAGACCTCCACGGACCAGCAGGAATGATCAGCTCGTCAGGTTCGAGTCGGAGGTCTTGAATTTGAGTAGGCGAGAACTGTTTTTCCTAGATGCAATTAATTGGCCCTGATCTTTCGGGAGCGAAGCGACTGAGCCACATCCTTCTGCGAAAATAGACAATACAAGGCACACTTATCACTCGATGCTCGAGTACAGAAGCGCATCGCACACAGGGCATGTGTCCTCTGAATCGGGCGATTGAAACGATCAGTCGAAGAAATTAAAACGAGCTATGAGTGTCCACTCGACAGATTCTCAGTCGAATAAACACTCGAGGGCTACTGACGTGAGGATGAATCCTGGACCTATCGGGTGAGGCTACCCGGTCCAAGGCCCAAGACATAAGCCTAGAGGAACGTGCCACCTTATGGTTCTAGAAGGCCCACCCGCAAAGACTTGCGGGTAAGGAAGGAAACATGTACCGACCTAAAACTAGGGTTTGTAACCCCCCTCCCCCCACGCGGACTCAGTTTGAGACCTGGCCACCTATATAAGGCTAGGAGAACCACCGAGGGGGGATGCAATCTATTCTACACCACCAAAGCCTTGATCTCGAGATCATACTCTTGACTTGACCAACCCCCATTGTAACCAATCTACTAATAATACATATTGAAAGAGCAGGAGTAAGGGTTTTACCTCTACGAGAGCCCCGAACCTGGGTAAATCATGCCCCCTGTTAGCCGACGATCGTCACCAGAGTCCTTCTGTTCTCTTAATCGAAACCCTACCGGATCATCTGAGGGACTTGTTGAGATGACTAATCGATAGAAGATGCTCACATAAGAAATATAAATTAAGGAAAAGAGAGCATCAATAAGCAAGTATAAAACAAGTTTAAGTCTAACCCACTTCCTATGCATAGGAATCTTGTAAATAAATTAATTAAAGAAGCTCAAACTAGAAATCATGGGAAGGTAGAACAAGAGCAACTTCAAAAACTTTCAACGAAAAGAGAGGTGTTTTAGTAACATGAAAATTCCTATAACCATATTTTCCTATCTCATAATAATTTCCAGTAGCATCATGAACAAACTCAACAACATAACTATCACATAAAGCATGTTTGTCATGGTCTAAAAACACGCAATTCATATCAAGCTCAAAAACAGTGGGATCAAGATTAAAATTAAAGACTTCTTCTTTCGCACTTTTGGCAATATCAAAATGACATGATTGATCACACATAAAAGATATGGGACTACTAATATCAATTCCATTTTAAGTACCATTATGATTTATAACATCAAGTAACATAGGACCATCATGAAGAGCATTATAATATAAATTTTCTAAACAAACTTCCTCATTATTATGCATATCAATAGTTGGAATAAATAAAAGATTATCATAGGATTTATCCAATTAGCATGGATTATCATAAATAACAGAAAAAATATCATTCTTACAAGTTTCATTCATAGTAGTATCAAGGTCACAAGTATAGCAAGTATCAATTTCATCAAAAAGGGATATTTCAAAAGAATCAATAGGATCATCACAATTATGAGTTAAAGAGTTACTCTCATTTGGAGGTAGACGTGGGTAGCTCCATTATTCCTCCTCCTGATCATCCAATGAGCTTCCAGATTTAGCAATTTTTTCTTCCATAGGCTCCTGCAAGGCATTAGTCTCTTCCTTAGATTTAGAGAATTTATTAAGATATTCCATTATGTAGTAATTACAGTGCTTGTAATTATCAAAGCAATATTCAAGTATAGCATAAATCTCGTATTTACAAGGGGCATCATCAATACTTTCAAGTAAATATGCAATTTCCAATGCACCCTTCCAAGCAATAAATTCTTCAATTTGTTCCACATAATATAATTCATAATTTCCTTAACATAAGAAGATATGGTAACATCATCATTATACTCACATTGAAAAGGGAGGTGTTTATACCTTTACAACAACAAGATTTATCAAAGTAATAAGTAACATTATAAGTAGAGCACAAGTTTCTAGCAATGATATATAATTTGTTAATTTGTTCCCATAAGTGTTTCCCTTTTTGTGACAAGCGGTGTTCCTTATAATATTTTTGTTAATCTTCCGTGAACCCATCTTGCCAATAAGATCTAGTTTCAAAGACATCAAACATTTCTAGCAAGCATGATAAAGCAAGTAACAAGCAAAACAAAAACATGATAACAAAATAAAAACTAGAATAAGAACTCATTGTTATGGGTTTTTGATAAAGATAAGAAAATAAGACAAAATAAAATAAACTAAGCAAAAAAAAAACAAAGTAAAGAGATTGGAAGTGAGAGACTCCCCTTGCAGAAATTCTCCTCCTCCCCAGCAATGGCGCTAGAAAAGATTGATGGAGTGTAGACACGTGCTCGTTGGGAGACCCCAAATGCAAGGTGTAAAGAGTGCAGCAGCAAGTTTTCCCTCTGAAAAGAAACCAAGGTTGAATCGACAAGTAGGAGGAAGAAGCACTTTTGATGGTTGATGCAGCTGAGATGGCAGGGCGCACTACCTGTTCAGCAGCAACGTGGAACCTACACAACACAATCAAATCACTTTGCCCCAACGAAGCAGTGAGGTTGTCAATCTCACCGGTTTGGCTGAACACAAAGAGCTTAAACGTATGGTGTGGAAAAAAGTATGAAAGCAGTATGAAAGTAGTGTGAAAGCAGTATGTGTATTATGAGTATGAGAGAAATGACCGGGGTCCATAGTTCACTAGTGGTGTCTCTCCATGAAAGATAAATAACATATGTGGTGAACAAATTACATCTAGGCAATTGACATAAATGAAAGCTACACCGTAGTGCATATGAAAGACATAAAGATTACTACGTGATTCATGCGGGCATTACAACAAAATACATAGACCGCCATCCAACTGCATCTATGACTAATAATCCACCCTCCGAAGAGCATCCAAACAAATGTTGGGTATTAAGTTGCAAGCAACAGATTATCGCATTAAGCAAAGTGTGTAATGTAGACAATCTAAACTAGGTAAACAACATTGTTTTCTCCCTAATGGAAACAACACATCCTCCATCCTTCACGTTTCTGTCACTCGAGCACATATGCAAAGGAGGCATGAACCCACTATCGAGCATAAATACTCCCTCTTGGAGTTACTAGCATCTACTTGGCCAGGGCATCTACTAATAACGGAGATCATGCAAGATCATAAATAACATATGCATGAAGATAACATGATAGATTGATAATCAGAAGACATAGCATTCAAAATTCATCAGATCCCAGCAAACACAACATGTAGCATTACATAATGATGATCTTGATCATGTGAGACAACTCATGAGATCTAAACACGAGGTACAAAGTGGAGAGAACAACCATCTAGCTACTGCTATGGACCTGTAGTCCAGGGATGAACTACTCACGCATCACCAGTGGAGGAGGGCATGGTGGTGTATACCCCTCCGGTGATGAATTCCCCTCCCGGCAGGGTGCCGGGAAGAGCTCGAGACCCCTCCTGATCTTGGGATGACGATGACGGCGGCCTTGGGTGTTTCTCAGGGAAAAAAAGTGGTATATCATTAGGGTTAATATGTCGGAGGTATAAATAGGCGAAAGGGCAAAGGCGGTGGAGGCCTGGGAGGCCCCACACCACCCGATGGCGCGACCAGGGGCGCCGCCCTATGGTGTGGGCCCCCTGTGGCACCCCTCTGGATCTCTTCGGGACTCCGTGGAACCTTCGGGAATTCTAGGACCTCCGGACTTCGAATTTTCCAATTCGAGATAATTTCCAGAACAACTTTTCTGAAACTAAAAACAGCAAAAAAACAGGGAACTGGCTCTGTGGCATCTTGTCAATAGGTTAGTCAAAAAAATCGATAAAATTGACATAAAGTGTATAGCAAAGTATGTAGGAAACAACATGGAACATCTGAAATTAAGGATACAGTTTATGATGTATCACTGGGATGAACCAGGGAGCATCCCTAAGCTTTGGCTTTACTCTCTTCTTGATCACATTATATCACCCTCTTCTCTTGAACTTTGAAAACTTCCTTCACACCACACTCAAAGTAATTCTCATTAGAAGGTTAGTGCACAATCAAAAATCATGTGTTCTGCATGTGCACAAGTGATATTAATACCTTTAAATATTAGCTACAGCCACTGATGTTTCGTGAAGCAAAGAAATCTAGTCGACATAGTAAAAGAGCGAATGCAAGTAAAATGATAGAATCTGCCAGAACGAGAACATTCCGTAATGACGAAATTTTCGGGGCACTTAAGTTTCTCAAATCGAAAAACATAAAGAACGAAAAAGTTTCGTCAATAGATGAGGAATAAGCGAAAAAAGTTTCAGTTCATTTTTATCTTTCTGTGAATTATACGATTTTTTACGGTGGACAGCAGAAATCTGTTTCCTGCGCAGAAATCCAAAACTAACATCAACTTTCGCTAGAAACTTTACCTGGCACAACTAATACATGGAAATAAAGATACAAAAGAGTTGCTAAATAAGTATACAACACCTTGACTCAAACAAAACATAGAAAAACAAACCAAAAATAAAACTATGGCTTATCTCCTAACAAGTGCTTTCTTTAACGCCTTTTAGCTAGGCCCAGAAAAGTGCAATCAAGTGTGAAGATGCTCACATAAGAAATATGAATTAAGAAAAAGAGTGCATCGAGAAGCAATTATGAAACAAATTAAATTCTAACCCACTTCCTATGCATAGGAATCTTGTAAATAAATAAACTTAAGAAGCTCAAACTAGAAATCATGGGACGGTAGAACAAGAGCAATTTCAAAACTTCCAACAAAACGAGAGGTGTTTTAGTAACATGAAAATTCCTACAACCAAATGTTCCTCTATCATAATAATTTTCTGTAGCATCATGAACAAACCCAACAACATAATTATCACATAAAGCATGTTTTTCATGGTCTAAAAGCACACAATTTATATCAAGCTCAAAAATAGTGGGAACAAAATTAAAATTAAAGACCTCTTCTTTCCCAGTTTTAGCAATAGCAAAACAAGATGATTGGTCACTCTTAAAAGGTATAGGACACATTATAGCAATACTATTTTAGTATCATTATAATTTATAACATCAAGTAACATAGGACCATCATCAAGAGCATTATCATATAAATTTTCTAAACAAACTTCGTGATTATCATGCATATCAATAGTTGGAGTAAATAGAGGATTATCATAGGATTTATCAAAGTATCATGGATTATCATAAATAACAGTAGCAATATCCCCACAAGTTTCATTCAAGTATCAAGGTCATAGGTATAGCAAGTATCAACTTCATCAAAAAGGGATATTTCAAAAGAATCAATAGGATCATCACAACTATGAGTTAAAGAGTTACTATCGTTGGGAGGTAGACATGGGTAGCTCCATTCTTAATCCTCTCGATCATCACTCTCCTCCTCATTTTCATCCAATGAGCTTCCAGATTCAGCAACTTCTTCTTCCATAGGCTCCTGTTACTTCCTTTGGTGGAGAGCATCTTTTAAGATATTGAATTATGTAGTACTTACACTCTTGTAATTATCAAAGCAATATTCAAGTATATCATAAATATCATATTTATAATGTGCATCATCATAATTTTTTCAAGCAAATAAGCAATTTCGAATGCACCCTTCCAAGCAATAAATTCCTCAATTTGCTCCACACCATCAAAGTCATAATTTTCCTTAACATAAGAAGATATGGTAACATCATCATTATAATCACATTGAAAAGATAGGTGTTTATACCTCCTACAGCAACCAAGATTTATCAAAGCAATAAGTAACATTATAAGTAGAGCATAAGTTTTTTAGCATAGTCATGCAACTTATTAGTTTGCTCTCATAAGTGTATTCCTTTTTGTGACAAGCGATGTTCCTTATAATATTTTTGTTGTTCATCCGTGAACCCACCTTGATAATAAGATCTACTATCAAAGACATCAAGCATTGCTAGCAAGCATGATAAAGCAAGTAACAAGAAAAACAATAACAACGTAAAGAGATTGAAGTGAGAGACTCCCCTTGCATAAATTCTCTTCCTCCCCGGCAACGGCGCCATAAAAGCTTGATGGAGTGTAGACACACGTTCGTTGGGAGACCCCAAGCGCAAGGTGTGAAGAGTGTAGCAGCAAGTTTTCCCTCAGAAAAGAAACCAAGGTTGAATCGACCAGTAGGAGGACAAGAAACTTCTGAAGGTTGATGCAGTTGATGTGGTAGGGCGCACTACCAGTTCAATAGCAACGTGGAACCTACACAACACAATCAATTCACTTTGCCCCAACGTAGTAGTGAGGTTGTCAATATCACCAGTTTTGCTGATAGCAAAGAGGTTAAATTTATGGTGTGGAAAATAGTATGAGAACCTTGTGAAAGCAACAGTAGCAGTGTGAAAACAGTAATTGCAGTGGTTGTATTATCAGTATGAGAAAATGGACCGAGGTCCACATTTCACTAGTGGTGTCTCTCCATAAAATATAGATAACATGTGTGGTGAATAAATTACAGCTGGGCAATTGATAGATAATGAAACATGCATGACATAATGATTACTATGTGATTCATGCGGGCATTACAACAAGACTCACAGACCATCATCCAACTGCATCTATGACTAATAATCCACCCTCAGAATATCATCCGAACAATCCTTGGGTATTAAATTGCAAGCAACATATAATCGCAGTAAACAAAGTGTGTAATGTAAACAATGTAAACATCATTGTTCTCTACCTAATGTCAATAACACATCCTTCATCCACCACGTTTCTGTCACTCGAGCACGGATGCAAAGGAGGCATGAACCCACTATCGAGCATAAATACTCCCTCTTGGAGTCACTAGTATCTACTTGGCCAGAGCATCTACTAACAACAGAGAGCATGCAAGATCATAAATAACATACACATGAAGACAACATGATAGATTGGTAATCAAGATACACAGCATTCAATAATCATCGGATCCCAGCAAACACAACATGTAGCATTACAATAAGATGATCTCGATCATGTAGGGAAGGTCATGAGATCTAAACATGAGGCATAAAGAGGATAGAACAACCATCTAGCTACTGCTATGGTCTCGTAGTCTAAGGATGAACTACTCACGGATCACTCCGGAGGTGGGCATGGTGGTGTAGAGCCCTCCGGTGATGATTTCCCCTCTCGATAGGGTGCCAGGGAGAACTCCAGAACCATCCCGATCTCGGGTTGACGATGACGGCGGACTCGTGTGTTTTTCGTGGAAAAGTGGTATCTTTTTGGGGTTGACGTATCAGGGGGGATAAATAGGCAAAAGGACGATGGCGGTGGATGCATGAGGGTCCCACACCACCCCCAAGCGCGGCCAGGGGGCACGCCGCCCTATGGTTTGGCCCCCCTGTGCCCCCCCGGGTCTCTTCGGGACTCCGTGGAACCTTCGGGAATTCTAAGACTTCCGGGCTTCGAATTTCCAATTCTGAGAATATTTACAGAACAACTTTTCTAAAACTAAAAACAGCGGAAAACATGGAACTAGCTCTATGGCATCTTGTCAATAGGTTAGTCCCAGGAAATCGATAAAAATGACATAAAGTGTAAGGAAAACATGTAGCATAAGGCATGAAAACAACATGGAACATCAGGTATTATAGATACGTTTATGACGTATCATCATGCTAGATATTATTTTAAAATGCTTAGTAGTTATTGATGTAGCATGACTTGTCTCAAATATTTGAGAGTGCTTAATGTGCCACTGAAAGAAATCATGAGTTGTTTTTATCATATCAAAGCATAATATTTTGGTATTCTCCTTCGAATGCTTTATTGGTTGACTTGGTGTGCATGCTTACACCATGTCATGACTACAAACCACTCACCTTTAGCCTCTATGATCATTTAGTTTTTGACTTGTAATATCATTTATGCTTTGATTTATAAGGTTTTGTCGCTATGCATGATTATGACGATTATTGCTCTCCTAGTTTGTCGCTCTCAAGCTTTTGCTAGCCTCCACATGTACTGAGTATGAGCTCTACTCGTGCATCCAACTCCCAAAAACCAAAAGTATGCCAAATGTGTCCACCGTACCTAAACCGCTACTCGAAAGTAAATTTCTCATGTGCTACCTTTAAAATCATTCAAAATTATACTCTTTTGTGCCCCTGTTTTAGCTCATCAAGACGCAGGTAGACGATGTTTATCTCAAATGTTTATTGAAATTTACACACCAGGACTAGTGGCACATCCGCTCATCCAAATTGATAGAAGAGCTAGAAACGGGGAGCCCAGCCCCAAACTTGGTTACTATAAATTCTCTTCACTCTTTTGCCCCCGATTTATCAGTTAAGAAATGTTCATAAGTGAGTAAACAAAAGAGAAGAGGGATGATATACTGACCCCAGTAGAAAGAACGTCATTCAATGGGAGCCTCTCTTGTAAAGTCTAGTTAATCTGTGACATAATGTATTTTTTGTTTGCTATTCGTTGACATAGACATACACCTCTCTCAAAATTATTTTGAATACCTCTGTTTTAATCAAATAAAAAACTCCAACACATGTGTTAATCCCTGCTTCAATTTGTGAATGACCTTTCTTTTACTTTTATGCTGAGTCTTCATCTTCTAACTATATGCACCAATTAAGAGAGCATAGTTGTCATTCTGAGTATAATGTGCATCTGTCCCCATATTTATTATTGATTGATTCATGATATGTTATTAC
Organism: Alopecurus myosuroides; assembly: GCA_028641055.1. Taxonomy (NCBI): domain Eukaryota; kingdom Viridiplantae; phylum Streptophyta; class Magnoliopsida; order Poales; family Poaceae; genus Alopecurus; species Alopecurus myosuroides. The sequence goes on from CM054063.1 coordinate 72,091,126, forward strand.
TTGTTTCTAGTCACCACTAGAACTTTGAAGATGTCCTAGCATTTATGTTATTCTATCCTTTTAAGGACAAGCGGAATACCACTTCGCTATGTTTTTCTTATGCTCGAAACAAACGTATATCTTTCAGTGAATCAGTATTCATGATCTTTTGTTTGTGTTACTTTTCATGTTGCAACATGGTTGCTAAGTTAGATTGTTGAAACTATATCTATCATGCCTATGTTTAGAGTACTTTGATCTCAGCTTGTAATGCTTTTACAAATAATGATGATCAAGATTGTGTTCATAGCATTCAGCATCAAAAATTATCCTGGTATCGTTTTACCTACTCGAGGACGAGTAGGAACTAAGCTTGGGGATGTTAATACGTCCAAGACATAACTATAATTTTTTATGATTTCATGCTACTTTTATGCTTTTGATAGTTGTTTTTATATTAACTTTATGATTTATTTTAACTAACCTTCTAATAGTAGAAAAAGTGCACAATGTTCTTGTTTTACACTTTGATGTGTAGGAATTATAAAAAATACAAGAGGAAACATTGTTGGAGTCAATTTGGGACTTTCCTGGAATCTGTCTAAAAACTCTTTTTGAAGATTGTCACATACCTGAAAGAAGACTACGTCAAATGGAAAAAGCCCCTTCGCTAAAGTTGTGGGGAATTTTGCAAGGAACATTCTAGACATAAGTATTGGCCAAATCCGAGTCCAAACGGCCAAAAAAAGGCAGATTTACCGCAGCCCTAGATGGGGTGATAGAAATCTGTGAGGCTATATAAAGGGAGTAACCATAGGTCGTGAGAGAGACCCGATACCACGAATTTCCAGCCACCAAAGACACGTTTTTGCCTCCCCCCATGGATCCCATATCCACTGGGGAGGGCTCCCAAGAATCCATGAAGGAAGAGGGCTAAGGGGCGGCGCTCCCCCATGATGACGGCAGCGTAGGGAAGGAGTCCATGCACCACCGCCGCCCGCCGGCGCCACCCTGCGCCCTGTCTGTCCTCTCCACCGTCTTCACCGCCATCTCCATTCCCACCACTACATACAAGGAGGAATTGGCGATGGAGACGGCGGTGAAGTTGGTGGAAAGGACAGCGCGGGGCGCAGGGCGGCGTCGGCGGTGGCGCGGCGACTCTTCCCTGTGTCGCTGACATCATGTGGGAGCGTCGCCCCTTATCCCTCTTCCTTCATGGTCTTGGGATCCCTCCCCCATGGAGATGGGATCCATGGGGGAGGCTAAAACGTGGATTTGGTGGCTGGAAATTCGTGGTATTTGGTGTCTCCCACGACCTAGGTTTTCTCTCTTTATATGGTTTTCTCAAGGAGGCTCATGAAACTCCTCTCTCCATACACCCTGGAAGTACAAAGATGTACCAGGATCTCAAGACACTGTATTGGTGGCCTAGCATGAAACGTGAAATTGCTCAATACGTTTCTGAATGCGACGTTTGTCAACGTGTTAAGGCAGTTCATCAGAAAACAGCCGGTCTTCTCCAACCTCTGAAAATTCCTGAGTGGAAGTGGGACATGATTGAAATGGACTTCGTCACTGTTTTTCCAAAGTCCAAGAAGGGCAACGATGCAATCTTCGTTGTCATTGATCGTCTCACTAAAGTAGCTCACTTCTTTGCTGTCAAAGAAACAATCTCAGCTAGCCAGTTAGCAGAGCTCTACACAGCAAAGATTGTTCCTCTTCATGGTGTTCCATTGGAAATAAGCTCAGACCGTGGAAGCATATTCACTTCTCATTTCTGGAAAAGCTTTCAAGAAGCATTGGGCACCAAACTTCTGTTCAGCACAACTTATCATCCTCGGTCTCAAGGGCAAGTCGAAAGAGTCAATCAGATTCTCGAGGATATGCTCAGAGCATGTGGTCTCTAATTTGGCATGAAATGGGAGGAATGTCTTCCATATGCTGAATTCTCCTACAACAACAGCTTCCAGGCAAGCCTAGGCATGGCACCATTTGAGGCACTCTATGGCCGCAGATGCAGGAGTCCAATCAATTGGTCTGGAGCTGGTGAAAGTTCACTCTTAGGCCCTGACATTGTTAAGGAAGCCGAAGAGAAAGTTCGTATCATTCGTGACAATCTCAAGATTGCTCAGTCTCGTCAGAAAAGCTACTATGACAGCAAGCACAGGGAAATGATTTATGCACCTGGTGACAAAGCATATCTCCGTGTAACTCCCCTCAGAGGCACTCATCGTTTTGGTGTGAAAGGAAAGCTTGCACCAAGATACATTGGTCCTTTCAACATTCTCTCAAGGCGTGCGGAAAATGCCTATCGTCTTGAACTTCCAGAAAAGCTATCCAAGGTGCACGATGTGTTTCACGTGTCACAGCTCAAGAGGTGTTTCAAAGATCCAGATCGTGCAGTTGATCATGATTCCATTGAACTGCAAGAAGATCTATATTATGAGGAGCACCCTGTTCGTATTCTAGATGAGACCGAGCGTAAGACTCGCAACAAGAGCACCAAGTTCTTGAAAGTGCAGTGGTCCCATCATTCCGATAAAGAGGCAACGTGGGAGACCGAAGAGGATCTTCGCAAGAAGTATCCGGACCTTTTCACTTCTCAGTAGGAATCTCGGGGCACGATTCCTTCAAGGGGGGCGTTTTATAACATCCCAAGTATGAAAACAAACCCTAGAATGTTTTCTTCTTGTTTATTTATTGTTTTGCATCATGGCATCTTAATCATTGCATTTGTTTTCCATTTGTTTCCATCTGTTTTCCCATTTGAAATTCAAACAATATTCAAATGTTATGTTTCATACTTGCTCTGTTACAATTTTCCAAATAAAAAGTTCAAATAAAACATCCATTTGTTTCCATTAAAATGAAAAGCTCAAACTATCAATTTGTTCCTTTTAATAATTCACTTAAATTCTTTTGCATTCAAATTTCAAATCCAATTCCAAACAGCAACCATTGGAAAGTTATGAAACTTACAAAACAAATCAATCACTTGTTTCAAATAAACTTGAATTTAAAATTTTTAAGTTGCTTAAGTCAAATTATTCAATTAATATTAATTTCATTCAAGTTTCAAACAAATTGCAAACAGCACTTAAATTCAAATCATTTTGTAAAACAAAAGTTGCACTTTGTGCTGTTACGATAAATAAGCAATATAAAAAAATTTCCCTAATTTTTCTAACCCTAAACCCTATGCTTTTCTTCCTATTCTTATTTCTGCAAAAAAAAACAGAAAGAAAAAAATAGAAAAGAGAGGGGTAGGGCAGGCAGTGGGCAGGCCCAGCCCACCAAACCGGCCCGGTACCCCTTCGCTCCTTCTTCCTCCTGTACGGCCCTCGATGCCGCCGTCCACGTCGCCGTACGGCGAGAAGGAACGGCCAGCAGCGCTCGCCCTCGCCCTATAAACCTACCCCGAGCTCCCTGCTAGCCCTAGACCCCTACACCTCTTTCTCCCTCGCGCAGCGCCGCCGTTTCCTCTCTCTCTGCCATGATCCTCCCTCTCTGTACCTGAACCCGATCGCTTCCCTCTCTGAACTTCCGGTGATCGCCGCCGGGATGGCTGGCCTCCGAGCTGGTTAGGTACGGGAATCAATCCCCCGTACCCCCCTTGTTCCCCTCGACAACTCCACGACGCCAGGGAATGCCTACATCGCCGCCTCCATCCTCGTCGCTGTCGCCGCCGTCGACGACCAACTCCTCCCCGAGCCTCTGCCTCACCTGCAAACGGCGGTGAGCATGGCCACCATTCCTCCCTCCTCCTCTCTGCATCCTCTCAAACATGCGCACACCCACGAGCAGCACAGCATCCACGGCACGAGCAGCGCAGCAGCAGCTCGGCGCCGGTCACCGTTTCTTCTCTGTCAGTTTCAGAAACTGAAACTCGTTCAGTTTCAGTTAGCGCGCTAGCTGAACCTCTTCCTCACTGCACGCCCTCTACTGACAAGGATCGAATCGCCACCGCAGTGGCAACGCAGCAGCGCGCGCGCACGGGAGGCCAGGGTTCGATCCCTGCCTCCCGCAAATAAAATCCCACCTTTTTCTTTCGCGAGGAGCACTGACAGGAGGGCCCCCCTGTCAGCTGCTGTGCACACACGCGGGCCACCGTGGCCCAGGGGCCCCTCTGTCAGTGGCTTGGGCTAGCCACTGCGAGGTGTAGTTTGTTTTCTGCGTTTTCTTTTTAAGTTTAAGTCCTCTTCTTTTACAGATTGGTCCCTAGCTTTAAAATGCAAATAACTTTTAATTGCCAAATCCAAATAATACAAATAAAATATGTATTCTGCACCAAATTAAATCTTCTACATGATTAACTCATTTGTTTTATGTTTTGAACATTTCAAATTGTTTCAAAATTCAAATTTAAACAACTCCTTTTAAATTTGGTTAATTTCATACCTAATTCAAACTTAATTCAAATAACACAAATAAAATATTTTTTCCATGCCATTTTGAACCACCTTTTCAAATATAAAATTTGTTTCATGTTTTGAATAATTAAAATTGCTTAAATAATTTAAACCTTGTTTAAATCATTTAATATTGCTAAATTCCTAACTTGGTCAATTTAAATTACTTTTGAACATATAAAATATGTTTTCAAACCAGAAAAGTATAAACTTTTCAAATATGAATTTGATTTAATGTTTTGAACAAATAAAAATTCAAATAAATTCATACTTGAATTAATTTCATTTAAATCTTGTTTAAACTTGTTTAATTCATAATTAATTCATCTTAATTCCTTTTTCAATATTTGAAACATGTAATCCACCTAAAATTTTGTGTTCTTTCCAAGTATGAACTTTGTTATCTATTTTGAACAATTAAAATTGGTGAAAACAACAAATGCTTGTGTAACACCTTTAAGGAACCAAAATTTCATAACTTAATAAATAAAATTCCAAACTTGGTAAACCTTATTTCAAATTGTTTCTAAGGTTGTTTTCTTATTGTTTTCATCATGCATGCATCATGCTAATCAACTTTCACATGGTAATTATTTGTAGATCATTTATTTCAACCTTAATTCATGGGCTTTCCATATGCAATCTTTTTGCATATGGGTCCATTTAATTATGTTATGTTACCATGTCAAGTAGCTTACCATTGATGCATCAATTAAATGGTCATGCATCATCCCATGATTGTGCATTATGCCATATTATTGATTGTTTGTCTCTCTGCGTTGTTTGTTTGCTTCTTCTCGAATAGACGACGATGTTGAGACAGACGAGCTTTACGACACCCCTTCTGAGGACTTAGCTCAGTACCAGGCTGCTGAGCTTGCAGGCAAGTATTCACTCACATGAACCATTGTGTTCCTTTCAACATTGGATACCGATACTTTCCGTTGTCTATTCTGCTAGCCCTATGAATCGTTGCTTGTGTTCCGAACCTATCACATGTTATCCATTAACTCTGATATAGCCTCACCTCCACACCTATAACCCCATTGCTTGTTGCCCGTGTTTTACTAGCATGCTTAGGGTTGTTTTGCTCGAGTCTGTTGTCCGTTACTTTCCATTACTATTTTTACTTATGTTATGGGGCTCGATGTTAAACAACAATCCTGTTGATGTTATGGTTAATAATAATTTGATGATAAGGCACCGGCAGGAGGCCCGACGTGGTTTTGAGGCCTGCTAGTGTCGACCCTAATTAGGAAAAGGGTCTTGTCTACTGATCCATGATTAGCGCACTAACCGCATGTGGGAAGCGTGTATGGGCGCCCCCCTCAATTTGATTCGATTCGCATCTCGTCCAAATCGCCACACTTAGTTCGGGCTTTCCATTTGATGCACGCATATGCAGGTACGAACCCGAGGCCAGGGTGGAACTTTTGTAGTCGGCATTTAGGGCGGCGTGGTCTTAGAGTGCTATGAGGGTCCCCTTTTCTTCGTGGGGATCGATTAGCCGCGCACGCATAGCACGTGGTTCTTTGGGCTTGATGCGAAGAAGAGTTGAGTTGTGTTGAGTGCCCCGCTTGGTGGGAGGCATTCCATCTGGCGGGTTATTCTTACGTGTACGGCCAAATTGGTGCACCCCTGCAGGGTTAAATCTTCTCGAGAAGCCGTGTTTTCCGCGGTTATGGTTGACTTGGTGAAAGTACTGGCTAACAAGTACTCAGAACAACTTACACCTAACCAATGATAACTTGACTAGTAATAGTCTTATTGACACAATAACTTGAACCATCATTAATCCAACTGTGTGAGTTATCCTCGGATTGCTTCTTTGGATAAGGGGCGAGATCCAGGATGGGTTTGTTTGGAGTTAGTTATAGTTGGTTACGATACGCTATCTTATCTCCCTTCTATTAGCCGGAAGTTGCAGTATATTCTGTAGTTGGTTGGTGCAGCCAGCTGCCGCATCTTTTGTATAACCCTTTCTTCCATTGAACCCAAAGCATCTGTGCTTGATGTTGTGGGGTACATTTTTGGTGAACTATGAGTCTTGCTTGCCGGTACGTTGATGTACTGACCCCTTTGGGGCTGTGGTTTCCGCAGACTACTTCTCCGAGGATTCACTTGGTGGCTACTACGTGGAGTATGACGAGGCTGCTGACGAGTAGATAGCGGACCTGGGCAGGATCCGAGACTACATGGATGGGCTCCGTTTTCCTTTCATTGCCGGCCTATTTGGATTTGTCTGTACTCAGACCTTTTGAATGCTTCCGCTGTGATGTAATGATGATATGTTGGGACATGTGTCCTCTGGATGATTGTATTTGCTATCTCTGCTCTAGTGAGAGCTATTCGCAACTTATTTCCATCTTTTGTGTCTTAGAGATATGTTGTGCTATCATTTTGTTAAACGCCGTTGACGTACCATGTGTGTATGGTATGAAGTACGTCAATGGTAGTGTCCTGATTTCTATGGGATAGTTTACGTAGACGATGAACAGTAGGGGTTGGTTGTCACACATACTGTCGCACCCTGATTTCTAGGGGATACTCACCGTACGAACTGGATAGCAGATGCTTGGATTATGGGGCATAACTGCTCCCACGTCCCAGTTTCCTGGTAGGCCTGCGCTTATGCGCGACAACACAAGCCCTGCTATTCCATCGTCGATGTAAACTATCCACTAGAGATCAAAGGCACTTCCGTCGACGTACTTCAAACCATACACACATGGTACGTCAACGGCATTTAACAAGTGATATCACAACAGATCTCTACGACACAAAAGATTGAAATAAGTTGCAAATAGCTCTCATTAGAGCAGAGATAGCAAAATACAATCATCCAGAGGACACCTGTCCCAACAATACATCAGTACAATACAGCGGAAGCATTCAACATGTCTGAGTACAGACAAGAACCAAATAGGCCTAAGAGGCCGGAAACAACAGACGGAGCCCATCCACGAAGTCTCGGATCCTGCCCGGGTCCGCTATCTACTCGTCAGCAGTCTCGTCATACTCCACGTAGTAGCCACCATGTAGATCCTCGGAAACGTCGTCTGCGTAAACCACAGCCCCAAAGGGGTCAGTACATAAACGTACTGGCAAGCAAGACTCACAGTTCACCAAAGTGTAACCCGTCAACACCAAGCACAGATGCTTTGGGTTCAACGGAAGAAAGGGGATATAAATGATGCTGCAACTGGCTGCTGCACTAACCAACTACAGAGATTCTACCACTTCCGGCTAACAGAAAGGAGATAAGATCGAGGATTGTAACCAACTGAAAGATAACTTCAAACAAACCCGTCCTGGATCTCGCCCCTTATCCAAAGAAGCAATCCGAGGATAACTCACCCAGTTGTATTAAAGGTGAATCAAATTATTATGTCCTCAACCTATTACTAGTCAAGTTATTAATCATGGGGTGTAACATGTTTGATCATTATGTTTAAGTTGTCCTGAGTACTTGTTAGCCAGTACTTTCACCAAGTAATCCATAACCGCGGAAAACACGGCTTCTCGAGAAGATTATCCCTGCAGGGTTGCACCAATTTGGCCGTACACTCATGAATAACCCGCCAGATGGAAAGGCCCTTCCACCAAGCGGGGTACTCAACACAACCAACCATTCTTCGCATCAAGCCCAAAGAACCTTGGGCGCACGGCTAATCGAGCCCAGAAGAAAATGGACCCTCATAGCACTCTAAGAACGTGTCCCCCTATATCCGACTACAAAAGTTCCACCCTGCGCTGGGCTCGCAAAAACATGCATGCGGCAAATGGAAAACACGAACTAAATGAGGCGATTTGGACGAGATGCGAATCAGGTCAAGTTGAGGGGGGCGCCCATACTCGCTTCCCAAATGCGGGTAGTGCGCTCATCATGGATCAGTAGACAAGACCCTTTTCCTATTAGGGTCGACACTAGCAGGCTTCAAAACCTCTCATGGGCCTCCTGCCGGTGCCTTATCATCAAATTTATTATTAATAGTGACATTAGCATGATTGATTGATTAAACATCGAGCCCCCAGAACGTAATAGAAATAGCAGCAGAAAGTAACGGGTAACAGACTCGAGCAAAACAACCTAAGCATGCTAGTAAGACACTGGCTCAAACAATGGGTTGTAGGAAGGGAGATGAGGCATTATCAGGTTTAAAGGATTCATGTGATAGGTTCGTAACAGAAACAACTACTACTAAGGCTAGCAGAAAAGAACAACGGAAAGTATCGGTAACCAATGTTGAAAGGAACACAGTGGTTCATGTGAGTGATAACTTGCCTGCAAAACCCAGTAGCCTGGTACTGAGCTAACTCCTTAAAAGGGATGTCGTAAGTATCGTCGGTCTCAACGTCGTCGTGTATCCGGGAAGAAGCAAACAAACAAGGCAGAAAGATAAACAATCAATATCATGGCATAGGTGCACAAACATGGGATGATGCATGTCATGTTAATAGATGCATCAGAATAAACTACTTGACAAGATAACACAATTTAATTGGACCCATATGCAATTGGATTGCATATGGAAAAGATCCATTGAAATAAGTGGAAACAAATGATTTACAATCAATTATTATGTGAAAGTTGTTAGCATGATGCATGCATGAGGAAAACAGAAAAATAACAACAATAGAACCAAATGGAAATAAGGTTTACCAAGTTTAGAAATTCATTCATTAAGTTAGGAAATTTTGGTTACTTAAAGGTGTCACACAAGCATTTGTTGTTTTCAACAAGTTAAAGTGTTCAAAACAAATAACAAAGTTTATATTTGAAAAGGTTATGCTTTTATGGTTTGAAAACATGTTTTATATGTCCCAAAAGAATTTGACTTGATCAAGTTATGAATTTTAGCAATATTAAATGATTTAAACAAGGTTTAAATCATTTAACCAATTTTAATTATTCAAAACATGAAACAAATTTTATATTTGGACAGGTGGTTTAATTTTGCATGGAAAACATATTTCATTTGTGGAAATTGGATTTAAAATGAGCAAGTTATTATTTTGGCAATTTTAAATGCAATAAACAAGAAACAGTTGTTTTCAGCAATTTAAATAATTCAAAACAGAAAACAAAATTTATATTTGGAAAGTACATGAAAAGTTGATTGGAAAACATATTTAGTTTGTGGAATTTGGAATTTTTATGAACAAGTTATGAATTTTGCAAGTTTGAGTGAATTTGACAAGTTTTCAAATATTGCACCAATTTAAAATATTCAAAACAGTAAACAAATTCTATATTTGGATAGATCATTTAATTTGGTACTGAAAACATATAAAAAATGTTGGATTTGGAGTTAAAATGATTTTATTATGCTATTTACAAAATTTGGGGTAAATCTGCCATTTTTAGTGCACTAGGGACTTAGAAATTATTTTCCAGGGGCTAGAAATAAGTGCCAGGGGCCTAGTTGTGATTCTGTGAAAGTTCTGTGACCAAACACATGTAAAATAAAATTTTGGTTAATTGTGCAGGGGTGGGATTCGACCCCTGCACCTCCTGCTTGCGCGCCTGGGAACAGAACCAGTGGGTTGGTTTGCGGCTTGTGATAGAGAAAGGGCTCGGGGGTGGATAAGTTGTTGCCTGCGGATGTAACTGAATTAAAACGAAAAAGGAGCATGAAAAGGGTGGGGCTGGGACTTGATCCCGCGAGCTGCTGCTGCGCAGCGAGCGTGCACTACCAGTTGGTCTACTGCGTCCGTTGTGATGGCATAGCGGTTCGGTTTGGTTTTGACCCTAATAACTCGGTGTAACTGAAACTGCAATCGAACTGTTCTTCTCTGTAACGAAACAGAGCAGCCATGGCACAAACGCACGGAAGGATTCGATGCCCAAATAGCGAGGAAACGAGAGGGGAAGTGTGGGAATGGAAAGGGGGAGTTACCCTCTTCGCAGGGGTGCTCTCTGCGCGGTCGGAGGGAGGCGGAGGCGACGGCGCCGTGCTCCGGCGGCCGGCGGCCGGTGACAGAAGAAAAGGGCGGCGATCTCCCCTCGATGGCGGCGGTGGTGGGGAGATAGGAGGGAGGAGCGGATGCGGCTAGGGTTAGGGTTTTCTAGGGATGGGGAGGAGTAGATATAGGAGGTAGGGGTGGGGTGGAGCAGCACGTGCTGCAGGTCGCTGTCCATGGTGACGTGCCTCGTACGGACGGAGGTTGGGAATGAAAGGGTACCGGGCCAAGAAAATAGATGGGCTTGGGCTGCTGCACTCTCTCTCTCTCCCTGCGTTTCTTTCCTTTTTATTTTGCTTTCTCCTTTTTTTTTTGTAGCAAGTTGGAAAAGGAAGAAAACATAAGATTTTGGTTAGCAAAAAATGTTATAAAAATTTAGTTAAGCTAGTTGGGTTAGAAGAGAACATTAGCCAAGTTTTGTTTTCGGAAAACTTTAAAATTGCTTGATGTTTGTTTGAAATTCAAATTTGGGTGCATTTTAATGAAGTGATCATTTAATAAAACAAACTTTGAATAGGGGAACCCCTATGATTTAATGTGTTTAAGGATTACAATTTTGAGGTGAATTTCATGGTTTCAATTAGGTACTGATTTGAAATACATTTGATTTGAAATTGGATTGAAATAGAATTAATTGATTGAAATAAAAGCACCATTTTATTAGTTGATCAACATGGAATAAATGGAACAATTTGGTTGTTTTCACTTGTTATTTTTATTCCAAAAGTTGTAACAGAACAAGTATGAAAACATTGTTTGAGTAAGGTTTGAATTTGAGTTGTGAAAACAGTGGAAAACAAATGCAACAAATAAGAAACAAATGCAAACAACATGATGACATGATGCACAACTTTAATAAACAAGAAATCAATCATTCTAAGGGGAGTTTTCATACTTGGGATGTTACACATACGTGTGTTGGCCTACTCGTAAGAGATGCGGGTGCAGGTAGGCCCCGTAATCCAACCATCTGCTGCTCAACGGAACTGCGAGTATCCTCTAGAAGTCCGGGTGCGACAACTACCGTTGGCGTACATAATTCGATGTTCGCCAGCGCTACGGATACTACCGCTGGCGAACAACTTGGCTGGTTTGCTAGCTCTAACCTGTGGGCCTAGCGCGCACGTTGGCGCTCGCAATCCATCCAAGCTGTTTGCCAGCGCTAACCTGGCAGGTGCTGCCATAAGTGATGCACCCACCACCCACTTTCCCCCCTCCTCGACTCTCTTCTCAACCTTGTCCCCTTCTCTCTCCAGCTCGAACTCATACCAATTTCCCCACCCTCCTCCTCTCTTTTCAACCAACCAAAATTATTTTAGTTGATAGATCTAGGTTTATCTCCTTCCCAACACCATTTCTACCCAAAGTTTTCCCTTCCTAAGCATCTAGATCTAGAACTACCCCCACCCTCTCCAAAGCTCCAAAATTCTTCGGATATCATCTCTTGTACTCATCTAATCATTTGATGTGGGATTAATGATTATATATAATTAAATGAGTTTCCATAAATTTTGTCCGAATACACCAGATGTGCAATATATATGTGAAATTTCACCGGATTCAATATGGTGTTGACATGGAGATGCTATATGTGTGAAATTTTTGGAATGAAATTGAGTAGCCAACTATTGCCGGAATGTTGATTCATTTCCATCTCGGCAAAGTTGGTACTCCCTAACCTCCTATTTGTAGGAAGGTCATGCCGACTTTTTTCGTGAATATATATATATATATATATATATATATATATGTGTGTGTGTGTGTGTGTGTGTGTGTGTGTGTGTGTATAGAGAGAGAGAGAGAGAGGGGAAAATGATTTTGTACTCCTAAGTGTACGTACTCTCAGCGTTCAATATACCACATAGATGAATCAAATATACTTCTTTATCATTTTTAATATACTTCATTATTCAATAGTAGATACGCCTTATTGGTTTATGTGAATTTTTTTATTTAAATCTCCATATTTTATATTATTTGCACATACACTGCTTTCATGTACGTAAAAAAGGTATATGAAAAAATGAGTATGTTGATGACATTTTTTTGTCAAAAATTGTATTAAGGTATCATAAAATAATTAACTAGGTATATAAAAACAATAAAAAGGTATAATATGCATGTATGTGAGGTATATTGAATACGAGAGTATGTACACCCAGTAGTACATAATAGGTCGCGTTATTTGGCACCCAGGGTGTAGAATAATCGACACCCACCCTGTATCTTTTGAAACATACATGATTTTTACGTCACATAATTTTTTTCGAATTCCTTATGTCGAGTAGAACGTAAGAAAGTATATACATGACATAAGCCTTTTATTTACGTGATGCTATAAAAAAAACACGTTTTTATGTCGTTTTTATGACTTTTATATTGCTATGACTCATATTTTTTTCATTTTTATGCCGAGTTATATCTTATGTATCAAACATGAATGTAAATAATTTCATACTAACATAGATTTTTTACTTAGGAACGTAAAAAAAATTGTGGGTGCCAAATAGGGTGTCTATCTTGGCGCGCTCGTGCAGGCGACAAATAATGGTGGTCGTTATGAGTGAACCTGTCGTGAATAGTTACTTGAGACACGCGACAGAAGACATGTTAAAAAATGGACGCAAGGAGATAAATGTCCATGCCGAAAGTGCAAACTAGGGGTTTTGCTCAACCCCTTTACCGGAGATTTGCTCAGTAACCTCCTCAGGTATGGTTTCATGGATGGGCACAACAGTCAGTGGATAAGTGATGATGAAGATGATGAATTCCATGGGGCGGCGGTGGAAGGAAATGATGTGCAAGAGGACAATAAAAACGATCGACAAGAACAAGAGGACCAAGAGCCTCATGATCCCGCACATGATCATGGAGAAGATGTGGAAGAAGACGGTGACACGGGGACACCCTTAATGGAAGTTGTTCGTAACCCTGATCTCAAAGAACTGCTTTTGAGAAAGAACACTACCTCGAGATCTGATGTTAGAGAGCAATCTAAGCTGGCGCAACTAGAGATAGACTCGAAGACACCGTTATATCTAGGCTGCGGTCCGGGAGAGTCCCGCCTGAGAGTGACGCTTGATGTTCTGTAGATGAAGGAGAGAGACAAATGGAGCGACATAAGCGTCGATACAAGCCTGCAATACTGGCATGATATCTTTCCAGAGGGAAACACGTATCCTAAAAGTTGTGACGAAGGCAAGAACGTCGTGTGCCTCTTTGATTTACCGCCCGAAAAATACCATATGTGCTTCAACGATTGCTATATTTATCGGAAAGAGGACGCGGACAAGACCATTTTTCTAGTTTGCAACACCGCTCGATACAAGAAAGGGAAGAAGAAAGCTGCTCGAAAAGTTGTGTGGTACTTTCGCGGGCCGCAAGGAAACAGAGCTCATGCGCTGGCACGCGAAAAGTAGGAACAAAGTTTCGAAAGATCCAAAGCGGAATGAAAAAGTAAATCTGACACATCTTTCGCATGCAATCCAATGTAAAGCAATTGACTGTGAATATCTAACGTTTAGGGCGGAGGCAAGGAACATCAGGTTGGGTGTGAGCACCAACAGAGTCAATCCGTTTGGAAACCAGAGCAGAACGCATAGCACGTGGCCCGTTTTTATATGGATGTACAATATCCCCTGGTTGTGCATGAAGAGGAAGTATATTCACATGAGTATGCTAATTCAAGGGCCGAAACAACCAGGGAACACCATCAATCTATACCTGAAGCTGCTTAAAGATGTGCTGGACACTCTATGAGCCGATGAAGGGGTCAACACATGGGACGCCTTTGGTGAAGAATATTTCCCAGTGAGAGCTGTCTTGCTCTGTACGGTTCACGGCCTACTCGGCAACGGATATTTGGCGGGCCAGGTGTGCCACGGACATAACGATTGCGTGAGGTGCATGGATGACCGCACGTTTATGCAACTTCCGAAAGATCCTGGGACTTCAAAAATAGTCTTCGTTGGCCATCGAAGGTGGCTACCCAACAAAGACCCGTGGAGAAGGCGAGGAGACCTTTTTAACGGTGAAAATGAGCTCCGCGGACCCCCACGTAAGAGGTGCGGCAAAGAAATCTACAAGTTAATGAATGATTGGAAGGAATGCCCAGAGCCGGGCCGGAAAGAAGCAAAATGTGTCCAAACCGCTTCTGGATGTATGGAAGACGAGGTCGGTGTTTTGGGACTTGCCATACTGGCCCATTCTCGATATGCCTCACTGCCTTGATCTAATGCATATCGCGAAGAATGTGGTTAAAATTTTGTTTGGCACGCTGCTCAACATGCCGGAGAGGACCAAAGACGGGGTGAAAGCAAGAAACGTGTCGTGGGATAATCACGGCAGACGTTATCAGGGGTAACTTACTTTGGGGCAAATCGACTCTGGTGTTTGGGAGAGGGTTTAGCTCAGGGTAAGTCATGCTATCAATCGATCTGGTAGCTCTGGCAATAATGTCGCCGAGTCTCCGATCTAGGGTTACAACTATCAGCTCTCGTATTACAGAGATACTCGAATATCTGGTCAAGCTCTTTTGTTTCTCTGATCCTAGGAGCCGGTTTATATATTACCCGGCTCCCTGGTTTCCTATACAAGGCATACCCGGAATCCTACCCGGAAACCGGACACAACCCTAAGTCTCCTAATATTGACCCCTAAGGTACGGGTTACAAGGCCTACGTTCCCTCTTGGGCCTTCTAGAAACTCCTCCACCTTGGGTCGGGTCTTGTGTGAATCACTTCGGGCCGGGTTTCACCTAGGCATGGGCCTACCGGGTTACCGTCCCCCCATCAGTACTGCCCATAATAGCTTGGGCTTCTCGGGATCAACCATGAAGCGCACGCTATTCCCTACAAAACAATAAACATTCAAATTCATAATATTCCGGGTTAGAGTGCTTTGATAATAGCTAGGCCTGCTCTTTAGGGCGGTCCATATAATAACCCGGTGTTTTCCGAGTCAGGGCATCATTTCCTGGGTCAACACTCCGAAGAAATGTGACAAGACTCAGCTCCGTACCGTTGTCAATCAGTCCGAATATCACGGCCGTAATCCACCTCAATCTCGATCCGGATATCTCGCTACGGGTATCTTGATATTTATCCCCAAATATCCGGGCCGAATCACTTTTCTCCGAAAATTTCGCGCTTGCCGCCTAAACCTAGGGCATTTCTCCCCCGCACCTATAAATAGGCCTCCAGGGGTCAACCCTAGATCTACCAGCCAATAGGCATTATGTAATATGCCTGATACAATTATTCTTTTAATAGTACGCCTGTGCACTTTTCGATACTATTTCCCCGGTTTGTAATACATTTAAACTTTCATAGTTTTTGGTGGCCCTTCTTGCCATTCTCCTTGATATGATGTTTCCCAGTCTTAAACTTTTTTGCTGCTTTTCTGATTTTCGCTCTTTTTCCTTCTATGGGACTCGGTTTCGGGGTCTTCAGGCCGGGCGTTCGGGTTACCAGAAAAATTCGGGTCGGGTTATTCGGGTTTTTGAAAATTTGGGTTCTGAAAAATGATACCCGAAATTTAGCTAAAATAATAAGAACCCGACAATTCGGGTACCCGATAATTCGGGTTCGGGTTCGGGTTTTCCCGATTTACCCGAATAGGAGCATCACTTAAAGAAATTCCTCAATGCATCAGAGACGTATCTACTAGAGAAGAACTTAGGCAGATCGATCGGTGCGGCGCCGCACCCGTACACGCAGTATAGGGATCCCACCCGGAGCAACACCGCATCATAACATGTCGTTTAATCCATGGAGGTGGCGAGCGCCGCGCTGTACCATAGTATACCGTCAAGATAGGCGACAGGCGCTGCGCTGTACCCGAACATGCCGTCAAGGTAGGAGGTGGGCATTGCATATCACCAAAACACGTCATCGAGGTAGGCGGCGGGATGTGACAAACACGATGCAACTTCTTGTCATCTCAGGCTTGGGCGGGTGCAGGGTCTATGGAAGGCCACCGCGTGCAAGCGGCAACCAGGTCAGGGTCTCGGTCCGTCGTGGCATGTTCGTGTGCGTAAAGTTGAGTGATTGAGACTTCGAGGCTTGTGGCCAATGATGCGTCCTTGGGCTCTGCGGGAGTTTAATTCACGTTGTTGGGCTATGCGGGAGTTTAATTCATTGTATTTAGCTAAAATCACTTATCTACTTCAGGTTATTCGGGTTGTTCGGGTTATAGAAGTGTAAACCCGAATTTCCTATATAAAATTCGGGTTTTTAGAATTGACACCCGAATAGGTACTCGGGTTTTTCGGGTTCGGGCTATTTGGGTTCGGGTTCGGGATTTTCGGGTTCGGGCTTCGGGTTTCGGGTTTTATGCCCAGCGTGACCGGGTCTCAGGATATTTTGACCAAGTGGACTTTATTTCTTAAGTCCCCAAGTCCCCAAGACTCGGATTTTTGGGTTTTAAGCTTGATATCTAAACAATTTGTTGCTTTTCTCAAATTCCCAAGTCCCCAAGGCCCGAATTTCCGAGTCTAGGGATTTGTAGTTCTCAAAAGGCAAATTGTTTTTGCTAAGGCCCAAAACCTAGAGCTACTCATGCAAGTTTGAAGTTATGCTTAATAAATTGTGAGTTTCTGGCTGTTAACCTTTGACTCCGCATAACTTCTGGTTTGGATGACCCTTTTGATCCTCTTTGTTGTAAGCCGGCTTTCGCGTGGATATTCAGTGCTGCTATAACTTTATAAAAACAGGGTCAGGCAAGTCCCGGTGGGCATCATGACTGATTGTGATTATACGTTAGCAAAGCACGCCACATTGTTGCGAGTCACATCAAGCTTAAACAAGAGAAATCAAGAAAAGTTGGCTCTATTGTCTGGTTATAAGATTGTAACCGTACTTATTGCAAGTAATCGGTCCTTATAACTTAATGGCATCGTGGCCGGGTCTGAGATTATTGATGTGCTATTGAAGCAATCAGCCCCCAAGACCTATATATGCAATCTAGAACAATATTAAAACTAGTGTACTATAAGCAAACAACTAATACTTACCTGATAAAGAAAAAACAGAACGTAAAAACAGAAAGATTAAAACTTAATAGAAATAAACAAGATAGAAACAATATCATAGTTTAACCATCTCTTTATTGATATGAGAAAAGTTAGGTCAGCAAGCCGCCTCATTAAAAACCCTCCAGTCCCCTTAGGTACCCTGGATAGGAAAAGAGTGCGTCTGAAACCTGCTGCCTGTTACATCGTGTAATCCAACTTGTAAACCTAGCCTATGCTAAGGGTAGTATGGACGTAGCTGAGCCACGTTCCATGGTCTTTCCCTCTGTTGCATAGATGAAGTGGTGTGGGTGGTGTCATTGACAGTATCCGACTCTTCCCTTGCATCTATTAAGTAATATGACCCGTTGTGCAAATTCCGGCTTATGATGAACGGGCCTTCCCATGTTGGAGATAACTTGTGCTTTCCCTCCTTTGATTGTACCAAGCGCAATACCAGGTCCCCTTCCTGGAAGACCCGGGTTTTGACTCGCCGGCTGTGGTATCGCCTCAAATCCTGCTGATATATGGCTGATCTCTCCAAGGCTTGTTCTCTGTGCTCTTCTAGCATATCCACGGCACCTGCCGGGTCTTCTCATTCTCCACCTCAACATAAGCCGCCACACGAGGTGAATCATGAATAATGTCACTCGGCAACACTGCCTCTGCACCATAAACCATAAAAAACTGGGTCATCTGAGTAGATCTGTTAGGTGTAGTGTTAATTCCCCAAACCACTGATGGTAACTCCTCAACCCATGCTCCAGCAGCTCTGAGGCACGGGACTCTCAGCCGTGGTTTTAACCCACGAAGTAACTCCTGGTTTGCGCTCTCCGCCTGTCCATTGGCTTGTGGATGGGCTACCGAGGCTATGTCAAGGCGGATGCCATTGTTTCCACAGAATTTTTCCATCTCACCTAAGGACATGTTGGTTCCATTGTCTGTTTATTATGCTGTGGGGATATCCAAACCGATAGATAATCTTTTTCAGGAACTTGACTGTTGTGACTGCTTCACAATTGGTGACCGGCATAACTTCAACCCACTTAGTAAACTTGTCAATAGCCACCAAAAGATGAGTCTTTTTGCAAGGCGACATGTGAAAGGGGCCCACCATATCCATACCCCAAATAGCAAACGGCCAGGTCAGCGGGATTGTTCGCAACTCCATAGCCGGCACATGGGTTTGGCGAGCATACCTTTGACATCCATCGCACCTTGCCACCAAGCGCTCCGCGTCTGCTAAGGTCGTGAGCCAGAAGAAACTGTGTCGATATGCTTTAGCCACAAGGGATCTTGTGGAGGCATGATGCCCACAATCACCTTCATGGATATCCTTCAAAATCTGTCGGCCTTCTTCTGGTGCTACACAGCGCAAAAAGACTCCTGCTGCACTCCTTTTATACAACTCTCCATTGATGATAGAATAACCCTTTGCTCGTCTCAGGATTTTCCGGGCTAAAACTTCCTGTGGTGGTAACTCGCCCCGTGATAGGTAGGCCAAAAACGGCTCCGTCCACTCGGGAACAGCGCGTACTGTGGCCACGAGCGCCAAACCTGGGTCTTGGTTAGCCACCTCTTCTTCAGATTCGGTTTTGAAAGATGGACGCCACAACTCGTCCAGGAAAACATTAGGTGGAACCGGCTCTCGGTGCGAGCCGAGTCTTTCGAGCGCATCTGCTGCCTCGTTCTTTCGCCTGTCAATATGTTCCACCTCATACCCGGAAAAAGCCCCGGCCACCCTGTCCACCTCTCTGCGATATGCTGCCATTGTTGTGTCCTTTCTATCCCAAGTTCCTGAGACCTGTTGTACCACAAGATCCGAGTCTCCATAGCAACGTATTCGCCTGATGTTCATCTCCTTTGCTACTCTCAATCCGTGTAATAATGCCTCATACTCGGACACATTTTGGAGCAATCGAAGTGAATTTGCAACACGTAGCTCAATTTGTCTCCTTTGGGTGATGTAAGTACCACCCTAGCTCCTGATCCCTCGTACTGCTTAGAACCATCAAAGTGCATCACCCAAGACTCGAACTTGGCATCATTGTAGGCATGCTTGTGTGAGTCCAATCATTGATAAAATAAGCTAAGGCCTGAGATTTGATTGCAGACCTGGGCTCGTAGTTGATGTGATAATCTCCCATCTCAATGGCCCACTTGGCTATTCTACATGTCGCGTCTGAATTTCTGATAATATCTGCCATTGGTATAGAACTAACCACTGTTATGGGGTGTTCCTGAAAATATGGTTTCAATTTCCGTCTGGCCATGAAGACCCCGAAAACTAACTTTCGCCAATGTGGGTAACGCTGCTTTGCTTCCGATAGGACTTCACTCACATAATAAACCGGCCTCCGTATCGGATGATCCTTCCCATCCTCTTTGCGCTCAACAACAACCATTGCGCACCGCCCGGGGCCCGGCAGCAACGTATAACAACATGGGCTCTTTGGGACCCGGCGCTGCCAAAATCGGTGCCTCAGATAACTGCTTTTTCAGAGCTTTGAACGCCTCGTCCGCCTCTTGGTCCCAAACAAATTTGTCGGTTTTCCTCAAGAGCCGGTATAAAGGTATTGCCTTTTCCCCAAGCCTGGATATAAACCGGCTTAGCGCTACTACACATCCTGTAAGCTTTTGAACATGCTTCAGGCCTTCCGGCTTTTTCAGGCTTTGAATAACTTTGATCTTGTCCGGGTTTGATTCAATTCCTCTCTCAGAGACAATGAAACCGAGTAACTTTCCTGATGGAACTCCAAATACACACTTTGTGGGGTTAAGCTTCATCTGATATCTTCTCAAATTCCTAAACATTTCCTTTAGGTCATCAATGAATATTTCTGCCCTCCTTGTTTTAATCACCACATCATCAACATAAGCATGGACGTTGCGTCCAATCTGATCCTTAAAACACTTCTGAATGCACCGTTGGTACGTTGCACCAGCGTTCTTTATCCCAAAATTCATAGTTTTGTAACAGAAAGCGCCAAAGGGGGTTATGAACGATGTTTTCTCCCAATCTTCCTTCTTGAGCTTGATCTGGTGATACCCGGAATAAGCATCCAGGAAACACAATAGGTCACTTCCAGCCACTGCATCTATATCTGATCTATTCTTGGAAGGGAAAACGGATCCTTTGTGCAATGCTTGTTGAGACTCGTGTAATCTATGCACATCCTCCACTCGTTACTCTTTTTCATCACTAGAACCGGATTTGCCAACCAATCCGGGTAAAAAAACCTCCATGATAAAGCCGGCCGCAAGGAGCCGAGCTATCTCCGCTCCTATAGCCTTTCTTCTTTCCTCATTCATTTTTCTCAATCCCTGCTTCACAGGCCGAGACTTGGGATCAACATGCAAACTGTGCTCAGCTAACTCGGTCGGGATACCCGGCATATCGCTAGGTGTCCAAGCAAAAAACGTCTTGATTTTCACGAATGAACTCTATGAGTGCTTCTTCCTGCTTATTGTCTAGGTTAGATCCTATAGAAAATTGCTTGGAGGGATCACCTTCGACAAAAGCCACCATCTTGGTGTCATGGGCTGCTTTGAATTTTGCTCTCTCATCCTCCGTATTCGGTCTTTTCAGTGTTGTTCTATCTTCCGGGTCTACCTGAGACCGGTAATACTTGAGTTATTCCTTCCTGGAAGCCTGTTCTGCCATTGCCGCGTCTCCTTCGTCACACTCCGCTGCCACAACCCGGTTGCCATGTGTAGTAATGGTTTGCTTGGGACCCGGGATCTTTAGCTGCAGGTATACGTAACACGGCCTGGACATGAACTTGGCGTAAGTCGGCCTTCCGAACAGCGCGTGATAAGGGCTGCACAATTTTACCACCTCAAACGTGAGCCATTCCACTCGAAAATTATCCTTGGATTCTCCAAAAGCAACTTCTAGTGTTATCTTTCCTTCAGGGCACGCCGAGTGACCCGACACAATTCCATGAAAAACTGTAGAACTTTTCTGCAACCGAGACTCCTTGAGCCCCATGCGTAGGAAGGTTGCCCAGTATAAGATATTGATGCTACTTCGACCATCCATCAAAACCTTTTTCAGCTCGTAACCATTGACCTGTGGTGCGACCACCAAAGCTAACACACCCGGATGTTGTATTGTTTCCGGGTGATCCCTTCTACTCCATGTTACCTTTTGATCTGACCATCTCAGATATCTGGGAACGACTGAAGAAACCGAGTTTACGGCTCTTTTGAGTATCTTTCTATCTTTGTTGGAAGTCCCTGTAGTATGAACGTGGTACTGCCCTAACTGCTTGGGGTTAGCTTGAAAACCTCCAGCACCTCCCTGATTATTACCCGAATTACCACCTCCTGCGTTGCCAGCTGGGGGTGGCCCGTTGCCCGGGTTTCCACCCGGACCCGGTCCTCCTCCCCGGCCTGCACCTCGCATGGCCTTCCATCTCTGTAAATCCACGCACTGCTTCAACGAATGATTAGCCGGCCTGCCGTTCCTACTATGTCGCGGACACGGCATCTTGAATGCCTCTAGATGATTAGCCGGCCTTGGTGGTCCTTGGTAATTTCCTCCATTAAAATTTCCTCCTTTGAAATTTCCCTCTTCTCTGGGTCTCGCAAACCCGGCTTCTGTATTGGCGACAAACTAGGAATTTCCCTCATACGGGCGCGTGTGCTGGTTATTTCCGTTACTTCCTCCGTTATTACCCGGCGCAGTCCCATTGCCCGGTCTTCCATTATTATTTGCGTTGGATTTTGCTTTTTTATCGTCAACATCCTCCTCTGTGGTATCTGTGGCGGCGTGCTTGTTGCACGCGTCCATCAACTCTCCCATTGTAACCTCTGAAGCGTGCCGACTAGACTTCATGCGTGTCAGCTTTTGCACTAAGGGTATGTACTTGCATGTTTTCGCCATAGCTTGTAATGCATCCTTCGGCTGGATATCAGTGGACGAGTGGAGAATTTCCATAACCCGGCGCACCCAACTGCGCGCCGACTCTCCCTTCTTCTGGACACATCGCTCTACATCATCGATCGTAAACAACTTCATGCACGTTCCATGAAAGTGCTTGATGAAGGCAGTTTTTAGGTCACTCCATGAATTGACGGATCTTTCGGGTAGGTTATTGAACCATAACTTTGCTTCTCCCTCTGACATCATTAGGTACATAAACTTGGCTTGAAGATTCTCAGATGCGTTGCAAATCGACATTGCCATCTCATAACTGCTCAACCAGGTTTCTGGATCCATGGTCGGCTCATAATTAACCACTTTACCCGGTTCCTTGAACTTATCAGGGTAAGGCTCAGCCCTGATGGCGTCCAACAAACACTTAGGCCCGGCGAGATTTTCCGGTACTGGCCTCACCCGGAAAACGTGAGATCCCGCGGCAGGTACGGCGGGGGGTGCAACCGCTACCGGCCCTCGTACCGCAGACCCGGCCGCTGCACGCCTGGCTCGAGAACTGTCCACAATAGCTTGCGCCGCTCATGCTGCAGGCGTTGCCGGCCTACTGGGAGGAGGCGGCATTTGTTGCTGCTCTGCCCTCCGCCGCGCCGAGCTCGACTGAATATAGCCGGTATTCCCGTTCTGCCAACTAACATATGGTGTTCCGTGCATTCCTCTCCTGTTATCCGGATAATTGGCCTGTTGAGCTACTGCTGTGCGCAACAGGTCTATCGTCCGCCGGGTCCCCACTGCATGGGGTGACTCTCCTACGGGGATGCGATCAAGTGCCAATGTTGCTGCATATACATTATCCATGGGGTTATTGAAGTGACCTGGTGGAGTATGAAATCGTGGTGGGGGTGGTGGTGCTGTATTGCCAACAGCGATTCCTGTCTGCAATGAGGGTAACCCGGCTTGCATGTTTGCCGGCTGTCCTCCCAAGGTCGCATCTTGATGTCCGGTTTCCTGATTCACAGCCAGGATTGGTTGATCCTGAGGTGTAATGAACAGTGCGGGCGGGTGTAAACTTCCGCCCGTTGTCGGTAATCTCGTTTGGTGCCTCTGATTGTAAATCCTAGTCGACTGAACCTGAAGCCGGTTCTCCAATTGTTCCAGCTCGCGCTGGCGCGTGGCTATCCCTTGTTTCTCAGCTTCAACATCTCTCCTTTGTTGATCCAATCCACGGCGAGCTACATCCAGATCTCGGCCGCGTGCCGCCGCGTTTTCTGGGGTTATCACCGTTGCTAGCACCGTGGGATCTAAGATCAGGTTATTGTTGAACAGGGCCGGATTTCGCAGATTGGAAGGTCCCGCTCCTGGCGTTCTGTTTGCCATAAACCCAAACATGTTTCTCTGCCGCTCGCTTTCTCCGGTATGGCTGGTGACTGAGGCCGACTCTCCGTCAACCCGGGCTATAACCAAGTTTCCATCAACCGGAACTTGTTGCTGGGCCAGCGCTCGCGCCGCTCCGACCGTGGCCGTCGACACATCTCCCTGATTGAGATTGGTTGCAGGGGCTGTGTAGACCGCGACCCGGCGCGCGATGCCTGGCGAAGACTCGTATTCTTCCTCATCACAGCTATCCTCCTCGTACCGATCTTCCAGCAGGTGCAAGATAGACTCAGTATCATCTTCTCTCATGACCCGACCATGCGGGGTCCGTGCCGGCTCCTTTGGCTGTTCCCTCTTCGTGGTGGGCTCTTATACCGGATCGGCTGTCCCGACCGAATCTTCTCCGTCCGACTGAACGCAGGTCGCTTCTCCTGACACAGAATCATACTCAATATGATCAGGAATAGAACCGGACGTACGTACCATGCCGACGAAGACGTTCACCCGGCTGATTGTGACGATAGATCCGGTTTCTAGCAGATCCGACTCTGGTCCCCAAACAAAGTCGTCTACCATCTTCTCTCCTTCGGGGTTGGTGATGATCTCGCCGATGACGAGGTTCCTCATGCTTTCCCGAGCTTCTCCCGTGATGTAAACACCCTTGGACGTAGGCCCCACGGTGGGCGCCAACTGTCGTGGGATAATCACGGCAGACGTTACCAGGGGTAACTTACTTTGGGGCAAATCGACTCTGGTGTTTGGGAGAGGGTTTAAGTCAGGGGAAGTCATGCTATCAATCGATCTGGTAGCTCTGGCAATAATGTCGCCGAGTCTCCGATCTAGGGTTACAACGATCAGCTCTCGTATTACAGAGATACTCGAATATCTGGTAAGGCTCTTCTGTTTCTCTGATCCTAGGATCCGGTTTATATATTACCCGGCTTCCTGGTTTCCTATACAAGGCATACCCGGAATCCTACCCGGAAACCGCACGCAACCCTAAGTCTCCTAATATTGACCCCTAAGGTACGGGTTACAAGGCCTACGTTCCCTCTTAGGCCTTCTAGAAACTCCTCCACCTTGGGCCGGGTCTTGTGTGAATCCCTTCGTGCCGGGTTTCACCTAGGCATGGGCCTACCGGGTTACCGTGCCCCCATCCAAAATGACCTGAAATATTTTCGTATTAGGGAAGATCTTCAGGGGGACTCCCAGATGATGACGACTACAACCAATCGTGTGATGAGGAGACGGAGGGTTGCAAGGCCAAAAGGGTTAAGAGGAATGACTATTACTACCCCCTCCTTCTTCACTCTTTGTCCGGACGAGATCACAAAATTGATGATGTGCCTTCTTGGAGTCAAAGTCCCTTTCGGTTACTTAGGGCTAATAAGAAAATTCCGAAACGCGCAGAAACAAAAGTTTAGCGGGATGAAGTCTCATGAATGTTACGTGATGATGACGCAGATACTTCCGGTTGCGATCCGCGGGATAATGGACAAGCACGTCCGGGAAACCCTGTTTGGCCCGTGTAACTTCGACGTGGTATCTCAAAAATCGATCACAGGGAAGCAGATCTCAAGGCTGCAGGAAGAGATTGTCGTGATACTGTGCGAGCTTGAGATGTACTTTCCACCATCTTAATACCAAAGTATTAATACAAGCTTTACAAACTAATGACTCTAAGTCGATTGTGTGCATGATGTACCATCCATTGCACATATACAAGCAACATATTAATACCAAAAGTACTTATAAGGAGTGTAATATATTATGCATGCCCTCATAATAGAAGATGCATCACATAAGACTGTCAAAATGAGAAAGAAGGCCTTCTCCCCGGTCATATCTTCCTCTCAATCGGAGTCATCCTGAAAATGTGAAATAAATAAAATTAAGTATCTGTACTGGCAAAAACATATGTCAGCTTGATTTACAATACCTCACTGTCAGTGATACTATCCCACATAAATGGAAACTCGCAATCCTCATGGCCACCGACATAAAAAGCTTCATCAGCTGGATGCCTCAAGTTCACATAACCTTGATTCTTACAACCAAAGCAGTGTCCTTCAAAAACAAAAAACAAGATATTGGACTTACTTTACTAATAACTAACATGTTACGAACTTTGATCTAAAACGTCATAACTACCATGCTCAACATATGTGTTCTTCTATTGGTACATATCATGGACGATATCATCCATCTCAGGCCGTTGTATCTACACAACATGATGTGTTTGAAAGGATGAATGGGGTCATCAAAGGATTTATTCGCAACAGAGCCCGTCCGGATGGAAGCATGGTTCATGGCTTTCTCACCGAAGAGTGCATCTCTTTATACACGAATCATATTGACGTAGAGGACCCTGTTGGTCTGCCCAGAAACAAGTACATTTGCAAGCTCGATGGAGAAGGTCACAAAAATGGACGTAGAGAAGTGCATGTGGATCAGGCTTGTCGACGCACCGACTTTAACAGGGCAAACTTAGTAGCTCTCCAACACATTGACATGCTTGATACTTGGGTGGAAAAACACAGGAGCTGGATTAAGAAAAAGTACACTGAACAAGGCAAGCGGAGGACCGAAGGAGAAATAATCAGAGAGCATAACTCCACTTTCTTGTGTTGGTTTAAAGATGATTGTCGCTAACCCACTGCCAAGGGATAGTGCAAAAAATAAACTCGTGTATGCCTTGCCTTGCTCTCCCAACCTAGTGACGTTTCAATCATATGATATCAACGAGTTTACTTTCTACCCGGAGGAGAAATACAAAACTTTCGATTATCAAAACTCAGGGGTAACGATGGAATCCTACGCCGGTGACAAAAAGTTAAGATATTATGGAAGGATCGAGGAGATATGGGAGCTTAACTACTCTGGAGAGAAGGTGCCTATGTTCCACGTAAGATGGGCTAGGATGTTGACCGTCAGAAAAGAAGACCAATACTTTACAACCATGGTTATTCCCGAAGCCGGAACTTCATCAAGGGCGAACGTAACAGCGCAAAATGAGCCATGGGTATTGTCTAAGCATGTGTCCCAATGCTTCTTCATAATAGACCCCTCAAGGCCTAGCCGTGTTGTCGTGAGGAGAGGGAAAATAAATATCATCGGAATGGATGGACTCGTTGACGAGGACGATTTGACACGTTCGGCGACCCAAATTTTGACGATGATCAAGAAGATGATGATGATAGTCATGCAACATACACCACAAGAAGAAGCAAAACTATGCTACCTAGGCATGGTATTCCATTCAAAAGAAGAAGTCATGATGTGGGGCTAAATTATGCAACTGCGACCAAAAAAGGCAAAAAGATCAAACATTGAGAAACTATGTCTATATTTGTCTACCTTGTATGCGACAAAACTATGTGTATGCATGGATCAACTGGTCTGATGTGCACTTATCTAAATTTAATGTACTTTGTTATTTATTTGAAATGTGTGGAGTTATTATTTGAAACATAAAGGATATAATGGAAAACAAAATAAAACAATAGAAATCATAACGGAAACAATGGAAAACAATAGAAAACATAAAGGAAAACAATAGAAAACATAAAGAAAACAAGAGAAAACAAAACATAAATAATGGAAAACAAAATAAAAAAAATAGAAAACATAAAGGAAACAATGGAAAACAATAGAAAACATAAAGGAAAATAATAGAAAACATAAAAACAATAGAAAACATAAAGAAAACAAGAGAAAACAAAAAGGAAATGTGTGGAGTTATTATTTGAAACGACAACTGAAAACATAAAGGAAATAATGGAAAACAACTGAAAACAAAATAATGAAAAGAGAAAACATGAAGGAAATATTGGAAAACAAAATAAAACAAAAATAAAACATGAAGGAAAACAACTAAAACAATAGAAAACATGAAGGAAGTATTGGAACACAATAGAAAACAAAGATAAAACAAGAGAAAACATGAAGGAAATATTGGAAAACAAAATTTAACAATAAAAAACAAAAATGAAAACAAGAGAAAACATAAAGGAAATAATGGAAAACAAAAATTAACAATAATAAACAAAAAGAAAACAAGAGAAACATATAAAGGAAATACTTATGGAAAACAAAATAAAACAAAAATAAAACAAGACAAAAAATAAATGTGTCTCAATTGTTATAAATGCGTTTGAATTACTTTAAAGAAAAAATAAAACAGTAATGTTTCTCAAAGAAACATAAAGAAAGAATAAAACAGTAAATCAATTCAAAGAAAAATTAAAAATTAAAAACAAAAAGGTAGCGCTGGCGAACATACCTGCTGGTCCGCCAACGCTATGTTACCGCTGGGCGACATCCGTTGTTCGCCAGCGGTAACATAGCGCAGTCAAACCAGCAGGTATGTTCACCAGTACTAAGTCTCGCTCGTGTCACTTACACGTGCCCCCCCCCCCCCCGCCTCTTCCCTACGGAGCACAGAGTGCCAAGGACTTAGCCGTTTTCGCCCGACGATCGAAAGCAAGCACACGAATGCGCGCGCCCGCGGCCAACTGATCGACGGCGTCCACCTCCCCGCGCCGCACCTCCCTCCCCTCTCCTCTCTGCAGCTCCGCCCACGGCCACCCCCTGCCACGGCCGCCACATCGACGCTGGTGACCCCTGAAGCCCTCTCCATTCCCGCACTCCTTCCCGCGGCGGTGCTATGACCTCTGCTCCGCTAGTGCTCTCTGCCCTGCCACGCCCTCAACGTGTTCTACGGAAGGTTTGCAAGAAAAAAATGCGTTTTTTGGTGTTTTTGGTACTAGTGGTTTGCAAGAATCATGTGGATGGTATTGTGGATGTGGATGATGGTGGTGTGGTGGTGTAATGACGACGAAGGAAGTGATGGCGTGGTGTGTGGATGTGGGGGTGTGCGATGTGATGGCGGTGATGGTGGTGGTGTGCGATGTGATGACGATGTCGAAATTTGGATGTCGGTGATGGTGGTGTGTGATGGCGGTGATGTGGTGGTGTATATATGCATGTGTTGGCCCACCTTCGTGTGGATGTCGAAATTTGGGATGAAATGGGGAGCATGGGGTGGAATTTTATGTGCAGGTACTCACCTGAGGCCCTTAATTGTCGGAATGTCGATTAATTTCCGTTCCGGCAATTTTGCGTACTCCATATGTGATATTTTTAGCAAAGGTCATGCCAAAATTTTCCGTGAATTTTGGCATTACTTTTGCTAAAAAATATCATATATTAGATTGCCCGGGAAATTTGGACTCATGAGTATATATCTTAAATTTTAGGATTTACTGAACTAATTTCTCCTTTTCTCTCCTTAGATATGGCCGACAACGACGAGGCGGGTGGTTCTGGGACCGGACGCGGGGACGACGATGCGTGGCTCTCTATGCTTCCCATCGGAGGAGGAACCCTAGTTCTGGGACCGGAGCCGGAGACGCGGGGCGATGCAGCCAACGAGATGGAGGAAACCATTCTTCAGGAGGCGCGCACCGATACATCGGCTGGAGAAGGTCAAACCGGCAGTGGTACCGGGGATACCACCTCCGGTAGCTCAGCGCCGCGTAAGCGCAAAGATAGACGACCAAACCTGCTCGCCACCGTCTGGCAAGAGTTCACGGTAGTGGACCCCAAAAGTGGTGCTCATGTCGAGCCGGAGGAGTACGCTAAGGGGTATGGAAACTAGATAGACTGCATTCTCGAGACTTTGGAAACGTTAATACGGGCCAGCTCAGAGATAAAGAAACACAAGGCTATGGCCGCCCTGCTCATTGAGAAGCTCGGTACAAGTTCCCGGATCCTTACGACAACTAGGACCTGAAGAGCAATCTGGTCAACTCGTTAGCACTTGGAAAGTTCACTAAGTCATTTATGACTTGGAGATCCAGTTTGCGGTAGATGGTTGAGGCGGGTAAGGGTTTTGATGAGATCCATAAAATGTGGCCCTCCATTTCGGAGGAAGACTTGGCCACATTCAAGGTCGACGAACTCAAAACGGAAAGGCAGAAGCTGAGGAAATGGGGAAAAGATTTCTGAGAGAAGAACATAAGTCCGCACAATCTCGGAAGCCGGGGTTACCTTGGGAAGGCCAAAATTTGGGCTAAGCAGGATGCGCAGAGGACAGGGCCGAACCTGTATGACAAGATCACCGACCGGCAGGTGAGAAATTTTGTTAGGGCCCATTATAGGGAAGATCCCCCAAAACCCGGCGATCTTATGTTGAACAAGAAGGTCAAAGAGCTCGAGAAGAAATATCTCGAGGAAGAAGAAAAAGAACGTCTTTCTTAGTCTGATGCGGGGTCCTCGGCGACGATGAACAAGCACCCCTATGACTCCCCTTTTATTAGGGCGCTTAACGCGACGAAGGGAGTGGCCATAGATAAGAAGCCGTATCGTGGCCATGTGCATGGCCTCGGAAAGGGTCATCGGCATGCGCACTACTACCCGGACACTAAGGAGAAGAGAAAGAAGCGGAACAAGGTGCCAGAGAAAATGATCGACGAACTTGTGAACGAGAGGGTCAACGCGCTCCTCCCTAGCATCCGTGCGTCTGTCGCTCAGCCTTAGCGCCTTGGATGGAAGGTGGCGGACAAGGGCCTCCCCCCGTGATCAATATATCCCCCATCGTGGCGCCTGCTGTGCAGAACAAGGCCCCCATTGTGGAGTCTATTGCGCAGAATGAGGCGGCCGCCAACCCTGAGCCGCATGGTCGCGAAGATCCGTCGCGGCCCCGCCACGTCTCTGCAACGCCGCCGACGACCCTAAGCGGTCCTGTAGCGTTCCCACATTTAATAATGTAAGGAAACCTGTGTTATTGTGCTAGTCCCTGGATCAATTGCTAGCACCACAGTACAAAATGAAATATCATGCAAATGCATCAAATTCTATTACATCGCATGATCCAGTCTTTGCAAAATAGTATTACAATTTGCATAGTCTTAGAAGACTAGCAGTAAACAGAGATATACAATGAAAGACATAGTACAACATTGAGCCCATCTTCTTCATGTGCCACAGGCAAAACATGTTGGCGATAGTCTCGAGATCCTAAACGAAATCCTCACTCGTCTTTAGAAACATCTGCAATATGGAATATGCATCCACAAGGGGGTCAATACAATTTAATGTATTGGCAAGTAACACTATGGTGGATATAAATGGCAAGACTAATACTACATGCTTATTTGGCTGAGTGGAGTTTAGGCTAAGTTTGCATAAAGCCAGTTTTGTCATATCTTTTGTAAAACAAACTTTTCTTTTCAAAGGGGTGGCAACATTGGATTAAGATTCCAAGCACCACAATACTCTTCACTTTGTCAAAATTTTACTTATTGAAATTGGTGATGAGATTCTTCCGTCAATCCTTGTCCAGCTGCTCATAGTTGTCCATAACCGGGGACACGGCTAAGATCTTAGTTTGTTGACTCTGCAGAGTTTGTGCACTTTCACCTTCAGACTCAAATCAGCCCAAACATCCTATACACCCTGACTGTATTAAGGAAAGGAGAAGATTGAGACGAGATCTTTTAGAAGAAATTCCATGACTGTTTGGCTTACCCGTTCCACCTATAATTATGCTACATCTGCTTGTAAGCCTAGTGAGATCATTCAACTTAGTTGATCAAGACAGAGCCCATATGACTAAAGGCTGCACGGGAAGCTACTAAACTTAGAAGGACATAGTAATCTCTTTGTTCCTGGGTGGCCATCCGCAAGTGACAACCTCAAGTGGAATAACCCTTAGATAAGGGCCCTGAGGCAACACTCAACATAAACCAGTCTTACCACTTCCACCCAGGTGGTTTATTTATTAGTTATACTTAGAATTTTTCCTCAACATCTAGTAAAACAATTTGTAACATTGCATAGCATCTACTAAGTTCTAAGGCTATCAAAATAACAAGGGTAAAAGAGGTTGGCTACACACTACTAGGATAATAGCATAACATAATATAACTTAGTAAAATCAACTTAATTCATAACCAAGCATATAACAAGTTAAAGTCTTGGTCTTTTCCATTTGGGTAAGGTCTGGACAAAATCAACTTGTTATTCTTCAACTTGTATGGATTGCTTCGAGCCTTCACATGCTTGTCTTCTTGGAGTTCATCTTCATGCTTCTATTGTAGTTTCCTCCTTGGATGGATTCTTCTCTGGATCTTGATAGATTTATTCATGGCTTTCACTTCACTAATTTGGTTTGGGTATGGGATGGGCACAAAATACCACTACGTCAAGAGAGAGAAAATAGGAAGAAAGATAGAAAGAGAGAGGGAGATGTTTACTTCTGGATTTCTTCGCACACTTGTACTTCCTTGAGTTGCTTTTAGTGGCGGAGTCTTTTCTTTAGAACTTCTTAATTGATCTTACTTGTAGCTCTTCACGTTGCCACCAAGTTGAAAGTGAAGTGCCTTCTGTTGCTTGAGTCTTGTTTTCCATTTGTTAACTTGATGAATTCTTGAAGCAAGAATAGGGGAGTGGAGAAGTAGATAGAAAGACTAAGGTACTAGTGTTTGAGGTTCACTAATTGGTACTTTATATGTTTTACATATACTAGGGACTTGGTCTTGGCTCCAAAATAGCCACCACATCAAAGAATAACAGTTGAAAACAAAGTCTAAGACATGGTGAAAATGGAAGTACCAACATGATGATTTTTTGGTCAAAAACACATGGTCATGGTCCAGGAGTGTCCAAAATGGTAGGGCAAGGTTATTTCTGGTTCAAGGTTATATAATGGAGCAATTTTGCAAAAGGAACTATATTGAAATTATTTATCAAATTAAATCTATGTCAAAAATAATCAAATATACTAATTAATTCTAAATTTAAATTTAACTTGATGAAATTATTTTGGGACAGAGGGTATAAAATTACACATCCTAAGGTTCCCAAATATTTTTTATTTTCATTTTTTTGATTTGTAGAATTTGAATTATGCCAAAATGCATCAAACAAGCATATTTAAATTTGAACCAATTTAAGTTTATAAAATCTGAATTTTTTCAGTGCCTAAAGTTTCTAAATGTCAAGGGATTTTCAAAAATTCCAAGTTTGCTAAATTTGGGCTTATGATTGAAAAGTTATGATGATTCTTATATTGAGGGGTGTTTCTGCAAAACTGCCAAATTAATTCTATTCGGGGAAAACAGAAAAATAGCTAGGTACACATGGCTGGATCTAACTGGCCAGATGTGCTGACTAAGATGCTACGTGGCTGCTGACTAGGCTAGGGTGACGTGTATTAGTGATTTCATAAGGACCATTGGATCAAGATCTCACGGCCTCAATTGCGTACCTCTTCGGATTAAAAAATAACCGTCCGATCTAGATCTAAAGGACAAGAAAAGACAGGAGGGGGCTCACCGGCGGTTAGAGCTTGGGCTCGCCGGAGATGTCGCTGCGGTGGCGCGCTGCTCGGACAAATCGACGGTGGAAAGGCCCCGCTAGTCTCCAGACTCCGCGAAGACAACTCTCAGGTGCGGCACGACTCGGTGAACGCGAAGAAGATGACGGCGTGCACTCCCCCGTCCTGGTATGCCCGTGCGGTGCAGTCGGAGACGGCACCGTTCCGGTGCGCTTCGGATGCGCTCGACGTGCACGAATTGCTGCGCCAAAAGAAGAAAGAAAAAGGGTGAGGGAGGTGTGCCTCACTGTGAGGGAGATAGAAGTTGCCACCGCGGAACTTTGAGGTGGCTCACCATGTCGGAATCAAGGATGAACGACGGCAGCACAGTGGGGTTCCGACGAGGAATTTCGGCGGCTTGGATGCATGAAACGGAGAGAGAGAAGAGGGGAAATGCAGAGGAGGCCGTGTGCTTTAAGGGGAGGTCATGGAGACAATAAATCCCGCTCTTAAACGCTCATAATCGCGGCGCGGGATCTCGCCCGAAACGCATGCGTTTCTTTTGGCGGGAGGTTGATGACGATTTCGTCATCGCTGACGTCACCTTGGGCCCGCCTGTTAGACAGAGAAGAGGAGGGTAGCTGTAACATTCCAAGTATGAAAACTCCCAACTTACAATGTTTGTTTCTTGTTTTTATTTCAAATGCATCATGTCATCATATCAACACATGTGTTGAATTTGAATTTCAAATCAAATGACAAATCATTTTGTTTCACACTTGGTCTATTACAACTTTTTCAAATAAAACATACAAATCAAACCATTTATTTGTTTCCAATAAACTTGAATTTCCAAATAATTAACTTGCTAAATTTTTTCAATATTTTTAATTATTGCAAAATTCACTCAAATTCAATTAAAATTTGAACATCCAAAAATATTTAAATTTTTTGAAAACAAAACATCATGCAACTGGGCATTACCGTGCTTAATCAATAGAAATTAATTTCATGATTTTTTGAAACTCAAAAACTTGTTCAAAACCTTTCCTTTGCTTTCTCTACAAAAAAAAATAAACAGGAAAAAAAAGTAGAACAGCTAAAGGGGGGCAGGCCAGCCCAAGTGGGTTGAGCCCACCTCAACCCCAAGGCCCAAGCGACCCCCCCCCCATCGCTATCATCTCCTACCTCTGTACGGAGACAGAGAAAAGGGGAGGCCACCCAACGTGCAAGCTTTTCCTCCTCCCCCCTTCACCTACTTAACTCCCCTCTCCCCTCCAAACCCTAGCTCTCCCTCTTCCTCCTCAAGCCGCCGCCATTCCCCTTCCCTCTTCCTTTCCCTCTCCTCTCTGAAGATTATCTGAACCCCAAGCACACCTCCATGGCCGGTTCTTAGAGCTCGAATCGCCGCCGTTCTAGCCACCTTCGAGTCCGCGCGAGCACGGGAATGGAAACCGGAGGGTGCCATCTCCGTTTTTCCCGAAGGAGCCACGGCCGGAGAACGACCACAGCGCCGACGCTGTCGAGTTCCTTCCCGGCGAACTGCTGACCTGCAGCGTCACCTTCAGTTCGTGCCGTCCTCCTCGTCCGGTTCCACATCGGCCGCCTCGCCTCCGAGATCCCCGAGCTGAGCAACCACCTCCTAGGCCTAGACTCCTTCTCCCTTCCCCGCACGGCGCGCCCACGGCAGCGGCCCCTCGCCGTCGTCCATCGTCGTCGTTCTTCCTGTACCGATCGACTGAACGTGATGCAGTTTCAGATCTTCCGCACGTTGACTACCTCAAACACAGCTTAGTTCCTCTATCCATCACAACCGCAGCAACAGCCCAACTGGCTAGCGCCATCCCAGCGCGCACCTGAGACCCGAGTTCGAATCCCCCTGGGCGCAAAAGCCACACCTTTTTCTGCCTTTTTCTTTTTTTCCCGAAATCCAGAAAAAAAGATCTGATGCTTTATTTGTAAAATCCATAACAAATTGAATATTGCTCCAATTTCGATGATTCAAGTTTCTGTGGATTCAGAATCTTGTGCTCTATCTATTAGTCACAAAGTTGCAACATGTTTCTGTAATAAATTTTGCACTAAATAATTAAATACAGAAAATGCAATAAAAATTGGAAACATTGGGAATTCATAACTTGAGTTTGGTTCACCCAAATTGAGCAAACTTGGGCTCTAAAAATTTGTCTTAACAAACTCTACATAGTGGTATTTTACTTGGTCACAATTGAATTAAATTTGAACATGTTACCTTCTGTTTACTAAAAGGGGCAGAATAAAAATGCTTATGGAAAAATGCATAATAAATTCAATAATGATCCAAAAATTATGTTTAATATCTCAAAATGTTCAGTGAAACATTTTCCACATGTTTTCAAGTATTTCCCATGCTTTTGTAACTGAAAGTACCTCTTTTTAAATTGTTTACCAAAAATGGCAGAAATGAAAACAATAAGAATTAATTCATATTTATTATTTTCTTCACCCAAAAATTATGGAAACTATACCAAAATGGAAGGAACTTCAATTAATAACAGAAAAGCATCATTTCATGCATGTGGGAATACTTTTGATGTATTGGTCTTATTAAAATTAATCATAGGCCACTAAGATAAATATGAGAGGTTTCCAAATAATGCAAACTTATTTGGGACACTCATTTAACTTGATGATCATGTCCATGATCTCTTACTTGCATTAAAATGTCATGCATCATCCCATGTTTGTGCATTATGCCATGTTATTGATTGTCCGTCTTTCTTCGTTGTTTGTTAGCTTCTTCTCGAATAGACGACGACGTTGAGACATACGAGGTTTACGATACCACTTCAGAGGAGTTAGCCCAGTACCAGGCTACTGAGTTTGCAGGCAAGCATTCACTCACATGAACCATTGTGTCCGTTCCACACTTGATACCGATACTTTCCGTTGTCTAATCTGCTAGCCTTATGATTCGTTGCTTGTGTTCCGATCCTATCACATGTCATCCTGCAGCCATGAATACAGCCTCACCCCCACACCTACAACCTTGTTGTTTGTTAGCCTGTGTCGTAGTATCATGCTTAGGTTTGCTTGTTCTCGAGTACTGTTGTCATTTATCTTATCACCTGTTTAGTTTGATAGATGGGCTTGTTATAATCCATATCATGTTAATGTTTGGGGTAATAATAATTTGATGATAAGGCACCGGCAGGAGGCCCGGGTTAGGGTTTTGAAGCCTGCTAGTGTCGACCCTAATTAGGAAAAGGGTCTTGTCCTCTGATCCATGATGAGCGTGCTCACCGCATCCGGGTGGTAGTATGGAACCCCCCTCGACTTTGACCTGATCCGCAGTTTGTCCGAAGAGCCACACTTAGTTCGGGTGTTCCATTTGGCTCATACGCATAAATGGGTCGCTCCCATGGTGGATACTGATGATGTTGATGACGCACACATATAGGGCGAGGCCTGTATTGCCGGGGTGTTGCGTCCTGCGGGAGTTTTGCACACTTGCGCTGAGTATTCGGCTGCGTGGCTGGGACCTTATAGCTCTGTGGCTCCTAGGACAGGCTGTAGAGATGGTTCGGGTCGTGTCGAGTGTCGCACCCGGACTTCTAGAGGATACTCGTCGTTCCGTTGAACAGTAGTAGATTGGATTACGGGGTTTACCGGCACCCGCGTCCTCTTACGAGTAGGCCAACACACATATGTGTGACAACCAACCCCTATCTGTTCAGCGTCGACGTAAACTATCCCATAGAAATCAGGATACTTCCATTGACGTACTTCAAAACATACACACATGGTACGTCAACGGCGTTTGAACAAGTGATATCACAACAGATCTCTAGGACACAAAAGATTGAAATAAGTTGCAAATAGCTCTCATTAGAGCAGAGATAGCAAATACAATCATCCAGAGGACACATGTCCCAACATATCATCATTGCATCACAGCGGAAGCAGTCAACATGTCTGAGTACAGAAAAGATCCAAATAGGCCTAAGAGGCCGGAAACGAACAGACGGAGCCCATCCACGAAGTCTCGGATCCTGCCCGGGTCCGCTATCTACTCGTCAGCAGTCTCGTCATACTCCACGTAGTAGCCACCATGTAGATCCTCGGAAACGTCGTCTGCGGAAACCACAGCCCCAAAGGGGTCAGTACATAAACGTACTGGCAAGCAAGACTCACAATTCACCAAAGTGTAACCCGTCAACACCAAGCACAGATGCTTTGGGTTCAACGGAGGAAAGGGCAT
This sequence comes from Alopecurus myosuroides, assembly GCA_028641055.1. Taxonomy (NCBI): domain Eukaryota; kingdom Viridiplantae; phylum Streptophyta; class Magnoliopsida; order Poales; family Poaceae; genus Alopecurus; species Alopecurus myosuroides. Next base: position 72,128,299 of record CM054063.1, read on the forward strand.
AAAAGATGCTGCAACTGGCTGCTCTAACCAACTACAGAAACATACTACAACTTCCGGCTAACAGAAAGGAGATAAGATCGCGTATCGTAACCAACCTATCAACTAATTCCAAACAAACCCATCCTGGATCTCGCCCCTTATCCAAAGAAGCAATCCGAGGATAACTCACACAGTTGGATTAAGGATGGTTCAGATTATTGTGTCAATAAGCCTATTACTAGTCAAGTTGTTAATCATTGGGTGTAAGGTTGTTAACCATTAGATTTAAGTTGTCCTGAGTACTTGTTAGCCAGTACTTTCACCAAGTAGTCCATAACCGCGGAAAACACGGCTTCTCGAGAAGATTTATCCCTGCAGGGGTGCACCAATTTGGCCGTACACGTAAGAATATCCCGCCAGACGGGAATCAAACCCACCAAGCGAGGTACTCAACACAACCCAACTCTTCTTCGCATCAAGCCCAAAGCACCTTGGGCGCACGGCTAATCGAGCCCAGAAGAAAATGGACCCTCATAGCACTCTAAGAACGTGTCCCCCTATATGCCGACTACGAAAGTTCCACCCTGGCCTGGGCTCGCAAAAACATGCATGCGGCAAATGGAAAACACGAACTAAATGAGGCGATTTGGACGAGATGCGAATCGAATCAATTGAGGGGGGCGCCCATACTCGCTTCCCACATGCGGGTAGTGCGCTCATCATGGATCAGTAGACAAGACCCTTTTCCTATTAGGGTCGACACTAGCAGGCCTCAAAACCACGCAGGGCCTCCTGCCGGTGCCTTATCATCAAATTATTATTAACAAGAATATTAGCATGATTCATTGTTTAACATCGAGCCCCCAGAACATAATAGAAATAGTAACAGAAAGTAACGGGTAACAGACTCGAGCAAAACAACCCTAAGCATGCTAGTAAGACACGGGCAACAAGCAATGGTTATAGGTGTGGAGGTGAGGCAATATCAGGGTTAAAGGATACATGTGATAGGTTCGTAACAGAAGCAACTAATCATAGGGCTAGCAGAATAGACAACGGAAAAGTATCGGTATCCAATGTTGAAAGGAACACGATGGTTCATGTGAGTGAATACTTGCCTGCAAACCCAGTAGCCTGGTACTGAGCTAACTCCTTAGAAGGGGTGTCGTAAGGATCGTCGGTCTCAACGTCGTCGTTTATCCGGGAAGAAGCAAACAAACAATGCAGAAGATAAACAATCAATAACATGGCATAGTGCACAAACATGGGATGATGCATGACCATTTAATTGATGCATCAAAATAAACTAGTTGACAAGATAGCAACATGATTAAATGGACCCACATGCAATTGGATTGCATCTGGAAAGCTCATGAATTATGGTTGAATTAATTGTTTTACAACTAATCAACTTGTGTAAGTGAATTATCATGATGCATGGATGAGGAAAACAGCAAAATAACAACAATATAACCAAATGGAAATAAGGCTTAACAAGTTTAGAAATTCATTTATTAAGTTATGGAATTTTGGTTACTTAAAGGTGTCACACAAGCATTTGTTGTTTTCACCACTTTTAATTGTTCCAAATAGATAACAAAATTTATATTTGATTAGAACACCAAATTTTAGGTGGATTACATGTTTCACTTGTTGAAAAAGGATTTCAAATAAATTATTTATGAATTAAACAAGTTTAAGCAAGAATTAAATGAATTTAATTCAAACATGAAATTATTTGAATTTTTATTTGTTCAAAACATTGAGTGAAGTTCATATTTGAAAAGGTTATGCTTTTATGTTTGGAAAACATATTTTATATGTCCCAAAAGAATTTGATTTGATCAAGTTATGAATTTAGCAATATTAAATGATTTAAACAAGGTTTAAATCATTTAACCAATTTTAATTATTCAAAACATGAAACAAATTTAATATTTGGAAAGAGGGTTTAATTTTGCATGGAAAACATATTTCATTTGTGGAAATTGGATTTAAAATGAGCAAGTTATTATTTTGGCAATTTTAAATGCAATAATTAAGAAACAGTTGTTTTCAGCAATTTAAATTATTCAAAAAAGCAAACAAAATTTATATTTGGAAAGTACATGAAAAGTTGATTGGAAAACATATTTAGTTTGTTGAATTTGGAATTTTTATGCCCAAGTTATGATTTTTGCAAAATTAAGTGAATTTAACAAGAATTCAAATGTTTCACCAATTTAAAATATTCAAAACAGTAAACAAATTTTATATTTGGATAGAGCATTCAATTTGGGACAGAAAACATATTTAAAAAGTTAAAATTGGAGTTAAGATGAATTAGTTATGCAATTTACAAGATTTGGTGCAAATCTGCCATTTTTAACTTATTAGGGACTTGAAAAATATTTTTGCAGGGGCTAGAATTAATTAGCAGGGATCTATGTGTGATTTCTGTGATGTTTCAGTACCAAAACAATTGGAAAGAAAAAGAGGGGTTTTATTGAGGGAGGGGGGATTCGAACCCCCCACCTCCTGACTGCGCATAGGGTGCCTAACCAGTGGGGTGGATGCGGGTTTGTGATAGGGAGGGGGACTCGGGGGGTATGTGCTGTGGTTGCGCGCTGTAACTGAATTTTTCTCTGCACGCTACTGAACCCAGGCGGACAGAATCGATCGCTGACAGATCGATTGACGGCGATCGCCGGACTGCCGTGGCGTGGAGGCGCGTGGCCGTGGGTGCTGTGGCAGAAGGAGGGAAGGGAGAGGAGGAGGGGTAGCGAGAGGGAGGAGGCTCACCTTGGGCGAGCGGACATGAGCAGGAGGAGGTCGGTCGGGTGCAGGTCGCAGGGAGGCGGGCCGGCGATGGAGGGGATGGCGCCGGAGCTGTGCTGTCTCCCGGCCCGTGCCGAGGGGCCGAGGAGGAAGATGGTTCCCCGGCGTTTCCATTCCCGGTGCCAGCCACGGCGGTGGCGCCTCGGAAGGGCGGCGATCGCCGGAGGGAAGGTGGGGCTTCGGGAGAGTTTCAGTTACAGGTACAGAGGAGGTTGCAGGGAGATGGAGGAGATGAGGGAGGAAGAGGATGGCGGCGCTAGGCTAGGGTTAGGGTTTAGGTTAGGCAGAGGGGGAGGAGGTGGTCTTATGGGGGGAGAGCTGGGTACGGCAGCACATCGAGGAGGGGGAGGTGATCGTGTGGTGTTGCTGCTGTTCGTACAGGGGGATGACGCCATCGAGGAAGAAGACAAGCAGCGAAGGGGTATTGGGCTAGAAGGAGTTGGGCCAAAGGGGAAAAAGGGCTGGGCCTGGTGCTCTCTCTCCTCTCCTCTTGTTTCTTTTTATTATTTGTTCTATTTATATTTTTTTGCTGAAATTGGAAAAGGAAGAGAATGAAAGGTTTTTGAGTTAAGAAGGATTTGGAAAAATTTGGTTAGGTTAGTTAGGTCAACAACAGCCACTTGTTAACTTGTTTTCTAAAATTTTCAAATTCAAAATTGTTGTTTGTGATTGGTTGCATCTGGATGAATTTTTGGTTATTAAATGGTTATTAAAACAAGATTTTAACATAGGGTTATCATATCATTTTATTTGGAAACAAAAGGGTATATTTGTTTTGGTATTTTTCATAATTTAAAATTGGGTGCTGTTTGATGTTTTTGACTTGACTTAGAATGCAATTTGGAATTAATTGATCTATTAGAAGCCACCATTTTAATAGTTGAACATTATGGAAATAATTGGAAACAAATGGAGTTTTGAGTTGGACTTTTTATTTGAAAAAGATGGTAACATGACAAGTATGAAACAAAGGTTGAATATTGTTTGAATTTCCATTGTGAAAACAAATAAAAACAGAGGCAAAGAAAATGAAAACAAATGATTGTTTTGATTTGAAATATCATTTTGGAAATTGTAACATCACAAGGATGAAATAAAAGGTTTGAAATTCAAATAGAAACCAAAGGAAAACAAAGGAAAACAGTTGGAAAACAAAAGGAAAACAAGCAAAACAATTGCAATGAACATGATGCCATGATGCAAAACATAAAATAACAGAGAGCAAACATTCTAATGGCTATTTTTTCATACTTGGGATGTTACATCGAGTCCACCTGAGTTTTAGTTGGTGGCTCGAGTGTGTACGGGTACTGGAGCACACCCTGCAGGGATGAATCTTCTCGAGAAGCCGTGTTGTCCGCGGTTATGTGACGACTTGGTGAAAGTGCTGGCTAACAAGTACTCGGACAACTTACACCTAATTAATAATAATTTGACTAGTAATAGGCATATTGTCACAATAACCTGAACCCTCATTAATCCAACTGTGTGGGTTATCCTCGGATTGCTTCTTTGGATAAGGGGCGATATCCAGGATGGGTTTGTTTGGTGAGTAGTTGTAGTTGGTTCCAATACGCTATCTTACCCCTTTCTTTTAGCCGGAGGTTGTAGTATGTTTCTGTAGTTGGTTAGCGCAGCCCGCTGCCGCTTCTTTTGTATCACCTATTCTTCCGTTGAACCCAAAGCATATGTACTTGGTGTTGCCGGGTACACTCTGGTATCTTGTGCGTCTTGCTTGCCAGTACTCGGCTGTACTGACCCCTTGGGGCTGCGTGTTCTGCAGACTACGTTTCCGAGGATCCCCATGGTGGCTACTACGTGGAGTATGACGAGGCTGTTGACGAGTAGATAGCGGACCCGGGCAGGATCCGAGACTTCGTGGATGGGCTCCGTTTCCTTTTCATTTTCGGCCTCTTAGGCCTATTTGGATCTTGTCTGTACTCAGACACTTTGGATGCTTCCGCTATGATGTAATGATGATTTGTTGGGACATGTGTCCTCTGCATGACTGTATTTGCTATCTCTGCTCTAGTGAGAGCTATTTGCCACTTATTTCTATTTCTTTGTGTCTTAGAGATTAGTTGTGATATCACTTGTTAAAATGCCGTTGACGTACCATGTGTGAATGGTATGAAGTACGTCAATGGAAGTATCCTGATTCCTAGGGGATGGTCTGCGCAGACGATGAATAGTAGAGGTTGGTTGTCACACGTATACGTGTTGGCCTACTCGTAAGAGGTGCGGGTGCAGGTAGGCCCCGTAATCCAATCATCTACTGTTTAACGGACTGTGAGTATCCTCTAGAAGTCCGGGTGCGACAAATGGTATCAGAGCCTGTCTGCCTGTAGGATCCCTTTTGCTGGTCGCAGTTGAGTCTAGAAACTATTTTGTAGCTATATAGGAAAAATGAAACGTGAGAGTAGGAATTCTGTTCTTTTATTTCTTTCCCCACCCACCCTCCCTTATCTGGTAAGGAAGTGCAACGTTGTTTTTCTCTTCTCACCTAAACTTTCAAGTTAGGATTTCACGTATCCTGGTTTCTCGAGGATGGTTATATCTACTAGACTATAGGAATGGAGGTGGTTGTGACACGATTTTCGTGTTGCCTATTCACGATTGAGAACGGTGGCAAATAAGCCCCGGAAGCAGATCCTCTATTCCTTAAGGAGTAGATATTGATCCTCTAGAAGCCCGGATGGGTTTTCTCCGTAGTACCTCAGGTGTTTGTGGTCTCCTGTTTCCCAGTTGTTGCTTCGATATCGTCCTTCACAAATCGTCTCTTTCGTTGTAACAACTTATCTGTTGATTCGTTGTTAACCTCCATCCGTTTTGTTCCGGAGTTTTTCTTCTTCAACGCGGCTATCCGTGTGGTACTCGTAAGACTTCAAACCTTCTTACCATTTATGGTGAACGTTGAGGGTAGTATATGTTTGCTCCATGCTACCTTCTTACCGTATGAAGTAAGCCTTGTAAGCACTTATATTGGATTTTATTATCCGGTTAGTGTGTTAACCTTGGTATCCTCTTCAGGATGGAGAGTGGTGACGAAGAACCCACACTGCCACCCGAGATGGGGAAAGTGCTGTCTCAGATGACACAAGTTATAAGGCAGATGCAGCAGAACCAATACCTTGGGAATAATGGCAACGCCCGTGTGTCTATTCGGGAGTTCCTTGAGCTCAATCCGCGCACGTTTGATACCTCCTTCGATCCATTGGATGCTGATGATTGGCTCCGTGAAATGAACCGTACTCTTATGGTAGCTCATGTGGCTGACGAGGACCGTGTTCCTTACGTGACCTACCTTCTCCGTGGACAATCCATGTCTTGGTGGGAGAACTTCCAAGAAATGAGAGGTCCTAGTGTGGCAATCACATGGGAGGATTTCAAGAAAGCCTTCGTGCGCCATCACATTCCCGATGGGCTCATGGAGAGAATGCGTGAGGAATTCTATTCTTTCACACAAGGCAATTTGGACGTTATTGAATACCAAAGAGAGTTCAATCGCCTGGCTCGCTACGCCGGAGATGAAGTCTCCACGGAAGCGAAAAAGATGGCAAAGTTCCGCAGGGGTCTCAACCCGGAACTCAAGTATGCTCTCACCAACGTCAAGGCCAAGAATTTTGAGGACCTCATCAACATCGCTCTAAATGAAGAGCATGGGCGCAAGTTGGTTGAGGAATCTCGTAAGCACTCTCGTGAACAGGCTAATCTCTCAAAAGCTATCATGCCTCCACAAAAACGAAGAGTTTGGGTTCCATATACCACTCCAACACCGCCCATCTGCTTGCCAAGCCCGGCAGGATTTCTTGCCCGCCCTCCTACCCCAGTGGTATCTTTAGGAGGTGCTCCATCTCAGCCAAGTCCAACAGCTCCTCGTTCTGCTATTGCATGCTTCAAGTGCGGTCTACCAGGACACTACTCCTACAAGTGCCCGCAGAACAAGCTACCATCACTACCTATCTCTAATGTCAATCATGTGATCGTACACACTTCTTCGCCTAGGCCCCGCAACAGGAACAAGTCTGTCTTGAGAACTGTGAGGGTGAACCATGTCAAGGCCCAGGGAGCAGAAGAATCTCCAGTGGTTGTAATGGGCACACTTCTTGTGAACTCGTTTCGTGCTAAAGTCTTGTTCGATTCTGGTGCTTCACACTCTTTCATCTCTCAAAACTTTGCAAACACCAGTAAAATCAACTTCGAACAGCTGTCTATCCCTCTCCTAGTGAAATCACCGGGATCTAGCTGGCAAAGCAATAAAGTTAGCCAGAACATCGAGATCACAATTGGAAACCTTCCATTCCAGGCATCTCCGATAGCTCTCCACTCTTCAGATATTGATGTCATTCTTGGGATGGATTGGCTGGTAGCCAACAAAGCAGTCATTGATTGTCCTGCTAAGTCTGTCAAAATCACACACCCTTCTGGCCAGATAGTCTACTTCCATGCTGAAAATCCAGTTGTTCAACTCTACACTCTCAATGCAAATCCTCTACCATCTCTTGAAACTGTTCCGGTGGTTTGTGACTTCCCCGATGTCTTTCCAGAAGAATTGCCAGGAATGCCTCCTGACAGAGCTGTTGAGTTCGTCATCGAACTTGAACCAGGCACTGCTCCAATCTCCAAGTATCCATACAAGATAGCTCCTCCTGAACTGAAATTGTTAAAGGAGCAAATCGATATGTACATGGAAAAAGGTTACATTCAACCTAGTTCCTCGGCTTGGGGATGCCCAACTCTCTTTGTGTCAAAGAAGGATCAAACAAAGAGACTCGTTGTTGACTATCGTCCTCTTAACGAGAAAACCATCAAGAACAAATATCCAATTCCTCGCATCGATGATCTCTTTGATCAACTTGCTGGAGCCTCTATATTCTCCAAGTTGGACTTGAGAATGGGTTACCATCAAATAAAGATCAGAAAAGAGGATGTTCCAAAGACAGCCTTTGTCACTCTCTTCGGTCGCTATGAATACACCGTCATGTCCTTTGGTCTCACCAATGCACCGACGACCTTCTCTCGACTCATGAATTCTGTCTTCCATGAATACCTCGACAAGTTCGTTGTGGTATATCTTGATGACATTCTTGTCTACTCAAAATCCGAGAAAGAGCATGAAGAACATCTTCGTCTCATCCTCATGAAGCTTCGCGAGCATCGCCTCTATGCCAAGTTTTCCAAATGTGAGTTCTGGATTTCTGAAGTCACTTACCTTGGTCATGTCATCTCTGCCAAGGGCATAGCTATTGACCCAGAAAAGGTTAAGGCCATTATTGAATGGAAACCGCCTAAAACGGTGAAGCAAGTCAGAAGTTTTCTTGGTTTGGCTAGCTATTGTCGTCGCTTCATCCAAAACTTCTCCAAGATTGCCAAACCTCTCACTGACCTCACAAAGAAGGACAAGAAGTTCGTCTGGTCTCCACAATGTGATGAAAGCTTCAATCTCCTGAAGACTAAACTCACTTCTACACCAGTTCTGGTTGGCCCAGATCCTTCCAAACCTTTCCAAATATTCTGTGATGCTTCTCTCCAAGGTCTAGGTGCAGTTCTCATGCAAGAACGTAAAGTTGTGGCTTATGCTTCTCGCCAGTTGAACACACATGAGCTCAACTATCCTATTCATGACCTTGAGCTTGCAGCAGTTTTCTTTGCCCTCAAGAAATGGAGACAATACTTGTTGGGTAATCGCACTGAGATCTTTTCTGACCACAACAGTCTAAAGTACATCTTCAGTCAGCCAGATCTGAAACTCAGACAAAGGAGATGGATTGAGAAGATTAAAGACTTCGATCTCACCATTTCCGACACTCCAGGCAAGGCTAATGTTATGGCCGATGCTCTCAGTCGCAAGTCCTATTGCAACAATCTCATGATCATGGAAAGCCAACCTCCTCTTCACGAAGAATTCCAAAAGCTGAATCTTGGACTTGTTCCTCAAGGCTATCTGGCAAACTTGACAGCCAGCCCAACGCTTGAGGACAAGATTCGTTCTGAACAACTTCGTGATGCTGAGATCAAGAAGATCGCAAAGAACATCAAAGCAGGCAATGTGAAGTATGAGTGCTTCTCAATTGATGACAAGGGAACAGTGTTTTTCCAAGGACGCATTGCAGTTCCCGAAATCCAAAGCCTGAAAGATGTGATTCTCAAGGAGGCTCATGATACTCCTCTTTCCATACACCCTGGAAGTACAAAGATGTACCAGGATCTCAAAACAATGTATTGGTGGTCTGGCATGAAGCGTGAAATTGCTAAATATGTCTCTGAATGCGATGTTTGTCAACGCGTCAAAGCAGTTCATCAGAAATCAGCGGGTCTTCTCCAACCTCTGAAAATTCCTGAATGGAAGTGGGACATGATTGAAATGGACTTCGTCACTGGTTTTCCAAAGTCCAAGAGGGGCAACGATGCAATCTTTGTTGTCATTGATCGACTCACTAAAGTAGCTCATTTCTTCCCTGTTAAAGAGACAATCTCAGCTAGTCAATTGGCAGAGCTCTATACAACAAAGATTGTTCCTCTTCATGGTGTTCCGCTAGAAATAAGCTCACACCGTGGAAGCATCTTCACTTCTCATTTCTGGAAAAGCTTTCAAGAAGCCTTGGGCACCAAGCTTCTGTTCAGCACAGCCTACCATCCTCAGTCTCAAGGGCAAGTCGAAAGAGTCAATCAGATTCTCGAGGATATGCTCAGAGCATGTGGTCTCTCTTTTGGCATGAAATGGGAGGAATGTCTTCCATATGCTGAATTCTCCTACAACAACAGCTTCCAGGCAAGCCTAGGCATGGCACCATTTGAGGCTCTCTATGGCCGCAGATGCAGGAGTCCAATCAATTGGTCTGGAGCTGGTGAACGTTCACTCTTAGGCCCTGACATTGTTAAGGAGGCTGAAGAGAAGGTTCTCATCATTCGTGACAATCTGAAGATTGCTCAGTCTCGTCAGAAAAGCTACTATGACAGCAAACACAGAGATATGGTCTATGCAGCTGGAGACAAAGCATACCTCCGTGTAACTCCTCTCAGAGGCACTCATCGTTTTGGTGTCAAGGGAAAGCTTGCTCCACGTTATATTGGTCCCTTCAACATTCTCTCAAGGCGTGCAGAAAATGCCTATCGTCTTGAACTTCCAGAAAAGCTATCCAAGGTGCACGATGTCTTTCACGTGTCACGGCTAAAGAAGTGCTTCAAAGACCCAAGTCGTGCAGTTGATCATGATTCCATTGAACTGCAAGAAGACCTCTCTTATGAGGAGCACCCTATTCGCATTCTAGATGAGGCCGAGCGCAAAACTCGCAACAAGAGCACCAAGTTCTTCAAAGTGCAGCGGTCTCATCATTCCGATAAAGAGGCAACGTAGGAGACCGAAGAGGATCTTCGCAAGAAGTATCCGGACCTTTTCTCTTCTCAGTAGGAATCTCGGGGCGCGATTCCTTCAAGGGGGGCATTTTGTAACATCCCAAGTATGAAAACTCCCAACTTACAATGTTTGTTTCTTGTTTTTATTTCAAATGCATCATGTCATCATATCCACACATGTGTTGAATTTGAATTTCAAATCAAATGACAAATCATTTTGTTTCACACTTGGTCTGTTACAACTTTTTCAAATAAAACATACAAATCAAACCATTTATTTGTTACCAATAAACTTGAATTTCCAAATAATTAACTTGCTAATTTTTTTCAATATTTTCAATTATTGCAAAATTCACTCAAACTCAATTAAAATTCGAACATCCAAAAATATTTAAATTTTTTGAAAACAAAACATCATGCAACTGGGCATTACCGTGCTTAATCAATAGAAATTAATTTCATGATTTTTTGAAACTCAAAAACTTGTTCAAAACTTTTCCTTTGCTTTCTCTACAAAAAAAATAAACAGGAAAAAAATAAATAAAAGCAGAACAGCTAAAGGGGGGGCAGGCCAGCCCAAGTGGGCTGAGCCCACCTCAACCCCAAGGCCCAAGCGACCCCCCCACCCCCATCGCTGTCATCTCCTACCTCTGTACGGAGACAGAGAAAAGGGGAGGCCACCCCACGTGCAAGCTTTTCCTCCTCCCCCTTCACCTACTTAACTCCCCTCTCCCCTCCAAACCCTAGCTCTCCCTCTTCCTCCTCAAGCCGCCGCCATTCCCCTTCCCTCTTCCTTTCCCTCTCCTCTCTGAAGATTATCTGAACCCCAAGCACACCTCCATGGCCGGTTCTTAGAGCTCGAATCGCCGCCGTTCTAGCCACCTTCGAGTCCGCTCGAGCACGGGAATGGAAACCGGAGGGTGCCATCTCCGTTTTTCCCGAAGGAGCCACGGCCGGAGAACGACCACAGCGCCGACGCCGTCGAGTTCCTTCCCGGCGAACTGCTGACCTGCAGCGTCGCCTTCAGTTCGTGTCGTCCTCCTCGTCCGGTTCCACATCGGCCGCCTCGCCTCCGAGATCCCCGAGGTGAGCAACCTCCTCCTAGGCCTAGACTCCTTCTCCCTTCCACGCACGGCGCGCCCACGGCAGCGGCCGCTCGCCGTCGTCCATCGTCGTCGTTCTTCCTGTACCGATCGACTGAACGTGATGCGGTTTCAGATCTTCCGCACGTTGACTACCTCAAACACCGCTTAGTTCCTCTATCCATCACAACCGCAGCAACAGCCCAACTGGCTAGCGCCATCCCAGCGCGCGCCCGAGACCCGAGTTCGAATCCCCCTGGGCGCAAAAGCCACACCTTTTTCTGCCTTTTTCTTTTTTTCCCGAAATCCAGAAAAACAGATCTGATGCTTTATTTGTAAAATCCATAACAAACTGAATATTGCTCCAATTTCGATGATTCAAGTTTCTGTGGATTCAGAATCTTGTGCTCTATCTATTAGTCACAAAGTTGCAACATGTTTCTGTAATAAATTTTGCGCTAAATAATTAAATACAGAAAATGCAATAAAAATTGGAAACTTTGGGAATTCATAACTTGAGTTTGGTTCACCCAAATTGAGCAAACTTGGGCTCTAAAAATTTGTCTTAACAAACTCTACACAGTGGTATTTTACTTGGTCACAATTGAATTAAATTTGAACATGTTTCCTTCTGTTTACTAAAAGGGGCAGAATAAAAATGCTTATGAAAAAATGCATAATAAATTCAATAATGATCCAAAAATTATGTTTAATATCTCAAAATGTTCAGTGAAACATTGTCCACATGTTTTCAAGTATTTCCCATGCTTTTGTAACTGAAAGTACCTCTTTTTAAATTGTTTACCAAAAATGGCAGAAATGAAAACAATAAGAATTAATTCATATTTATTATTTTCTTCACCCAAAAATTATGGAAACTATACCAAAATGGAAGGAACTTCAATTAATAACAGAAAAGCATCATTTCATGCATGTGGGAATACTTTTGATGTATTGGTCTTATTAAAATTAATCATAGGCCACTAAGATAAATATGAGAGGTTTCCAAATAATGCAAACTTATTTGGGACACTCATTTAACTTGATGATCATGTCCATGATCTCTTACTTGCATTAAAATGTCATGCATCATCCCATGTTTGTGCATTATGCCATGTTATTGATTGTCCGTCTTTCTTCGTTGTTTGTTTGCTTCTTCTCGAATAGACGACGACGTTGAGACATACGAGGTTTACGATACCACTTCAGAGGAGTTAGCCCAGTACCAGGCTACTGAGTTTGCAGGCAAGCATTCACTCACATGAACCATTGTGTCCGTTCCACACTTGATACCGATACTTTCCGTTGTCTAATCTGCTAGCCTTATGATTCGTTGCTTGTGTTCCGATCCTATCACATGTCATCCTGCAGCCATGAATACAGCCTCACCCCCACACCTACAACCTTGTTGTTTGTTAGCCTGTGTCGTAGTATCATGCTTAGGTTTGCTTGTTCTCGAGTACTGTTGTCATTTATCTTATCACCTGTTTAGTTTGATAGATTGGCTTGTTATAATCCATATCATGTTAATGTTTGGGGTAATAATAATTTGATCATAAGGCACCGGCAGGAGGCCCGGGTTAGGGTTTTGAAGCCTGCTAGTGTCGACCCTAATTAGGAAAAGGGTCTTGTCCTCTGATCCATGATGAGCGTGCTCACCGCATCCGGGTGGTAGTATGGAACCCCCCTCGACCTGATCCGCAGTTTGTCCGAAGAGCCACACTTAGTTCGGGTGTTCCATTTGGCTCATACGCATAAATGGGTCGCTCCCATGGTGGATACTGATGATGTTGATGACGCACACATATAGGGCGAGGCCTGTATTGCCGGGGTGTTGCGTCCTGCGGGAGTTTTGCACACTTGCGCTGAGTATTCGGCTGCGTGGCTGGGACCTTATAGCTCCGTGGCTCCTAGGACAGGCTGTAGAGATGGTTCGGGTCGTGTCGAGTCCACCTGAGTTTTAGTTGGTGGCTCGAGTGTGTACGGGTACTGGAGCACACCCTGCAGGGATGAATCTTCTCGAGAAGCCGTGTTGTCCGCGGTTATGTGACGACTTGGTGAAAGTGCTGGCTAACAAGTACTCGGACAACTTACACCTAATTAATAATAATTTGACTAGTAATAGGCATATTGTCACAATAACCTGAACCCTCATTAATCCAACTGTGTGGGTTATCCTCAGATTGCTTCTTTGGATAAGGGGCGATATACAGGATGGGTTTGTTTGGTGAGTAGTTGTAGTTGGTTCCAATACGCTATCTTACCCCTTTCTTTTAGCCAGAGGTTGTAGTATGTTTCTGTAGTTGGTTAGCGCAGCCCGCTGCCGCTTCTTTTGTATCACCTATTCTTCTGTTGAACCCAAAGCATCTGTACTTGGTGTTGCCGGGTACACTCTGGTATCTTGTGCGTCTTGCTTGCCAGTACTCGGCTGTACTGACCCCTTGGGGCTGCGTGTTCTGCAGACTACGTTTCCGAGGATCCCCATGGTGGCTACTACGTGGAGTATGATGAGGCTGTTGACGAGTAGATAGCGGACCCGGGCAGGATCCGAGACTTCGTGGATGGGCTCTGTTTCCTTTTCATTTTTGGCCTCTTAGGCCTATTTGGATCTTGTCTGTACTCAGACACTTTTGATGCTTCCGCTGTGATGTAATGATGATTTGTTGGGACATGTGTCCTCTGCATGATTGTATTTGCTATCTCTGCTCTAGTGAGAGCTATTTGCCACTTATTTCTATTTCTTTGTGTCTTAGAGATTAGTTGTGATATCACTTGTTAAAATGTCGTTGACGTACCATGTGTGAATGGTATGAAGTACGTCAATGGAAGTATCCTGATTCCTAGGGGAAGGCGGGTGGGATAAAGTTACTACACCATGGAATCTCATTACTTTTGTCGTCAAACCAATAAAAACGCTAGCAGATCCGATGGGAAGGACACGTGCACTTACCATGTGATTCTGTGCCAGCATATAGGATCCGTTGTCGAGAAAGCGTCCAACGTTCCCGTCAAATTCAAGGCTTCCAACAGTAATCCTACTGCCGATTCCGCCGAGTATCCCCGCTCGAAACGTGACACCCGACGCCGCTGGCCCCACGGTAGGCGCTAACTTTGAGTTTTCTTAGTTAGGTTCATGGTCGGAGGTGTCATAAGCATGCTGATAGAACCGTGGGTGTAAACATGGGAGGTGGAAACGAGGACACAATTTACCCAGATTTGGTACGTCGCAACTATGGCGGCATTCCTACTACTGCAGTCTCACTAAGTTAGGGATGAAGCCTGAAGTATACAAAGTATAATGTGAGTATGGTTTTGCTAACTCTACGAGAATGAACTTCCCGGCGATTTGACTTCTAGCTATTTAAACTCTCGTCCTCAGTCTCTTGTCTTTCGACTGCTCCCGTCTGACTTTATATAGATAGCCGGATTAGTGCTTATAGGAAGAAAACCTATAGGACTACGGAAAGTATTCCTATTCTTGGAAAGCAAGGCATCCGGGTTCTTCTCCAAGCCGTACCACGTATTGGGTCGTGATTCCGGATGGGAGGGAGTAACATTTTACCAAAAAACTCAGTCCACAAAGCTTTTTGGTAAAATGTTACTCCCTCCCATCCGGAAAAAGTGGCGCAGAAAAGGACCTACCTATATATACAAAATACTAAAGAGTTTCCGACACTTAAATAGGATCGAAGGGAGTACGATAAAAACATGTTAGCAATGGTTGACATATGCAGGATTGCCACTGCATGGTGCGACATGCAGGGTTGCCCAGCGTAGTTCCGTTCTCAAAATTTTGGTCTACTTTGTAAATCCTTATAGTGTTAATAAAACCAAATACATTTATAAAGGGTCGTGAACATGAGCTCACAAGTACAGTAATTTACGAGTGGGCATTGTTTACATGACTACTCCCTCCGTGTCAAAATACACGATTTACATTAGTCTAGATATGGTCGTATGTATATACTAAAATATGTGTAAATAAGTCTATATTTAGACAAATAGAAGTCAAATACGGAGTATTTTGGCGAGCTATAGGTGTTATTTTGGCGTGATCGAAATTCAGTTTTGCTGATAAAAAACCGAATTTCGGACGACCCGAGTGAAGCGTCATGCAGTTATTAGGTGACTCTTCTTAATGACTTTGTAGAATGCCGCTGTTTAATTTTTTTCTCAGAATACATAGCATATAGGCGCCGCGCATCCCGTGATATGCAACGACTGCAAGCTGCACGTTTACGCACACATGGCTACTTCTTTTTGCATACACCTAGCAGTTCGTCAAATTGGCTCCGTCCACACGTACGTCCGGCATAACACCACCACACCTACGTCACGGCCTGGGGGCAGGAAAAGACAAAGACTGAGCGAGACCATGTAGGTCGAAAGGAAAAAAGAAGAGACCATCCGGGTCGCGTATCGTTGGACGAGGGGCCAACGGTCACGGGACCGGCGCCCGGAATTTTCTTGATGACAACGGGGTCTTTTTATATTTTTATAATTCCAGCAAACGAGATTTTCTCGTACATAAAATATGGATGGGTGGCCACTTGTATAAGCGCATGTGATATGCACACCAGAAGCGTGATTAATTAGTCCAGATTAGTACTAGAAAAACAGCATGAAATAATCAGGCACTTGATACAAAATGTTGTGCGGGTACGTATTAATCAGAGGAACTATTGGCTGTTGCGGCCTAATTTGGAATTTAATCTTCTACTGTACGTACGTAGTAAAGGCTAGTAAGGCTACCATTTTGGGGGTAAAGTGCAACGTACAGTACCAGACCCAGACGAGCGTCAGGCGCCTGCCATGCTCCCGCAGCACCTAGCAGCCAAGAGCAAAAGAGTGTGCTGCGTATTTGTCTTTCCAACTGCCGTTCCCTTCACCCGGGACCCTTTTGGCTGGCCGGCCACATTGTCTACCAAAAGCGTTTCCCATCGCAAAATACAGTATGTACGTACGATACGAGCTTCGTACACTATTTGAGCGGAGAATCAAACGCAGAATGTTACGATATCGCCTAGCTAACAGCATCTCTGGTAGACACCGCGAACTCGCAACCTGCAAACCATGTTTAAGGGTCGACGCAAACGTGTTTTGCCGTTCATATTGTTCGCCGGCGCATAACAGAAACCTTGAATTGAACTGCAGATTTTAAAATGTACAGAACCGTGGGGGCTGGACATAATTTAGATAAGCAGGGAGTCAACTTCATTACTGGATTCACGTCTGCCACAGCCGACATTGCAATAAACCTAGCAAAATACTACATAATGGTGCAACCCTAACCCTAAATATGTCCAAAATCGGCTCACTGGTGCGGAGGTGCCATCCTCGGAGCAGCGAGATCACTCCTCCTCGTCAGAGCTAACGAGGTCGACGTAGATGAGCTCCTGCTTCGCCTTCTCGCGCTTCCAGTCGGACTCGTTCTCGCAGAACGAGCGGTCAATGTCGAGCCCCTGCTCCAGAAGCAGCTTGTCGAGGTCGGCGGCAATGCGGCGAAGCTTGCCGTTCTCTTTGTGCTCGCGTCCGATGCTAGCCAGCATCCGAGCTGTGACGCTAGCACCCGCTGCTAGCCAGCATCCGAGCTGTGACGCTAGCGCCCGCTGCTAGCAAGCATCCGAGCTGTGACGCTCACGAGGGCCTCTTCGGGGACGAAATCCTCCGAGCTGATTGTGTCGCTGAAGACCGATGCGTCCTACGCCTCGTACTCGTCGTAGCCGGTGTCGTAGGTGTCCGTGGCGCGCTGCTTGAGCTCCCCGCATGGGAAGAGCTTCCAGCCTGGAAGCGCGGCGTCGGTGGCGGCGGTTAAACTTCAGCACCTCGCGGCGGAGGAGGGACGGTGGAAGCGAGCAACCTCGTCCGGTCCATCGGAGCGCGGAGCGCTTTCTTGCGGCGACGGAAGCGACGCAACGTTGGCGCTCCGTCTGAAGCGCGGCTCCAATTGGGTTCAACGCGCCGGGGGGGGGGGGGGGGGGCTACGGATCTGTTGCTAGACGACGAGAAGTTGGGCACCGGCGGAGAGAAATCCGAGGTGATTCGGGGGCGGAGTGGGGCGCGTTGGCGGCGGAGGACACATGTCATGACCTCTATATGGGATGGGGAACAGGTAAGATAGGGACTAGGGCATCCGATTTGGCGTGGCCTGAAAACGGTTTACGGGCCCAGATACGGATGCGGGCTCTGCTATGGCCACGTACAACGACCTGGTCCGTAAACTCGCCGGCTTTCTGCAGTTTTATCTTATTTGCGGTGTCTCCTAGAGATGCTCTAAGAGCGGATGCTAAGAACGGACCCCAAACTGTCCATCCGTGTACAGTGACCGAGCAATCCTTAAATGTTGTGCTCTCTAGGCATTGTTCCTAAATTCTAAATGCAAAATTCATTCATTCATACAAGTGACTTTTTTGTACAAATGTTGCTCAATCTATCTAGTGAATAATGATAAACAATACGTAGCAACTATAATTATAACTAAAATAGCTATAACTCCCAATGCATAGTGGAGATGCATCCCCTTCTCTCCGGCACGGATCTTGAGCTTCTTCATCTTCGTACGAGCTGCATCCGCCCTGCATTTGTACTCGTTGACAATGTCGGTTAGATGCAACTCCATCTTCATCTTCTCTTCTCCCATGCTCATCTTCTCTTTGTGTATTTTCTTACTCTCTTCTTCATCTTCTTTATTTTCTCCTCCAACTTCCGGTTTGTATCTTGAACTTGCTCGAACTTCTCTTCAATCTTCTTACGTTGCTTGATTGTGAAGTTCAAATCCTCCAAGATGACCAGCTTTCCCTGAAAGGAATCGTTCAGCTCGGATATCACACCACGGACATTGCAACTATAGGTTTTTTTTTTTATGATTCCTACATTTGAACCGTACCAGCTCAAATCTCATCGATTGAACAAGGTGGAGACAAAACTCAAAAGTTGAGAAACATACCTCGGTGGAGTCCGATGAGGCTCCGTACGGAGGGAAGGAGGCTGCCGAGTCATCGTTGGTGTCCCAGAAAACCATGGTGGACGGAAAACTTTTCGACCAAATGGAGACCTAGGGTCCGACGAAGTTACAGATCCACACACCGAATGGAAGACCGACGGCGACTGGAGGAAGAGGCGGGATGTGGCGGGGGTCATATCCGACGAAATGCGACAGCCTCCGAGCTCTGCTGCGGCCCAAGACTGGTCGATGACAGGTCGCGTCGAGAATGCGAACAACTGTGGCACTTTGGCCGACGAAACATGGGAGCAAGAACGGCGATAGAACATGGACGAGCTAGAAATGAAATGGGCGCACACGTACTGCAGAATGTTACGATATCGCCTTGAAGCTAACACAACACCTCCTCTAGAACCAGCGTGGCATTAGCACATGTGCTAAGTGGTAGCCCACCGACTTGAACCCAAAGAAAGCCAAGAACCTGCAAAAAAGCTTCTGCTGTTGATCCTCGACCAACTCGATCCCTTCCAACACCCCCTCCACGCCGCTTCGATCAAGAGCCAGTCGCGGGGACCCTGCACGGCGCCTCACCGCAGAGGACCAGGGCTTCGAGAACCCAAGCGAAAGACCCGTCGGCACCGGCGTACGCGGGCCTTCCATCCACGGCGCGAGGTAGATTCGCCTAGTACCACTCCGGCCGGGTACGTACTGCATCATCAACCGAGCGCGGACCGCCGAGGGCCGGTGTCTTATCCTCTTCGCCTTCACCGTTGACGTGCTGTTCCGACGACTCCGCACGGCCGCAACTTCCTGTCGCGCGCGGAGGCGTTCGCTCTTCTTCCTACAAGCAGTGAGTTTATGCATCCCCTTTTGCGCGTTTGTTTCGGAATTGCGGCGACGAATTTCCTCCGATTTGTGCGTTCGTGAGGAACGTGAGAGCCTGAGAGGCGACACCGGATATGTTGTACTTCCCTGGGCTCGCCGATGGCGGTGCGAGGCTGCGGCGCGGCACGCGGCCCGCGGATTTTTTGGATGCGTGTTTGCAGGCGGCGGCAGGCACCCTATGCCAAGCACAACGACGTGCTTCTGAGCGCGCGACCTCCACGGCGCCGCGGGCGTGGCCCTGAGCACGCCGGTGGAGTAATTTGACGGCGTACCGTGCGGCCAGTCGCCGTCGGCGCGCAACTGTAAACCAATCAAGCCACCCAGCGGCGCTGGTGCGAGTGCAACAATGCCGCTGCGGAACTCGTGCGCGCGTGGTGCACGCGGGCACCGGCGTGCAGTAGCTCATGTCCGCGATGTGGACACTTGTTGCCAAGCAATGCGGGGTGGTGGCGTAGGGTTGCCGGCGCGGCGTGCGCTCAGTCAGGTGCTTGCCGGCGCGGCCTGCGCTCAGTCAGGTGGCCTGTGTAGATGACTAGTCGACGATCCAGCACTAGGGCCATCTATACAGAAACATTCAGACCAACGAGAAATGCACCAGATCGAAGTTCAGAACACACTCTTGTCTCCTCCAATTTACTTAAGATATAGTAGTATCAATGTAACTTCACCCAATTACGATTACATGGCATCTTGTGCTTGTGGAAAATAGATGCCAACATCACAGTAGATTCGGATCCGAGAGAGCAATTTGTTGCTAAGTACTGTGAATTGAATTGAAGCACGCAAGACACACAAAGTTAAAATCACATCTATTTGCTAGTGCATACAAGATGGTTGACTGAATGACTGAAAAACAATCTTCATACAGTACTTAGATACACTTGAGAGTATGCAGAAAAATCTTCTAGTTACAATAGCTTTACCCAAAACCTGTCAGGCATAGCTTTCCTCTTTTTTTTTTTTTTTTTTTTTTTTTGATAAAGGGCTTTTATTACATAGCTTTCCTCTTCATTGATCATATTGAATCATTGCACTTTTGTGTAACATGTTACAATTAAAACTTTAATTTTGTTGTCAAACTTCGGCTGTTGCCTAAATAAGTAACATTGGGGTCTTATGTAATATTTCATAACATGCTAGTAACACTTTTACAGGAAAGATGGATAAGGATCAGGATCAGGAACTGAACTGGAAGAAAAAGCTTTACCATAACAAAGAACTAATCCCTCCTGTTCGCGATCAGAAAAAGAAGAGTATGAGAAGTTCAATTTTCCATTGTCTACATTCTTATTTACTTCTCTTATACTGATAACTGACCTTCATTTATCTCTTCAAGGCACATGTTTTATCCACAGCTCCTGCAATTGCGGTCAGTCACTTTTCACGCGCAGCTGTGCTTTGGAAGAACCACAGAAAGACTTTGAAATAATGTTCTCAGACGAACAATTGGAAGAGGTGTACGAAAAGGTGAGTTACATGAACTTATATTTATGTTGAGCAATTCAGTTTTCATTAGTATAAAGTAAACTATTGTGGCGTCTCAACTAGAACAGGAGTCCATTCAACTTAGCTGGGACCTAGCTTAGTGCAGCAACTGTATATATAAAAGTATGTCCTAAGTTAGCTGTGTTTAATTAATTTACTAATTTTTTTTTGAGGAATCAAAGTTACTTTATAATTTATGTAGTTTATGTAATGACATTGTACTTTTTGCCTAGTTCTGCAATAGTATATATATTTTTTAGTTCGGAATAACTATATACTTGTTTTCACCACTTATTCTCTTACCTTAGCCCCTAATTCTCTCTCTGAACCATGGCACCTATTTATCGACAACTAATATAAAAGTTTTGTACTAAAATGATTTTCAGACGATCTTTTGAAAGAGGTGTATGGAAAGGTGAATTAGATGAACTGAGATTTGTGTTATTCCATTCAGTTTTCATTAGTATATAAACAGAACTACTGTGGCATCTAAGAGAAATCAAATGTAACATGAGCCTATGAAAATTAGCTGGAAACCTAGAAAAAATATTGTACAAGTTAGTGCAGCAAGTGCATATATAGGAATATCTAGAATATAAGAAGAGTAAAGGTATAAATAAGTGTCCTAAGTTGGTTGTGTTCTATTAATTTTGGTATAACTTTCATAATATATTTAGTTTACGTAATTTTGCATAGTACCTTTTGCCTAGTTCTGCAATAGAGATATATTTTCACCACTTACTTTCTTACCTTTGCCCCTGATTCTCTCTCTGACCTGTGGCGCCTATTTGTCGACAACAGATATAAAATTTCCTTACAGACATTGTTGTTTTTTCTTAACCATAGCATAATCTTGTTTTCGGATCATTATATCATTGCTGTGTTCCAAACAGAAACACGGTAAAATTGGTGAAGAACTCGAAGGAAAAGGATTCATTCGATTGGTCAGGATTTCAGAGATATTAATGGAAGAAGGAGCTTTCGGAATAGACAAAAATGGCGAAATATCTGGACCATACAAGATCACAAGCTTCGAAAAGCTGGACCCGCTTTACTTTCCGAAATGTACCAAAGCATGCCCCAACCCTGAACCAAAAATGCCCAGCCGCGTGCAAGATATTCTGCGCAAAGGAATTTGTATGGTTGGCACCTTCAAGCTTTCAGATAACTACCTCGAACTGAAGCCTGGTGACATCTACACCTACGATAGCCATTGTCCTCTATTAGTCAAAGGTCGCAGAGCTTCTCACGCTGTCGCAATCATTGGCTATGGTGTTAGAGGTGGCGATTGGTACTATGTTTTCCAGAACAGTCATGGTAAGAAATGGGGAGAGGAAGGGATTGGGAGGGTGAGCATGAACAGCCTTATACAGCTTGTGAAGTTCAAGCTCTAAGTACAGGTGAGCCCATCACTTTGATTGTGTTCTTGCAGTTTAATGTTGTTCATTTTCATAGGATGAGCTACTAGTAGATTAGCTGTATTCTGATTCCTAAGATGATCGTATGAATTACTTTCAGATTGACAGCCTTTCTGTTTTACCTTATAATATAAGCTGGCAGTACTACTGTACTTACATTGGTTTATGGATGCTATCAGGTGCTCGGAGTGAAGAAGATGATGCTAATTGCGCATGATTACTGATTCCCATACATCTCATATTGGTCCTTCTCTTACCGAATCCGTAGGTCCATCCAGTGTTCTTCAAGTTTTGACCCACCTGGGTGAAGATCAGAGGATTTTTTATGTGGTAGCTTCGAATACAATGAAAAATCTACATCAACAGTTAGATGGAACGTATGCTCGAGTACATTTGTTAGCTGTAGTACTTCATACGTAGCCCTGGGATGTATGGTTATGTGAATTTGAAACGATGATCATGTATGGGTCGGCTGCCTTCATGTTTGTGTTTGTGATAAATATTGGGGACAGAGATAAACGGAAGCTTTTTATCATGTGAGTTCAGAG
Source organism: Alopecurus myosuroides (assembly GCA_028641055.1). Taxonomy (NCBI): domain Eukaryota; kingdom Viridiplantae; phylum Streptophyta; class Magnoliopsida; order Poales; family Poaceae; genus Alopecurus; species Alopecurus myosuroides. The sequence continues at coordinate 72,150,812 of CM054063.1, forward strand.
ATCATTCAGTTTATATTCAACCAATGACTGTTAGATCCTCAGTTATGCGAAGAAGAATTAAAATAGGATCTGTCTATCCGCAACATTGATTAATCGAATGCTCGAGACGTTTTCAGACTTCCTCAACAGTGAGCTGATGCAGATAGTAATGAAAAACGATGTGCCTGCAGCTCAGCGCTCAACTGATAACAGCCAATATATTGGAGCGTCTGGTTAGCCAGGAACGGGCTCACCGTAGCACTAGCAAAGAGAAAACCTCTTCCCAGCATTGCATCCACGAATGGTCTGATTAGCTTTGCCCCCCGGTTTAATCTCTCTGTAATTCTCAGAGTTCCTCTTGGCCTTTTAGTAAATACTAATAAGCTCATCGTAAAAGGGGTCATGAAAAACGTAATACAGTAACAAATTTTGAGGTATCCATAGGAGGCATAGACCAGGGCAGCTGTCAGCGAGCCAGATCAATGCGAAGAAGCAAGGAGGGCGAGATTCAGGGATCAAAGCATGGAAGAGAACCATGCAATTTTGTTCTAAAAAGAACACATCTTACGTTTCCCATAGGATCTACCGGGTGAGCGATACCATTTTCAAAGAGCATGACGATGCTGATAATGTAATACCGCAAGATGAGAGTAAACAAGAGTGCTGTATAAATAGTTGCATATGTTTGATCAAAGTTTTACATACTAATGACTCTAAGTCGATTGTGTGCATGATGTACCATCCATTGCACATATACAAGCAACGTATTAATACCAAAAGTACTTATAGGGAGTGTAACATATTATGCATGCCCTCAGAATAGAAGATGCATCACATAAGACTGTCAAAATGAGAAAGAAGGCCTTCTCCCCGGTCATATCTTCCTCTCAATCGGAGTCATCCTGAAAATGTGAAATACATAATGTATGTTAATAAAAGTAAGTATCCGTACTGGCAAAAACATATGTCAGCTTGATTTACAATACCTCACTGTCAGTGATACTATCCCACATAAATGGAAACTCGCAATCCTCATGACCACCGACATACAGAGCTTCATCAGCTGGATGCCTCAAGTTCACAGAACCTTGATTCTTACAACCAAAGCAGTGTCCTTCAAAAACAAAAAACAAGATATTGGAGTTACTTTATGAATAACTAACATGTTACGAACTTTGATCTAAAACGTCATAACTACCGTGCTGAACATATTCAAGCATGTTTGCTGGACAATTGAGTAGCCATACTTTAAAATGAAGGTTTTATTTTATTTTAACTGAAGGCCATAGCCCTTCGTTAAATTAATAACGCCATCAACGGCAAGGTACACAGATTAAAATGAAGGTTAACCGGAGAAAATAGAATGATTATTGTTGCCTGGCTCAAAATTACACACTTCCTTTTCAGTTTATAAGCATACCTAGTTTGTTTGAAGACAAACTCTTTCAAGTTCAACTTTATAGAAAAATAAATGTCAACATCTACAATAACAAATAGAAGGCGAAGTATCCGGTGCAAACAGCCCTTAGGTGAAAACGTGCAAACTCCCCCGCTGGTCCATCAGATCCACAGCAAACGGTTTGGTGAAAACGCCAAGGATTAAAAGCGGGAGCGCTAATCACCCACTAAACAATATTTTACGGATAACCCCCTCCCTTTGTCATTAGGTTATACTAAACGGTTTGGTATTATATATCCTGTTGGCTTAATCAACACCTATGACATGGCGTCAGGTAGGCGCTGCTCTTCCCATGCGATGGCGATTGAATTCTTCACGGCCGGTTCCAGCAAGGGGCCGTTGCTGGACTGTTTCAGCTGAGGACGGCGGCTCACAGCCGGGTCCGGTGAAGGCCGAGGGGCCGCTGTAGGGAGAGAAATCGTGGACGGGGCAGGCGGCGGAGGTGGAGGCGGGTACACTGCCGGTGGATGACAATTCTCCATGGCAGATTCTCAGCGCTAGATCAAAGACGAAGCACCAAGGATTTCCTGATCCTACGTTAAAGTAAGGGGGTATCCACAAAAGAGTGTTTAGTGGGTGGTTAGCTGTCCCACCTTTGATCCGTGACGTCTGTTGTCGATCTAACGGACCAGCGGGGAAGTTTGCATGTTTTCACCGAATGAGTGTTTTCACCCGATACTTCGCCAACAAATAAATACACAACGAATAGATATTCCATGATGAATTTACTGATACTCGTTTGGTATTGTAGATGTTGATATTATTTTGCTATATATAAATTTTGTCAAATTTACAAAGGTTTGACCGACAAATTATATATGTTTGCTTGTAAACTGAAAAGGAGAGAGTACATCTGTACATTGCATCCTTATATAATGGATGCTTACGCTTTTGACTTCTACAATTCTAGACTAACTAATAAATATTATTTCGCAAAAAGTACGAGACTGAGATGCCTGTGTGGCTGTGTGAATGGGATCCATCCATGGTAATACTGATCTTCCAAATAACATGATATAGCTCTGGATTCTCTAATATGACAAGGATACTAGAACTGAAGGACTGATTTAGCCAGTCTCACCAGCTCAGCATATGATTAAAATAATGAAAGTATAAATACATGCTTCTAATGAATACACAAAATATATGGGACCAAGTCATTTAGCACATGCAATTTGTGTGATAACTGAACAATTAGAAATTTGAGAGATTAACATGTCACAACCACTACAAAAGAAACATATTATGGTGCTTCAGCAACCAAAATTAATTACACACCTGCTTCTGGTGGGTACCACGTGGACAAGCAACCGCTAGTGTGATTACAAACAGGTTTGTAATGACCATGCAGGTAAGTGATCTGATTGGGCAAGGTGGGGGTTGGGTGGCCGATTGTGTGAACAGGTAAAGGCAGCAGGCTGAGGGTTTTTGGTAGAGGGCATGCCTCAAACCAACGTGATTGCCACCTTATATGAAGGATGCATTTCCGTAGGACTATCAGAATAAATAGAACTGTGCCCATAGTTTGATATGGATTCAATCTTATCTAGGACTCTTGCTTAAGAACAAATCAGGTCGATAGCAATTAGGTATAAATCAGGTGACGGACCTAGGGGTACCTAACTAGGTATGCCACATCAGCTGTAGGTTAATCCCCACGTGACAAAAGATCAGTTTACAAGGTTAATCCCCACATGGCAAAACATCAGCCTAGAATAGTAAATTTACACACAAAAACTTCACTTTGTAAGGTTTTCACATATTTAAGATTATAACAATCCACTCTAAGCATGGCAAGTGGACAGATGAACATATTAACCATACAGATAAAGTTCCGAACATATTAAAGGTAAAGCATTGCCCCATTCATGAAATATAAGTCATTGTATAGCACTACCATACTATTGCAAGTCATAGCACAATTTAGAAACATACCATTGTCATTGCAATCCAAAGGCTTGCAGCAGAGAACATCACAAGTGTCTCCGTGTGGGACCACTTCAGCAAAAAATAAAACAGTGGAACCAGCCTGCTTAGTTGTGAAGTTGAAGTGTTCATAGAATTTCATGCCTTCTTCAACAACATAAACTTCTTCTTTAATTTCATCAAACACAAAGCGCATCTCCTGAAAATATTTCTCAGATTATCTCATGGGAATGTGCTCAAAATAAAGAATTACAAATTAAAAAGAAAAGAGCACAAACCCCAGCAAGATCCTCTTCACTGTTATACTTCTGCAAAGCGTATTCCATGAAATGTTTCTTACGATCAGCATTCTGCTTTAATATTTCTCCCTTGGAATATTTTTTTTCTTCTACCTTTGGTTTACTCGCTTCATCTTGAAGATGTTTTTCGAATGCTGCCTCCATCTCACTCAACCTCCAAGTTGTTAAATTTCCAAATCTATCGGTAAGAAAAGGATCCTCGTCGTCATCACTATCATCATTAGAACTGAAACAACAAATTAGGAAAGATAATTAACCATATAAGCAAAACAAATGAAAAATTAGGAAATTTGACTTCAAACAAGCCGCTATTAAGATTCGACAACTAATAAATATAACGCTCGGAAACTAATAATGACTGGAAAGTTGATGACTAGTTAATGACTAGTAAATACAACTCTACGGGAGATTCCTGGTTGTTATCCTCTAGTGGGTGTTTGGGGCAGCCTCACTCCACATACACAAGTTGATTTAGTGGAGCTATCCTAGACAGCAGTTTTAGTTGAATGATGTTGACGTGGAGTAGAGTGTCACCTAATTCATTATTTCATTTTGATGGAGCTTACAAAACATCGCAAGGGGGCCATTGGGCTGTGTCGCGGCCTTGTGGAGCGCCGCGGGCGCGAAACATTTGGGCTCCATCATGCCAGCAGAGTAGTCTTTTTTTTTAGAGCGAGCTTTTTCTTCTCGCTCGTATGGGTGTGTAAAACTTCTAAATAACTCCTTATTATTTAATGAGATGAGGCAAATCTTTTGCCTCCGTTTCACCCCCCACAAAACATCGCTCCCCTCATCATCTCGCCAAAATCTGATCCCTTAAGTTGATTGGAAAATTACCTGCACTACGCCCATGGTTCAAAAAAGCGTTCGCTTAGGTGTGCTTAAGCGCGCTTAAGCGCTGAGCGATGGCATTCCGCTTCGCTTATGGCCTAAACGCTCGATTAAGCAAGGAAGATAGAAAGGGGAGAGAAAAAACACGACTGGTCCGGGAAACAGTCCAGGAAATGAGGGGAGGATGCAGGGAAGAAGGGGGCAAAGGCAGGGAGGGAGGGACAGAGGCAAAGATTCCATGGAAGAGGAGATGCAGCATGGCCATTGCGGCTGTGGATGTATGGCTGGAAGGTAGTAGGTGTGTGAAAGAGATAGATGGTCGGTAAAGACTGGAGAATATAGATGGCTCTGATTGATTTGGGCAGGTTAGGATTTCATATTGGCCTTACTGGGCCAATATTGAAGGAATATGGAGCTTATCTGGGCTGAAAAATGCAACCGGCTGCCCCTCATGCCGTCCGTACATAACGCTTAAGCACGCCTAGGCGCGGCTTAAGCGATGATTCCACTAAGGTAAAAAAAAAAACGAGTCCTGCAACCCATTTGCCCCTAACATTCCCTCAAGCCCTCTCTCTGATGCTCATGTCCATGATGGAGGCAGCCCAACACTCAAGAGCTGCCCCCTACCCAATATATTGCCAGCGGCTTCCCTTGATTGTCCTCTTTACCGCCAGTCTGCTTCTCATCTCCACTTGCCCTCTCCTGGTGGTGCAACACAGTTTTCCCTTAGTGAGAGAGCTAGGATCGGAGAACAGGAGGCGCAACGCTCCCGGAAACCTCTCCTCGTCAACCCCAGAACCATCAAAGAAACTATTAAGCTGATGACTTAGCAGAACCGGCGCATGTTATTCGTTTGAGTGTGTTCCTTTTGGAGTCTGCCCAGTGCATTTTTAGGTCAGAACAGATGGGGTTGATGATGGATGGCATGAAGTAGAAGAATCAGAAGAATTTGATGAATGGGCCGCCTTTTATAGAGGAGGAATAGGAAGTAGGAAAAAACCTTAGTTTACTGGTTTCATCCCATGTCAACTGATTTGCTACAATATATTCTGAAATTGTGTGGGTCATGAATCTTTATCCAAACTATACAAACATTATATTTCCAGAGAATAATGGTTCTTTTGTTGTCAAGAACTTATGCAAACTGTAGAAAAGTTATATTTCCAGTTAAGAATGGTTATTTTGCGGTCATGAATCTTTATACAAATTGTACTTGCAGAGAAGATTGATTAATTTTGTGGTCACGAATCTGTATATAAATTGCACTTCCGGAGAAGAATGGTTATCTAGCAGCCATGAATCTTTATTATGTAAAATGTACTTCCAGAGAAGAATGGTTGAATTTGTGGTCATGAAACGTTATGCCAAGTTGCAAAATGTAAAAAGAATTGTAATAGCAAAAGAGAACGACTATTTTGCAGTTATGGACATTTATGTAAGCTGTACAAAAACTGTATGTCTAGAGAGAAATTGTTAATGTGGTGGTCATAAATCTTTAAGCAAACTGTACATAAATTGTACTTCCATAGAAGAATGGTTTCATAAGAAACTTTATGATCATAATCATATGTGATACAAACCTGAATTATCATGCCTAAATGGAGTGGAGAATCTTATGTTCTTATTTGTTTCTTGTCATGAATATTATTACCATGCCAGGTTGTAATTTGTGATCTATGGTGACATAGTAAAAAAAAAACTCTGTGCTGAACTGTTCACAGAAATACAAACGTGAACTGTTCAATTGACCAATTCATATGACCTTCCATGGCTACAAGAGATCTAAGGCAATGCAGATCACTATACAATGCTGATAGTACAATCAAGTGATTGATCAAGAATACTTTTTTTTTTAATGAAACGTCCAGAATTCCACAAATTGAAAGTGGGTGACTTCAAATGAAGGAATATTACTTGTCCCACTCAAGGCAAGGGGAGGCATATTGGTGAAAGGATTACCTGTGCTGACGAACAACAGCACCTTCGCCACTCTTTCCTTCATCGTCCTTGTTATCAGCACCATGCCTGAAATGAGCCAACAATATTTAATAAATAGCGCAAGGGCCGATGCAGAAAGTGATGCAGAAAACAAGGCTCAGACTGTGGTTTCAGTAAACTAAATCTCGGCCATACCGAGAGAAACGTAATTCCCCGCCACATGAGTCAGCAGCAGAAGGTAATTCCCCGTCGCGATCAAACAGCGATAGTAACCCTAATCTTGATTGCTCCACACAAACTGGAGGAGGACGGAGAGCAACTGAAGGAGGAGATGATGGAAAAGGTGCTCCTGCGAGGGCGAGTTCGAAGCAATCAGGCTGAGCCTGCTGACGAGTAGAAGAGGGAGATGCTCCTGCCGGGTCGAGTTCGACGCAGTCAGGCTGAGGAGTTGCTCCTGCGCGGTCGAGTTCGAGGCAGTCAGGCTGAGGATATGCTCCTGCGGGCTCGAGTTCGAGGCAGTCAGGCTGAGGATATGCTACGACGCAGTCAGCCTGAGGATATGCTACTTGGGGCTCGAGTTCTTGGCAATCAGCCTCAGGATATGCTACTTGGGGCTCGAGTTCTTGGCAATCAGGCTGAGGATATGCTACTTCGGGCTCGAGTTCTAGGCAATCAGGCCGAGCCTGCTGAGGAGGAGAAGAAGGATATGCTTCTCCAGACTGCTGAGGAGGAGAAGAAGGATATGCTTCTGCGGGAATGGCTTCAACCAGAGCCTCCTGAGCATTATAATCCTCAACAGCAGCGCGAGGATTTTTCCTCAAAAAACGCCAGGAACGGGGGGTGCGATTCGACGGCTCCATCGGAGCGGCGCCGGAGGAGGCTATGCCCCTAGAGGGATTGGGAGGATGGTCGAGGTGGCAGCTATGGCTGGCCGCGCCACGGTACGACAGGTCACGGAGGCAGCAAGGGTGGGGCGGCGGCGGCTCCTGTGAGTGGCGATGAGGTCGAGGGGAATTCGATCCGGTGGGCACTTCCGTCATTTCTTTTCTTTATTTTGTTATTACTAATAATAATACTGCGGGAAGTGGTAACGCCGTGTCAAATTAAGTGTCGCAAAGTTTGATAAAAGTGGATATATCTAGACACATATTTTAGTGTCAGATACATTCAATTTTGTTAAACTTTGTGATAATCAATTTGAGACGGAGACTAAAAAAATATGGATAATTTTGGCTCAACTATGCTCCAAGACCATACCAAAAAGTCGTCGCATAGTGACATGCTCAAAAGGCACACTTAGTCCTCTCTCTGAATATCTATAATCGCACGGGCCAAAAAGACCAATTGCATGTTTTAAAAAATTTCACTCAACCAGTTGCCCTACCACTGGTCGTTCACCATCGACTATGACCATCAAAACCCACCACCTGATCTCACGAGCGTCACCCTTTGCTCCGTCCTACCGCCCGAGTCGGTTGCGGTCATGTCGTCTTGCCTCTACACTACCGCCCTGATCTTCCCTAATCATCGGGACCTCTCGTCAGACCTCACGAGTAACACTCTTCCCTCCGCCGCGACAACTACCGTCCTCCGGCGGCTTCCCCGACGTGTGTTGCCTAGCGAGCACGCCGCCGAGCCGTAGATTCTTGTCGCGGGGATCTTGTACGTTACCAGATTCGTCTTTCTCGAGCCTCTCAAGCACCATGGATGTCGGATTCATGCTGGTGTCGGACGGAGTTCAGCCAAATCGGTCGTTAGGCCAAATCGGTCGTTTGCTGCCATTGCTTTCCTAAGAGCTTTGTGTGCGTGAGCAAGCTCACTTAGATTTCTCGCCTAAAATTCCTGGTGACTATCTCCACATGTCAATGTATATGCACAAAGAAATCTATGGTATCTTGTTTTGGGTAATGCTATTAAAGGCGGAAAAAAATAGCTACCGAAATCTTCTCTATGTTCTATCTAATTTAGGCCCCGCTTGGTTCACCTTTTATATTTCACCCGGTGCAAAAATACAAAGCTCTTTCAGAAAATATACGGGCGTCCTAAGGTCCGTAGATTTTTTCCCCGTCGTTTCCGGGCGGGAAACGCCAATCCAAGCGCGCCTTAGAGGGCGCCCGTATTGACCAACTTAGCACCTGTTCCCGCAAGAAAAAATGTACTAGCGTCTATCTAATTTAGAGACGGCCGTATTGATACTCTGCATAATTTTCCGTAAAAACCCTAGAACCATATTGTACGCAAAACTCCTTGAAACAAAAGTTTACTGCGCAACATGAATACGGCATGGGAGAAATAAGAAAGCGTGGATCAGCTTACCTCGGGTCTTGCTCTTCGTCAGCCATGATCGGTCAATTGGATTGTTCTCTGTTTCGATTCGAAAGAGAGATACGTATAGAATACGCCGACTGTTCACGCCGTTTGTGTGCTACTGGTACGGTTTGTAGAAGAGGCAAAGACACGTGTATATATGGCCGTGGCTCCGATACACAAACGTTGTCGGATACTGGATGGAGTTCTAGTCTGACTGCAGTTTGTTTATTGGAGAAGATGGTGGTGGCAGCTGGATGGGAGTTGAATCGAAAGAGCTCCCGTGCATACATGGTGGGACACAAACTGTGCGTGACGGTGCTAAAAATACAAAAAAACTAAAAGGTGCATGACGGAGTCGGTCGCGCGGTCATGGCGCCATCGTACTGTTAAGAATTTAGCCAATTTAGAGCATCTTCCAGTCCTAGCCTCCAAACACGCCCTCAAGGCCTCTTCCCGTCCGGACGGGCCTTGAGCGTGTCCACTCGCCCCCCCCCCCCCCCCCAATATCCCTTCCCGTCCGGACGCCCCATTGTTCCCATCCGGCAAATCCAGGCCAACCCCGCCGCGTAGAGCCTTTCGTGGGGGTGCCGGACGATAAGAAACGTGCGTGTGGCGTCTGCGGGCCCGCCCCGTCAGTGAGACGGGCGCGCAGTCAAAGCGGCGTCCGGTCTTCGTCTTCTCCCGAGACGGCGAGAAGCGCAGGGGGCGTGGCGAGCCGTCGCTTCGGCCAGTCGCGTCGCCCACGCGGCAGACGCGCGGCTCCCCACGCGGGCACCGGTGTTAATGCGGGGGCGGCCTTTCGGCCTGCCCGGCGGGTATAAAATGCCGTCCCCCGCCACTCTCCCCGCACACCGCCCCTCTCTCGCCGCCCTCTGCCTCTCCCCTCGCCGCGCGCCCATGAATCCTCTCGCCGCCAACGGCTTCCCCCGCCGTTCTCTCCGCAAGCACCAGGCGCGCGTGGTCTGTGCGAGACACGACGGCGATGACTGATACGCCGTTGATCGACCTCGACCCACCGGCGGCGGCCAACAACGAGGAGGCGGGGCCGAGCCATTGGGGAGGCGGCGGCGGCGAGGACGATAACAACGAGGACTACTTCGGGAGCGACGACAACAGTGACGGCGACTACGACGTGTTCAACTAGTGAACACGTCGTTTTAGTTTATTTTTGAACACGTCGTTTAGTACAATTTTATGTTTTTAGTTTAATTTTAAGTTTTTAGTTTAAATTTCATTTAAATTTTGGAATATATCCAAAAAAAATTGAATGAAATCGTCGTTTAAAAATTTTGGCCGACATTTTTTTGTTTGGGGGGGTTCCGATTGGGGCGCCGAGTGGGCGGCCGCGCCCCCGCCGGCGCCGTGCCGTCCGGACGAGCCCCCAAAGAGCCGATCCGGGCGCCCATCCGGACGCCTATTAGGGACGCGACTAGAGATGCTCTTACAGATTAAATTAATCCAAGTATAAATCATGAACATGACGTAAGCTTCCTGATAATTAACCATGTTCCTGCATGCTAGATTGATAGTAGATACATCTACGCAAACTACTAGTGTTGCACACATTGAAATAATAAGGACAGGGATAAACGTATTATACCCTGCGGTCGGCCAATTGGCAGTAACCGTAGCAGAGGTGGTAGCCGCGGCGGCGGTTGCAGCAGCATCGGCGGCAGCAGCAACGCGTTCAGCTCCGATGGACATGTTGACGATGATGGCGATGCAGTAGTAGTCGAAGTAGACGTACGGCAGCGAGCAGTCACGTAGGAGACACTCCCCCCAAAAACCTAATCGCCCCTCTCCCGTACATGATCTGGAGAGCCAGGGTTTCGGAGGCCTGCTCTTCCGTCGGCCATGTACGCGGTAGACGTGATGGGATCATCGGCGGCAGCAACAGAGAGAGGAATGACAGTGGGCGCAAAGCGTATGAGGTGTGTATCTCTATGTCCGCCTAAGCCCTCAATATATAGGCACGGCCGGGTAGGAGAACGGTCATGTCACAAATTAAATTGGCGTTTACTACAGCCGTTACCACGTAGTCAATACGGTGTTTTACTGCGCGCGGTTACCACGTGATCAATGCGGCATTTTACTGCGCGCGGTCAATATGATGTCTCATATTATTGGCGTGTCTATTGATTCTTAGTTTCCGACTACCAAAATAAAGGCATCGGCTCGGCTCATTCCCCCAACCCGCGGTGCGTCGTGACGTGTCGTGTCGTGACGAGGCGAGGCGGGCGGCGGAGGAGGAGGAGCACGCGTGTGGAACACCTCCATAACTCCTCTCTTTTCATACCAACTCACACTAGTGGGGAGAGATCTCACCTTATAAACTGGTGCAACACTCTCCCAACTAGCAATATGAGGCTAAACTCCCACCATTTGCTATGGCAGCATGGGTCTTGGTGATTAAATGGAAATTGCCTAGTGGGGCTAAAGCCCACCTCAAATTTCAGCAGTCCCCCACTAGATCCCGAAGACCCATGGTGTTGTCCTCTGTTCTGATCACTGTTTTTATATACCAACATTTTCAGTGGAGACCCGTTAAGGTTGAACATCCACCTAAAGCAAATAGCTACACTACATCACAACTGAACAATGGACTATGCCTTGAATTGTCAGTTTGGCGTAAAATAGTTTCACTAAATGTCTTGCCAGTACTAGGCTGCCGAAGGCTGGCCCCTCAGGTGGAGCGTATTAGTCACACTCCTGGCATATTCATGAACTTATTAGAGATCACCCAATCTCATAGAGTGTGACTAGCGGTCAGGCTCATATAGTTGTGTTCCTCCAAAGATCGCTACATAGGATAGCATCTTGCTTATAGAAGCATTCGGACATATTAAGACACAAGTCAACCTGTCATACAGTTTTTGAGAGTACTGCATCTCCAGTGGAGTGGGTTAGTAAAATTTACTCTTCTTGGTTAACCACTAGCTTGTTTTCCCAGGTCCTACTTCACGGGATCTCCAATCACATAGGTTGGGTTACTGCCATGGCAACTCATGTGGGTCCCGTACCCATCTCCTTCGATACACTTTCTATCACAACACGTGATAGCCCTTTAATAAAGGGATCTGCCAGATTTTTAGCCGACTGAATATAATTCACAACTATCACTCCGGAGTTTCATAAATGTCTGATAGCTTTTAATCTCATTTTTATGTGCGTTGTGGACTATGCATTATCCTTTGAACTCTTCACCTTGACAATTACTGTTTGATTTTCACAGTTCATAAGGATAGCTGGTACTGGCTTTTCAACCACAGGCAAGTCCATCACAAGCTCTCGAAACCATCCTGCTTTGACACTAGACGTGTCTAATGCTGTTAATTTTGCTACCATTGTCGATCTCATTAAGATCGTTTTCTTGCAAGACTTCCAGGAACAGCACCACCTCCAAGGGTAAACACATACCCCGTTGTGGCTTTCATCTCATCAGCATCATAGATCCAATTCGCATCACAATACCCTTCAAGTACCGAAGGATATCCACTATAGTGAAGTCCATGGTTCACGGTACCTTTCCGATAACGCGTAATTCTTTCTACAGCATGCCAATGCACATCACCCGGATTGGAAACAAACCGGATTAGTTTGCACACAGCAAACATGATGTCAGGCCTCGTAATGCTCGCTAGGTACATAAGTGAACCAATTACTTGAGAGTACCTCAGCTGGTCCTTAGTTGTGCCTTCGAACTTTCGAATCCGCACCCTAGGATCATATGTTGTTGGAGAAATTTTACAGTCTGAATATCCAAAACGACTCAAAACCTTCTCAACATAATGGAATTACAGAAGTGTAATCACACCTCGGTCGCGCGATCTTGCCATGGTGCGTGAACGTGCGATCACGGATCGGATTCTGAACCCGACTCGAACAAAAGCTCACGGCCATGTACGGCTCGAGGAGGGCCACTCGCTTGCCGGCTACTCTGGACTGACCCACGCCTACTGCGCGTTTGGTAGTCTGTATCAATTTTGGGACCGGCTGGGGCAGAGCCTGTCTCAGCGCATTCAGAACACATACGTGAGGTGCGTGTTGTTTGGTATCCCGTATCTAGAAACGGGCAATTTTTGACACATTGTTTGGTTGCTACGTCTTCTTTTGGGTGTTCATTAGTCTCACTCATTAGCACATAAATTAGTATTGATTAGTTTAACTCTTTTTTTTTCCTCCATGCTCTCTCACATCCCGTCCAGTGAGCCACCCCACCTCCAAGCTCCTCTCAAGGAGTCCACCTTTCCTTCTTCCTCCATGCTCTCTCCAATACTCACCCGTGAGTCACCCCCACCTCCAAGCTCCTCTCATGGAGTCCACATCTTTCCCATTCTCTCTCCAATCCCCACCTCCAACCTCCTCTCATGGAGTCTATGTCTCCGACCCATGGGCACTGCTGGCCGCGAAGGCGGCTCTCTCCTACACACGGGCGGGCTCGCCTCCTGGGCGGCGGCGCAGCGGACGGGACGGACGGCCATTGCGTGTGGGACGGTGTGACGTGCAACACCCGCGGCACCGTCATGGGGCTCGACGTCTCCGGCCTCAACCTCTCTGACGCGCTGCCACCGGCGCACTCCCACGTCGGCGTCCCAAAGCACGCACACAGTACTACTATCCAAGCACTTACTAGCACTAGTACTAGCCCAAAGACGGACGCATCCGCTCTTCTTCTTCCTCCCATGGCCAAATCACTAGTACTAGCTCAAAGCACGGACCCAACGGCCGCATCCTCTCATGGATTCCACCTCTCTTTCTTCCCCGTCCTCTCTCCAATCCCCACCTCCAAGCTCCCCTCATGGAGTCTACCTCTTCTTGCTCTTCTTCTTCCTCATCCTTTCTTCAATCCCCACTTCCAAGCTCCTCCCATGGAGTCCACCTCTTCTTCTTCCTCCTCATCCTCTCTCCAATCCCCACCTCCAAGCTCCTCCCATGGCCGAATCCAGTCCACCTCTCCTTCTTCCTCATCTTCTCTCCAATCCCCACCTCGAAGCTCCTCCCATGGCCCATGGTCGAAATCAGTCCGTCTCCACGGGCACGGAGGAGCTTGGAGGTGGGGATTGGAGAGAGTATGAGGAAAAAGAAGAGGTGGACTGGATTCAGCCATGAGAGGAGTTTGGAGGTGGATATTGGAGAGAGGGTGAGGAAGAAGAAGCTAAACATGAGCTAAACACCATTAGGGAGAGTAATTGGACCAAAAGTCAACACGAGTTCACATGCGTGGAGAGATTTTCGCACGCGCAGGGCCCTGGCTCCACGGAAACTGCCGATTCGGCACTTTTTCGCCGGGAAGTTCACCCTCGCCGAGTTAGCAAAACCTTACTCACAATTGTACTCTGTATACTTCAGGTTTCAGCCCTGATTTTAGTAAGATTGCAGGAGTAGGAACGTTGCTTTAGTTGCGACGTACCGAACCTGGGTAAATCGTGTTCTCATTTCCAGTTCTTCCATGTCCCCCCGCAATTCTACCAGTAGGCTTATGGCACCCCCATCCATGATCCTAACTACGAGGTCTCGATAGTTGGCTCCCACCGTGGGGCCAACGGCATCAGGAGTTACATTTCGAGCGGGAATGCTCGGCGGAATCGGCAGCACAATCACTATCGGAAGCCTGGAATTCGATGGAAACGTTGGACGCTTCCTCGACAACGGATCTTATATGTCGGCACGGAATCATCTGGTAAGTGGCTGCATTTTACCGATCGGATCTACTAATATTTTTATCAGTTTGACAGCAGAAGCTATGGGATTCCGTGGTGGAAGTTACTTCATCCCACCCGCCCTACGCCCAATAGATGAAGCCTTCAATACCGGATTCTGCTCAGATTTTCCCTATTCATACATAGGGGCAGTTAGTTTCCATCACTGCATATCGCCAAAACATGTCTGGATTTGCCGCCTCACAGGAGATGTATGCAGCCAGATCCCACTTTATTGGCATGGTGCAGTCAGAGATCGCCGAGAACATGGAAGACGAAAATCCCGTTGAAAAGGCAGAAAATCATGATCCCACAAAAAAAAGTGGAAGATCCGACATCTGCCGGCCAGGCGACGAACTCGGAAGCTGAGTCTATCTTAGCAGCTATAGAAGAAAAGGTAGACTCGAAAACCGGATCTGCAGACACAGATTTCAAAGATGAAGATGAAGACGTTTTCAAAAGAAAGGTCAAATCCATGCAGGAGAGCTTCCATGAAGTACTCATGGCGAAACCAACTGGCAATTCGGATGCCGAAGAGGAAGATGGAGACCTCGCAATCCCTCCGCCAACTGGAGAAGGAGAAGGTGGTGAAAAAAAAACGTCTTATCCTGACGTACAGGAGTTAACGGAGGACAAACCACCCAAAAAACCTCCATCTTCTAAAAAGAAGGAAAAGTCTGCTAAAAAGTTGTTTACCAAAATCCAGAAGAAAAGGGTGTCCAACCAAAACCTAGAAGTTGGAAGCGGCAGTGGCGAAAAGACGGCGGAGAAGAAAAAGGTTGAAATCCTTGTTCCCCATATGTCAGAGCAGGAGGAGATTAAACTAATCCAAACCCCGGTCACATGTAATGAGCCACCGGAAGTGCTGGAAGCCAGGAGACAAGCAATAATGCGGCAGCAGCAACATCTGTTCCGAACTCGGGAAAATCTCCTCAAAACCCAATCTGATATCAAAATACAGCAGGAAGAAATAGAGGAATACAAACGAAGGAATACATATGGAATCAAACCTACACGGTTACCCGAAATTTCAAACCCGGAAGAACTGTCAGTAAGAAAGCGGTTTGAAAACCCATCTTGGCAAAGGCATGTTAACAACACAAATGCTAAGGGCGAACGCATCTACAAAACTACAGCCGAAAACGCAGAAGCCGCGTTCGCTATACTTAACAATGATCTGTAGTCCAATGACGAAAATCTGCAAGGAGTGTATGCTTTCCTAGGAAAAGCATTACAACAGCAACAGCGAGGACATGCACGTTCAGGCAAGCTACATGATGATTCAGCCTTGTGCAAAACTGCCACGTGCGCCGCTGGAGCACCCGATCCAGGCGAACCCGGAGATTCAGGTGATTCGAAGGAAAAGAAAGGAGATCCTAAAAAGGACAAGAAAATCCCGGATAACAAGAATGCAGCATCCAGAACAGGATCCCATCCGCTGTAGGGCGGAAATAATGCAAAACCCCGTGATAACAAAGAACGGGAGGAGAAAAACCGGAATGACGGAAAACCAATGCCGCCTTCAATGTACCTGGCTGATAAAACCGGAAGATACGACAATCCTCACAGGCGTGAGAGATCACGAACCCCTCCAAGGAACAAAGAAAGGGCAAGGAGAGAACTCCGTCTTATTCCAAAGGACGTGATGCTGGAAGAAATAGTGATGATCCTAGAAGAGTGTATTCACGTAACAATGGACCAGAACGGAGCATATCCCCTTCCATCCATTCAGCGGGAAGATATTCCGTGCACGTCGATAAGACGGAAAGAGACAATTTGTACTTCGGACTAAAGTGTTTCACTGACAGGATCCGGAAAATCAGTCTACACTCTGGCATTGCCAAAATCGGTCCAACTTATCAAAAGTATACCGGAAGTACAAACCCGGATACATGGCTCTCGGATTACTATACTGCCGTTCAAATCAACAAAGGGACAGATTTAGAAGCTGTGAAATTTTTGCCCCTAATTCTGCTGGATGGAGGCAGAGATTGGATTAATGGACTTCCGTCAAGAACAATAGACAGCTGGGAGGATATGGCTAGAGTTTTTGCTCAGCGCTTCTGGGGTACGTATAAATGCCCCAAGAGCATTAACCAGTTGAATCGTTGCGTCCAATATGAAGACGAGTCATACGTCGACTTTATCTTAAGATGGACTGCAATGAAGAATAGTTGTTCTGGAGTAACTGATGTACAGGCAATGCATGCTTTCATCAATGGCCTAAAACCCAGTCTCGTACCATTCATGGTTGGTTCGAAAGAGCACAAGAATCTCGGATCTATGCTCACAACCGCCAATGAGCATGCAGCGGCTGAACACGACATCAAGGCGAGAGGCGGAAACATCGATGTTTTGGTTCAAGCCAAAAAGGCGTCTCGTTCTAAAAACAAGGCTACTACAGAAGCACAGCCAAAATCCAAAGAGGTGAACATAGCCTTTGGAAAGGATAATGGCAGCAGATGAAAGGGAAAAAGCACAGAAAGCAGGGAATCTATCTCCTACTCTGAAGAAGAGTAGGAAAAAATTATGTCGGAATCTGTAACATCCCAGTGTTTGGGAGGTTATAAGGATCTAAATATAATATGTGCATTTGCAAAGTATGCATCTAAAAGTACGGGAAATTTTGGCGCGAAAGTTTAAACGAATCAAAGAGACCAAAGTTTCACTTGACATGATGAAATAGGTCTAGTTCACCTAGTCAATAGTACATTTGGAGTGATTTTTATAACAAGTATCTTAAGAAACCAAATCATTTGGTTACACAAACCATAAATTGGTTTTGACCAACTGATGGCTAGGTTGAGACTCCAAGTGCAGAGTGTGTAGCTAGTGGCAAGCCTTCTTCCCCACGAGGGTGACTCGAGGGTTTATATCGAACTCTTGGAGAGTCAGTATTTCGGCAGTTGTCTTCCAAGCTTCCTCTAGGATCCTGCAAACAAGTAGAGAATTTTGTGCCCTCAACCTCACCAAGTGGTTGTCAAACACAAGGTGTGAGACTTCTAAATTGCAATGCAAAACTGAAAGTAAATGTGCAATAATTAAATCTACTACCAAATGCAAATGAGAAAATAAATATGCAATGGATTGTTTTTGTATTTTTGGGATGCAAGTGGTGATGGAGATAATGTAAATTCGAATTGGAGATGCAAGTAAAGTAAATTGCAGCAAAGTAACTAGAGTGTTTTCTTATATTTAAAATAGGACCGGGGTTCATGGTTTCACACTTGCATTCTCTCAAATAAAGTGGTAGACGGTGGACATAAAGAATTACATGTGAGATTACAATAACATGTTTAACATTGAGTACTTTCATATGGGCATCACGTCCTAGCATAGAGATCTCTACGGTCATATTGATCCCTCTTATACTCCACCAAGATGCGAAATAAATCATAACACCTCGATAATTAAGGAAAAACCAGAGTATAGCTTTAAGCAATGTGACATGAAGTTGAAGTAAGAACTTGCTAGATCTAGTCATGGAGATTGATTAGTGTCACTTCAAATCCCCGGTAACAAGGTACTCCTTTTTATCCCTAGTGAGGTAACTAAGAAAGGTTTAACAAAACCTAAGTGGATCGCGGAACTTTTGTCACTTTCACAGCACTAGCCACCCCCCGTTACTCCAACTAATGCACCCATCACCCCACACACGCTCTCAAGAACTAGATTGATCAAAGCTAGCAAATAAGAACGGGGTACATAAGATACATCTACTCAAATAACTCAAGAGAAACAATTGCAATCTCAGATTCAATAACTCATAGAAAAGATCCACCACATAGGAATTACAACGGTGCCCGTAATCATGTGAGGCAGCTCATACAGATCTAATTAGTGAAGCACATAGAGAGAGAGAGAGAGACAAGTGCTACTTCCACAAACCCATAGCCATGGGGTGGACTACTCCCTCTTCATGGAGATGTCGATGGAGATGACGTTGCAGGGGTAGGAGATCACACCGGCGGCGCCCCGCCGGAGTTTTCCCCCTCCAATGTGGAACTTTTGGTCTCTGTTTCGGTGTTTCGGTGTTTCGGCGGCGCTCCTCTCCGTAAGGGTACGGGGGACCCTTTTTATAGTCGGTTTTAGGTCAAGACGGAGTCGGTAAGTCGAAGATGGAAGGAATTGGGGCCACAGGGGCCAAAAGGGGGCCTCTCACGCGGCCAAGTAATCTGGCCGCGTGGAGGGTCCTCTTTTGGGCCTCCTTGCCCAATTCTCGTGGATCCTTCGCCCGCAAGTATTCTCCTTCCAAGAAAATGACCCCGCAGATTTTCAGGTGATTTCGCGGAAGTTTGCCCCCTGAAACGTCAAAAATATAGAAAACGGGGTTTCTCACAGGCAGGGTTAATTCCATAAAAGTTGGGGGACTTTGTAATTTAACCCCAAAATACTATAAAACATTGAATTATACCCTTATATGATGCAATATGTAATAGAAAACCATGTGAAAATATGCAAAATTCATCTATGCATTTTACATGCATCAACATCCCCAAACTTAACCCATGCTCGTCCTCGAGTATGAAGGTGATAAAACTAAGATGGGTTTTTCATATTGAAACAATCATGGGATATCAAGGAGGATTATTCATGCTACATATAATCAAATGATTAATACTAGAAATGAGTAGCAATATACAATTCATGTTGTAAGAAATATCAAATATGCAAGCAAAGATGCTTCGTGAAAGTTTACAAAGTGTATAGTGAAATAAAAGCACTATGGACCAAATGCATACACAAAATGAAAAATAAAATCCTATATTGGTCAAAGAATAGTATAATGGAGAATAGAAAATATGGTGGACACTTTGGAGAAAATTGAGTAGAGGTAAAACATGATCAAGTCTTATTTAGCCTCTAAATTATTCAACTAAAATTACTAATTGAAATGTGGTATCCATTGATCTAGGACTATCATTGCCCCTTTATCACTAGCATATTAAAATTGTGAGTATTGAAGTAATGAGAATGACAAGGTGGTTGAAAGCCTCATGCCCCGTGAGTGTGAAAACCTACTCCATGATTACTCAACTTAAGATTCCTAATAAGCTTTATACAATCATAATAAGTATTAATGACATCATAGAGAACCGCAAAGAGGTACCTCTTGCCCCATGACATGGAAACAAGCCCATGTTACAATGACAAGATGAACAAATGGAGTAGACTCATCATCCTTTTTATTTTCATTCACTATTATGCATAGCTTCTTATTTTATTATAGGATGTGTTGTAGAGTCACTCAAGCTGTAAGTAAATTTCCACCATGATAAAGCATGGCTTGGGTTAGCGGCCCAATGCGTTTCTCTAGTCATATAGATACTTACTCATCAAAACTTACTATTCCTCTATTTCATTTCGGCATGGCAGGAGTCCAAAAACAAAAGTACATGATATCAACCAAATGTAAAAAAATTATGCAATGTTGAAAGCTTTCCGGTGATACACGTTTATAGCTAGCTCCCAACCACACACTTATCAAACTCAAAACTTGTGGCTCCCATTATTGGGTCATGTTTATTAGATGCATAAAAAGTAAAGTGTGCCTTCAAAAGTTCGTGAGAGTCCTATCCCAAGTTCAACCCATGACAATTAATAAAGTGAATATCTTAATTTAGAACATAAATAACACAATAACATGGTGAACATACTCGGAATAGCAATGAAGCTAATGGGAAGATATGGTGGACTCACTGGAAATACTTGGCTAAGGAGTGTTGGAAACAAGTTTTTACTTGTTGGAATTTTTAAATTTTTGGGCTAGCAAGAGGGAGATAGTTGACTAGCTACTATGCATGCATATGTCCATATAACTACTCATTTCATGACAAACTAAATAAACCAGCAATTAACATCAAGGACATCAATAAGAGATAGCTCAAGACAACATTATTGCAAATTTCTACACATAAAAAGCCTAGAAATTATGCAAACATATGTAGCTCTTCAAATCAACCATGGAATCCCTATTCCAAGTCATAATACTAGAATCCAATACATTCCAACCCCAAACTCCAGTAGCTCAATCTCATATAAAATGATGGTGGTGGTCTTATCAAAACAAAAATAAAAACAAAAACTAGACGCTTCAAGTCTCTACGATAAATGCTTTGCTTAGAAAAACAGAAAGTAGACGTGTGCTAACCAAAAGAGTGTAGCTCCAGTGGGGTGTTCATCACATCACCAAGCTTATGTATTTCACCATTCTTGGATGTCTTGAGACGCAGCTCCTCTATTCCCTGTGAAAAAAACTTCACAAAACATGTTTCTCCCATTCTTTTTCTGTGGGGTGAGATTAGCAAGGACAAACAAATCACATGCTTGATGTGCAAAATTCCAAATCAAATGCTCCAGTAGATAGAAAATAAGGTTCATTATGTTGTATGTTCACTCTCTTGCTTGAAAGAATCATGGAAATTCGATTCCCAAGCCCAAAGAGTGCATAAAACAAAAGAAGGCAGAATCTGTCCAGAAAAGCAGCAGCAGCAAAACGAAAGTTTTTCCCTAAGCTAGACTCGTAAAAAAATTAAGCCAATTTTTGTACTTACAGAGGACGAAAAGTGGCAGAACATACTAAAAAATTATCTCAATCCGACATACCAATAAAAAACGTAAAATCATACGGTGAGCAGACTCGTGCTGAAACAGAAATTTCATGCACTAGGATAGCAACTTATAAGTCCAAATGGGTTTGACTTGACTCTTTATTGAAAACTCCAGAATTAAAACAAAAAACTAATCTCTTGATACAGCAAGAGGACACTAGGAAAATCCAAACAAAAAAACCGGGTTGCCTCCCGTAAAGCGCTTTCTTTATAGCCATATAGCTAGGCTTTACTTACTTGATAATCAAGAGGGATAGAGCTCATGAGGGAGCTTGTTCTTCAGCGTGCCCCTCTTCCTTGGGAAGTGCTCCATACTTTTCTTGTGAGGGAACTGAAACTTGACATTCCCTTCCTTGGAGTCTATGATTGCACCTGTAGTACGAAGAAAAAGTCTACCCAAAATAATAGGACTAGGGGATTTATCCCCCCCATATCCATAATAATGAAATCAACGGGTACGAAAGTCATGTGCAATTCAATCATAACATCTTTTACTTGTCCTACAGCATGTTTAGTAGAGTTATCAGCAAGGACAAATTCACTTGAGCATTTTTCTAAATTTTCTAGTTCTAGCAATTCATATAATTCTTTAGAGAGTACCGATACACTAGAACCTAGATCTAACATAGCATGGTGAATTTCTTTTCCAATTGAAACTAGCACCTTGGGGATCCATGCATCCCCAAGCTTAGGAGGTATCATGGCCTCATTCTTGTACCTAGCAATTTTTTCTTGCAAGACATGATTAGCAATATAAGATCCAAAGCCAGATTAATTAACATTTATAGTGGGATCACTAGCAAATTTTTGTAGAGTAGCAATAAGTTATTGCAAGCTACTTTTTTCTAAATCAAGCAATGGATCCTTAATTTCAGTAAGCATCATAATTTCCTCTACTTTACTCTCTAATTTAGCTAGCATGCTTGATTCATGAGGACTAATTTCATCTTTGCTAGCAAGATAAGACATATATGGAAGTAAATATTCAGGGTACTTCACTATTTCATTCAAAGTTTCTTCTAAGCTAGTAGGGACATGCTCACTTGTATTCTCGGCAATATGATCAATATTTTCAATAATAGGAGCAGCAATAGTAATAGAATTAATTCCTACACTAGGTTGTGCTTGTGGCTTCCAATAGAAACGAGATTAATAAATCATTTTAATAACACTAGGATCTACCTCTAATTTTTCAACGGGAATATTTAGCTCTTGAGGGAAATTCCTAACACTGAATGGCCAATAAGTTCTCTGCTCCATTTCCCAAGTTTTTATGTAGTTTTAAATTTTTTATGCAAAACAAAAGTAAAGTAACTAACCAAATTCGAAATACTAAAATAATCTAGATAACTAAATGCAAAACTAAAATGCAAACTAAAATAAAATATGCAAGACAAAACAAAAACAAAAAACAAAAACAAAAACAAGACAAGAAACAAAACAATCTACTTGAAATAAGGTGGAGATAGAAATGACGGTACTCACGTAGGTGCAACCTCCCCAAGCTTAGGTGTTTGCACACCTTGTTGGTGATGAATACTTCTTGTGAGCTCCCTTGGACAACTCCTTCACCTATGGCTCCCCGGCAACGGCGCCAGAAAAACGCTTGATTGCTAGGTTGAGACTCCAAGTGCAGAGTGTGTAGCTAGGGGCAAGCCTTCTTCCCCACGAGGGTGACTCGAGGGTTTATATCGAACTCTTGGGGAGCCAATATTTCAGAAGTTGTCTTCCAAGCTTCCTCCAGGATCCTGCAAACAAGTAGAGAATTTTTTGCCCTCAACCTCACCAAGTGGTTGTCAAGCACAAGGTGTGAGACTTCTAAATTGCAATGCAAAACTGAAAGTAAATGTGCAATAATTAAATCTACTACTAAATGCAAATGAGAAAATAAATATGCAATGGATTTTTTTTGTATTTTTGTGATGCAAGTGGTGATGGAGATAATGTAAATTCGAATTGGAGATGCAAGTAAAGTAAAGTGCAAGTAAAGTAAATTGCAGCAAAGTAACTAGAGTGTTTTCTTATATTTAAAATAGGACCGGGGTTCATGGTTTCACACTTGCATTCTCTCAAATAAAGTGGTGGACGGTGGACATAAAGAATTACATGTGAGATTACAATAACATGTTTAACATTGAGTACTTTCATATGGGCATCACGTCCTAGCATAGAGATCTCTACGGTCATATTGATCCCTCTTATACTCCACCAAGATGCGAAATAAATCATAACACCTCGATAATTAAGGAAAAACCAGAGTATAGCTTTAAGCAATGTGACATGAAGTTGAAGTAAGAACTTGCTAGATCTAGTCATGGAGATTGATTAGTGTCACTTCAAATCCCCGGTAACAAGGTACTCCTTTTTATCCCTAGTGAGGTAACTAAGAAAGGTTTAACAAAACCTAAGTGGATCGCTGAACTTCTGTCACTTTCACAGCACTAGCCACCCCCCGTTACTCCAACTAATGCACCCATCACCCCACACACGCTCTCAAGAACTAGATTGATCAAAGCTAGCAAATAAGAACGGGGTACATAAGATACATCTACTCAAATAACTCAAGAGAAACAATTGCAATCTCAGATTCAATAACTCATAGAAAAGATCCACCACATAGGAATTACAACGGTGCCCGTAATCATGTGAGGCAGCTCATACGGATCTAATTTGTGAAGCACGTAGAGAGAGAGATACAAGTGCTACTTCCACAAACCCATAGCCCTGGGGTGGACTACTCCCTCTTCATGGAGATGTCGATGGAGATGAGGTTGTAGGGGTAGGAGATCACATCGGCGGCGCCCCGCTGGAGTTTTCCCCTCCAATCTGGAACTTCTGGTCTCTGTTTCGGTGTTTCAGTGTTTCGGCGGCGCTCCTCTCCGTAAGGGTACGAGGGACCCTTTTTATAGTCGGTTTTAGGTCAAGACGGAGTCGGTAAGTCGAAGATGGAAGGAATTGGGGCCACAGGGGCCAAAAGGGGGCCTCTCACGCGGCCAAGGAATCTGGTCGTGTGGAGGGTCCTCTTTTGGGACTCCTTGCCCAATTCTCGTGGATCCTTCGCCCGCAAGTCTTCTCCTTCCAAGAAAATGACCCCCGCAGATTTTCAGGTGATTTCGTGGAAGTTTGCCCCCTGAAACGTCAAAAATATAGAAAACGGGGTTTCTGACAGGCAGGGTTAATTCCATAAAAGTTGGGGGACTTTGTAATTTTACCCCAAAATACTATAAAACATTGAATTATACCCTTATATGATGCAATATGTAATAGAAAACCATGTGAAAATATGCAAAATTCATCTATGCATTTTACATGCATCACCAACACTAACTCTCAACAATCTTAACCACAAGTCTTTAAGTGACTTGGGATAATTCATTAGGAATCTACAACCAAATAGGGGTGAGTATCCAAATCACATAAGTGATAATCATACTTCCACAAATGAGTAATATACAATTGAACCCTCTCATCAAATATAGATATTATGTCCCATAAAAGAACAACCCTCTAAGTTATCAATCATATAAGCAATAAGTAAATATCTTATGTGAAATAAAATAAGAAGTACATGGAAGGATAATAAAAGCATGAGTTAACTCTTAATCTAGATCTTATTATTTTGTCTAGATCATTTTATCTTGTTATTCTCTAATCCTCTCTAAGACATTCTGCAAGAGAAGCAATCCATAAGAAAGGAGGAACTACCACATGAAGACCTCCAGGAAGATTATTTAGAGTGTTCTAGAAGTGCTACTTTAATCCTCTACAAGAGTACCTGAAAACTCTTATAACTTGATATGATCTTATTAACTCTCTTGAAATAGTGTGATATTCCAATGTTAGTGATATATAGAAGTAGTTTGGTAACAAGCTTGTACACCTTGTTAACATATCACTTTTGTATACTCAAACAATTGAGTGTCATACACAAACAATTAGAAGATTGAATAATCGGGTACATCTCATCCTATTGTATATGAGTAGTAATTTGGAGGCAAGATTAGCTACCTTGTTTACAAATTCTTCTTATATGCATAAGTGCAACTTGATGTCATAAAACCAAGTTATATTCTGTAACATCCCAAGTATGAAAAACCACCCTAGAATGTTTGCTTCTTGTTTAATTATTGTTTTGCATCATGGCATCTTAATCATTGCATTTGTTTTCCATTTGTTTGCATTTGTTTTCCCTTGTTTTCTATTTGAATTTAAAACCAAGAATTCAAACCTTGTTTCATACTTGTTATGTTACAATTTTTCCAAATAAAAGTTCAATCAAAACAACCATTTGTTTCCATTAAACCATAAGGTTCAAACTATTCAAAATTATGGCTTTTAATAATTCACTTAATCCAAATTTTATTCAAATTCAATTACAAACAGCAAACATTTGAAATTTATGGAAATTACCAAAACAAACCAATCACTTGTTTCAATTAAAAACTTGAATTTAAAACTTTTAAGTTGATCAAGTTAAGTTAATCAATTAATATTAAAATTCCATCAAATTTCAAACAAATTTCAAACAGCCACATAATTTAAATATTTTTGGAAATCTAAACTTGCAAGTTGTTGCTATTACAATAATGAAACAATATAATTTTTTTTCCTAATTTTCTAAACCCCAAAACCTATCTATTTCTTCCTATTTCTATTTCAGCAAAAAAAATTAATGAAAGAAAAACGCATAGCAGAGAGGGGGAGAGGCAGGCCCAGCCCACCCAGGCTGCAGCCCGCTACCCCTTCTCCCCCAACCTCCGTACAGCTACGTCAGCAATGGAGACAGCGACGTGCGCTGCCCCCACTGCTCCACCCCACCCCCCTCTCCTTATCTACACCTCACCCCGGTGCGAAAACCCTAACCCTAACCCTAGCCGCACCCCTCTCCCTCCTCTCTCCCATCTCCGCCGCCATCGAGAGGAGGGCGCCTCCGTTTTCCTTCTGCCACGGCCGCCGCTCGCCGGACCTCGCCGCCGCCGCCTCCGTCTCCCTCCGGCCGCGCAGAGGCCACCCCTGCGAAGAGGGTGAGCCCCTCTTTCCATTTTGCTATCTAGCCCCCCTCGTTTCCGTGCGGTACACCGCGAATTCTTCCATGCCAAGGTGCGGTCGATGCCCTGTTTGTCGATAGAGAAAACATCTGTGCGTTCGCTTGCAGTTTCAGTTAGGCCGCCTGCTAGACTCAAAACCAAACCGACCCCGTATGCATCCAAACAGCCGCAGCAGCCCATTGGTAGCGTCCGCTGCGCGCGCACCAAGCGCTCGCGGGATCGAATCCCAGCCCCCCACGTTTTCTGTTTGTTTTTTCGAATTGTTTCAGTAGACGATTTCTGAACCTTAACCCCCTGCTAGCTGTTCCCTGTCACCAACACAGCAGTAGCCCACTGGTTACTCCAATGCGCTGCCAGCAGGAGGGCAGGGGTTCGAATCCCACCCCTGCACCTTAAAATCAATCTTTTTTTTCAGTCTTTTCCTAGATCCAGATCCACTCCACTTTGCACACAGGTCCCTGTAGTTAGTTCTAGGTCCCTGTAATTTTATTTCCATGTCCCTAGCAGTTGTATTAAATGGCAGATCACACCCTAATCTTGTAAAATGCCTAATAAATTCATTACAACTCTAAATTCAACATTTTAAATATGTTTTTCATACCAAATTGAATTCTCTATCCAAATATAAATTTTGTTTACTGTTTTGAATATTTTAAATTGGTGAAATATTTGAATCCTTGTCGAATTCATTTAATTTTGTAAAAATCATAACTTGAGAATAAAAATTCCAAACTCAACAAATAAAATATGTTTTCCATCCCATTTTTCATGTAATTTGCAAATATAAACTGTGTTTCATGTTTTGAATAATTATAATTGGTTAAATAATTTAAACCTTGTTTAAATCATTTAAAATTGCTAAATTCATAACTTGCTCAAATTAATTTATTTTTGAACATATAAAATATGTTTTCAAACCAGAAAAGTATAAAATTTTCAAATATGAAATTGGTTTAATGTTTTGAACAAATAAAAAATTCAAATAAATTCATACTTGAATTTAATTCATTTAAATCTTGTTTGACTTGTTTAATTCATAAATAATTCATCCTAATTCCTTTTTCAATAATTGAAACATGTATTCCACCTAAAATTTTGTGTAATTTCCAAATATGAATTTTGTTATTTGTTTTGAACAATTAAAATTGATGAAAACCACAAATGCTTGTGTAACACCTTTAAGGAACCAAAATTCCTTAACTTAATAAATAAAATCCCAAACTTGGTAAACCGTATTTCAAAATTGTTTCTATTGTTGTTATTTTTCTGTTTTCCTCATCCATGCATCATACTAATCCACTTTCACCTGTTGATTAGTTGTAAAACAATTATTCCAACCTTAATTCATGGGCTTTCCATATGCAATCCCAAATTGCATGTGTGTCCATTTAATTATGTTATGTCACCATGTCAACTAGTTTATTTTTGGTGCATCAATTAAATGGTCATGCATCATCCCATGATTGTGCATTATGCCATGTTATTGATTGTTTGTCTCTTTGCGTTGTTTGTTTGCTTCTTCTCGAATAGACGACGACATTGAGACAGACGAGCCTTACGACACCCCTTCTGAGGATCTAGCTCAGTACCAGACTGCTGAGTTTGCAGGCAAGTATTCACCCACATGAACCATTGTGTTCCTTTCAACATTGGTTACCGATACTTTCCGTTGTCTATTCTGCTAGCCCTATGAATCGTTGCTTCTGTTACGAACCTATCACATGCTATCCCTTAACCCTGATATAGCCTCACCTCCACACCTATCACCCCATTGCTTGTTGCCCGTGTCTTACTAGCATGCTTAGGGTTGTTTCTGCTCGAGTCTGTTACCCGTTACTTTCTGTTACTATATCTCTATTATGTTCTGGGGCTCGATGTTAAACAACAACCTGTTAATTTTGAGGTAATAATAATTTTATGATAAGGCACCGGCAGGAGGCCCGGCGTGGTTTTGAGGCCTGCTAGTGTCGACCCTAATTAGGAAAAGGGTCTTGTCTACTGATCCATGATGAGCGCACTAACCGCATGTGGGAAGCGTGTATGGGCGCCCCCCTCAATTTGATTCGATTCGCATATCGTCCAAATCGCCTCATTTAGTTCAGGTTTTCCATTTGCCGCACGCATATGCAGGTACGAACCCGAGGCCAGGGTGGAAACTTTTGTAGTCGGCATTTAGGGAGACACGTTCTTAGAGTGCTATGAGGGTCCCCTTTTTTTCGTGGAGCTTGATTAGCCGTGCGCTCAATTGCACGGGGTTCTTTGGGCTTGATGCGAAGAAGAGTTGAGTTGTGTTGAGTGCCCCGCTTGGTGGGAGGCATTCCACCTGGCGGGTTATTCTTACGTGTACGGCCAAATTGGTGCACCCCTGCAGGGATAAATCTTCTCGAGAAGCCGTGTTTTCCGCGGTTATGGTTAACTTGGTGAAAGTACTGGCTAACAAGTACTCAGAACAACTTACACCTAACTAATGTTAACTTGACTAGTAATAGACTTATTGACACAATAACTTGAACCAGCATTAATCCAACTGTGTGAGTTTATCCTCGGATTGCTTCTTTGGGTAAGGGGCGAGATCCAGGATGGGTTTGTTTGGAGTTAGTTATAGTTGGTTACGATACGCTATCTTATCCCCTTTCTGTTAGCCGGAAGTTGTATCATGTTCTGTAGTTGGTTAGAGCAGCCCGCTGCAGCATCTTTTATATCACCCTTTTCTTCCGTTGAACCCCAAAGCATCTGTGTTTGATGTTGTTGGGTACACTTTGGTGAACTGTGAGTCTTGCTTGCCAGTACGTTTATGTACTGACCCCTTTGGGGCTGTGGTTTCCGCAGACTACGCTTACGAGGATCCCCGTGATGGCTATTACGTGGAGTTTGACGAGGCTGCTGACGAGGAGATAGCGGACCTGGGCAGGATCCGAGACATCGTGGATGGGCTCCGTCTTTTCGTTTCCGGCTTCTTAAGACTATTTGGATCTTGTACTCAGACACTTTGGATGCTTCCGCTGTGTTGTAATGATGATATGTTGGGACATGTGTCCTCTGGATGATTGTATTTGCTATCTCTGCTCTAGTGAGAGCTGTTTGCAACTTATTTCTATTTATTTGTGTCTTAGAGATATGTTGTGCTATCATTCTATTAAAATCCGTTGACGTACCATGTGTGTATGGTATGAAGTACGTCAATGGTAGTATCCTGATTTCTATGGGATGGTTTACGTAGACGATGAACAGTAGGGGTTGGTTGTCACCCATACGTGTGTTGGCCTACTCGTAAGAGATGCGGGTGCCGTTAAGGCCCGTAATCCAATCCACTACTATTCAACGGAACTGCTAGTATCCTTTAGAAGTCCGGGTGCGA
Organism: Alopecurus myosuroides; assembly: GCA_028641055.1. Classification (NCBI taxonomy): domain Eukaryota; kingdom Viridiplantae; phylum Streptophyta; class Magnoliopsida; order Poales; family Poaceae; genus Alopecurus; species Alopecurus myosuroides. The sequence goes on from CM054063.1 coordinate 72,180,270, forward strand.
CATATTCCTTTATAATAATCTAAGTAAAATCTTTTCTTGGAAACACTGGTTGTTTTCACCACAAGGGTGAGATAGTTGGAGATGGAATCCATGAGCTGATATTCCTTGCAAATGACAAAAGCAGTACCAGAAGACTAGTAGCAACTAGAGAGAAGAACATCAAGGAACAAAAGACCACAAGAAGCAACACTGCCTCAGTAAGGGAGTATAAGAAATTATTCAGTGAAGCATTAGGTAATATTAGAAGATCTGTAACTTTTATGTCTTGTCAAGCCCATCAGAAATGAGGAACTCATAGTAATATCTTAAATGGAAACAATTATCAAGTATGAAATAATAACAATCCATAGCATCCACATGTCTTGATATGTGGAGGTAGATGAAAACAAGCTCAATACCTTGTTTTCCAAATCCTTTTCATACACAATACTACCAGATAACAGCAAAGATTCATCTGCACATAACCATGTAAAGGATTACATGTTCTTAAACAAACATGAGATAATATCCCCATTTGGAACCTATGTGGAAAATAAGCAAATAAGATTTCAAAACCACTCATGTTTTCCACTTGGTCAAGTACTAAAAACAACCAACATGACTTGCACTTACCTAAGTAAAATGTCAATCAAAATTGTGAAGAGTTTCAATTATGAAAATTACATAGTATCATACAATAAAACAAGTTCCTTCACCCATTAAAATCATTTGGGTTGACATAGAATAAAATTCTCTATTAAGTGATTTCCATAACAGTGCATAGAACTAGTACTAAGTAGTTTTACCAAATTACTTTCTATAAGGAATGGTATCCAATATGATCCACTTATAACACACCACCTGGGAACCATATGTGTGTTGAGTGAATGTGATATTCATGCCGAAAATAAATTTTAAGACATTTAATAAATTAAATAGAGTGAAAACAACAAAACCACTTAATTTAGCACCCTAAGTAAAAATTCTAATAATATCCAATTCCACCAAAACAAAACATGGTGAGATTGCATTTTTATGAGGAATTCAAATATAAATATTAATAAATTTTCTCTTCTCAAAAAGGCCTTGAAAACAATGTTTCTTTGCAGTTTTCATTAACAGAAGGACTTGCTTGTAATTTATAAAATCATTTAGGGGGTTTTACTAGAAATGTTATTTCCTTTTCTCTTTCTTCTTCCTCTGCCAGAAGGCAGAGGAGATCAATGTCGTGGCATGGCCGCTGCCACCGCCCAACCGCCGACTTCGAGCGTGCATAAAGATCAGGGAGACGTCCCCATCGTGCTCACTCTTCTCCTCTCTCCCTCGCTCGTTGCCTCTCCCTCTTTGTATCACTGAACCGGAAACGAAACCCTAGCTCCGTCGGCCACCACTCGCCGCCGAAGATTCCGGTCACCATTAGGTGCGCCATGACCTCCTATATCCCTCCACCAGCCCTCGTTTGCTGGGAAGGCCGGGAGCCCGGGAATTTGGCCGTTCCCTCTGCTCTCAGCTCCAGCCGTCGCGGAAGCACGCCGTCGCTTTTGAGCTTCCCGTGCCAATTTGTCTACATCAGCACACTCCTGGTATGTTGCTGCACCTCAGGGTGTTTTTGCTTTCAAAAATCATCAACGAATTGTGGTTTTCACCGAATCATCGCCACCGCCGTCGCATAAGCTCTCCATCGTTGATACTCCGGCAACCATATGGTCAAGCCCCAGCCACCCCTAGGTTCGCAATGAACTCCTCTAGCGAGTGGAACAAATCATACTCACCAATTCGCACCCAATCGCTCGATTGAAAACTCACAGTACCAATCCCCTCCATTGATGACATAGTCATGACGTCAACATGACGTCCTAAAAATTTTCATTTTTCTTTTCTTTATTTTTAATTAGAAATAAAACTGACACGTGGGTCCGACATGTCCATTTGAATATTGGTAGAAAAATCATTAATCTCATAAATTCAATAACTTTTAATTCACTTATCAGAAAAATACAAATAAAATTTATAAATGCTTAGAAAAATATAATCTAAATGTTTATGAACTTTTCAAAAATGTTTGATAAAATTTAAAATTAAATATTTTCTTTAATTAAATTAAATCATTTAAAATTGAGAAAATAATAAATAATTCATAAAATCAGAAAAATACAATTTATATACCAAAATGCTCTAAATGACATATGCAACTCACCTATGATGTTTTCAAAGTCATTTGACCAAGTTTTCAGGTGTGGAATATTTTTCCTAGTCATTTAATTCATTTAAAAATTAATAAATTAATAACCTATTGAAATATTTTCAGAAAACATCAATTGATATACCAAATGAAAGAGAAAAGCATTTCCAATTCAAATATGTCAAACATAAAACATTTTGATTAAATTATAAACCTATTTCTAAAGGTGTAATGGAATTCTATAATATTCCATTATAACCGACAATAACTACCTTAATATCATTTTCCTTATTAATAAAGCCCACATGTTTTCACACCTATTAAACCTATCATCACAAGTAATTAGCAAGTATTATGATGATAGAGTTCACTATACTAGTTCATGAATTTCAACTAAACACATTATCATTAGCTCTACACTTTTGAAATATAAAATCAAACATGTTTGTTACCTTTTAAATAATTGTTTTCCATGTGCTATTGTCTTGTTACCTCACCAAGTAATCAACACTTCTAAGTAAACATGATAACAATTGTTTGATAAGTAAAACTGAAACACATGTAAGTCTAAAAGAAGTAATAACCACATCACCACAAATAATGAAACAATTCATCTAAAACCCGTGTGATTAAGTTATCATATCAAATATAGCTTACACTTGTAAGCTGGGGTGTTTTTCAGGGTATTTCGCGATGCATCTCATTACTATGCATGTATCATCCTTGCCAGTGTTTTCTGTAGTCCTTACCGGGGCTACTTTGCTATCTTTCAGATGTCGGGATTTTCTACGCGACCCTCGAACCCCGAAGACATGGATTATTATTGTTATTTCAATCTCAGGAAAGTTCATCACTTGCTCATACCTTTTGCAGTATTTCATAACGAACTATTTGCAAAAACCCTATCGTATTACCACCTATGCTCAAAAGAATGCATGATCCTATTTTTATAATAATATGACTAATTGAATGACTACCCGGGTGGTAGTGTTCTGTTTGGTGGGCGGATGGGACCATGGTAAGATGAATAGGTCAAAGGAAGGTTCCATCTGCATGGGAAAGTATTACCTAGGAATTAATCACAAATGCCGAAAGAACTCGGTGCACCGTAAATACCGCGTTAACCATGGGTCTTCTATGGGGGGACTAAGTCAGCTGTGATCTTCTCTCGTTCGCATGTCAACGAACTGCCAGAGACGTACGCTGTAGGTCTTGCGAGACTACATGCACATGGGTGGGATCCCTTAATTCCCACGGACTCTAGGGTCTATGAGTGTCTGCCAGGGGTGCGTAGATCTCCATCGCGAGGGGTGGAATTAGGCGTTCAACCTGCTGGCAGAAATGGGTGCGCATGCGTTGTGTGGAGAAGCACGGTTTGGCTTGGACCAACAATCGGGCCCCACAGCTAAGTGGGAGTGGACAGGAACATACGCGTGGTTGTGCAACATGGTCTTGGTCGCCCATGTGTAAAGTAACGCACCTCTGCAGAGTGTAAAAGGATGTGGCATGTTACCCCCTGTTCCGGGAAGGAACTGCGAACGCTACAGGAAAGGCAACTCCATGAAGTTCTAATCCTGTGATGGTCTGGCGGGCATAGTTTTCGGAATTAAAAGCAACCTCTTGAAGAAAGATTTACAAAACCTTGCATTAGCTTATGACTTTGTCGAGTCTAAAGCTATAGTTAGTGCATCAAACCACCCACTATATATCATGAACTTGCTGAGTAACGCTCGTTACTCATTCGTTCCCGTTTGACCCCCTGCTTAGAGTTGAAGCCTGATGGAAGTCGTCATCGTGAAGCATCGTCATCAACAACACTGATGGAGGAGAAGCTATCAAGGTGTAGGTGGAGTCCATTCTTGGATTGGCTGTTACAAGCCATAGATTAGGGCCGACATCAGCCATAGTGGATTTAGTTCCGAGCTAGAGTTCTTCTCCAGCTTGGAACTTCGCATTGCTTCTTATGATTTATATTTTTGCAGGAGATCTTCTTGATTCATGAAAGAGATTGTCAAGATTTTGTAATGAAGTTTGTATCCTATAGTTTTGCCTGGTCCTGCTATGTTTCTGTTGTACTACTCTAAGGGATGTAATATTCACGGATAAGTCCTTTTGTGAGTATTATGTCATCGACTTGCGCACTACACATGCAGTGGTGTGCTGGGTCACCACAAATGGTATCAGAGCGAAGCGACCTTAGGTTTAAAACCTTTTAGGAGATCTGTAGGTTGGTAAAGATTATAGGAATCCATCTTATCTAAACCACATTTCCTACAACTATGATGGTCATACACTTGAGAATGATATAATCATACTTGTATAGAATTTCTTACTCAACTTGAGTAAATCTACTGATCTATTTTCTTTATACCTAGGTATGAACAGTTAAAAGTCTATCATGCATCAGTGTTATTGTGAAAAGGAGAGTTCTGACATAGTCAGAGATGATTAAGTCAAAGTGATGATTACCCCATTCTATGAATGCATATGATGGAGTAGAACATGGTATTGAGTTAGTATAGGAGTCATCAGAATGGGTGTTGAGAATCATTAAGAAGTATTAATACCATGGTAACTATGGGGTAAATACCATACCCTCAGTTATCAAGTCTAGAGGTGAATCATCATCGTATAGTGTAGAATTAGGAGAAGGCATAAGCATTGATGGAAGCTATATTACTACTCCTACGATGTGATCAACACCATGAAGGATCCACAGATTCCATGAGAAGTTTATCATAATCAAGATGAAGTAATTCAATTGTCATGGTACTTAGTCCTATGTGGAACCCAAGTTAGACAACAACTACTATAGGATCATTTTGTCTTGGTTTATTCTATTGCAGTAAGGCATGCAATTGGAATAATTATCAAGTTGAAGAGTGGTTGTGTAGAATAGGATTACAAGGTACTATATACCTACTTGTAGTGTATATCATTTAAGAGCCTTGGTACTCGAGATTTTTTACTCTAAGTACTTTTATTCTACGGGCTTTTGATGCATGATTGCTACATAACTGCATTTGGGATTTATTGGATCTTATTTGGATCTTTGATTGACTAGATCTGTACATGAAGATTGAACTTGATGTGCAAATGCATGTGCAAACACTGAGTTCTATATTGATGTTACTGGTCTAGAGGGTATAGGATTAGAATGAGAGCGGTCTGAGTTATCAGCAGATTAATACAACCACCAAAGCTCTGGAAGACCAGGAAGTCAAGAAGGCAGAAATCAATGAAGCCACTGATGGGAATGGACCACATTCACATCTTGTTTGGAGTTGGTGATATACTTCATCAATACATGGAGATCTACCACAAGCGATGCCAAGAAAATCACATGAGTAGTTATATCCTAGAAGGAAACATGTAGAAGTTCGATAAATAAACTCATAGAGTTACCCCGTAGAAGTTGAAATCCAAAGATATAGAAGGACCATAGGAAGTAACCGGTGGGATAGGTTATAGTTACCTATAGGAAAGAGTTAAAGCTCGAGGAAACTCAAAGATATTTTCACTAATAATTGAGTTTTAGTCAATGTACACTATGTTGTACAAGTTTCTTTGAGCAGTATTTCTCTTGAGACCATTAGATTGAACCAAGTGGAGTCCTAAACATACACAATATCCAGTGTACCGGAAGAATCTTATTGGTTATTCATCACTCGGTGGATATACCAAATGTTCTTTAGGAAGTTGTGAGAGGTAGGAAACCATGCCTATTCATGGGAGAATGAAACTTGGTATCCACTATATGGTGGAAATACTACGTGTTCTTCGTGAAACCATTAGGAAGGTGTAGTAACAAAACAAAGTTGTCATAACAACTGGAAAAGTATTAGATCAACATGAAAGACAGTGGAAGGTGAACAATCAAGACAAGAGGCTACATATGCCAAGTTCAACACAAGAAAACAGTTGCGAAGATTCAACGGTCTACACAAGTTCTCTCTACCATTTTTACGTGAGAGAGGTTGAACTTCGGGACGAAGTTCTTGTTAAGGGGGGATACTATAACATCCCAGTGTTTGGGAGGTTATACGGATCTAAATATAATATGTGCATTTGCAAAGCATGCATCTAAAAGTACGGGAAATTTTGGCGCGAAAGTTTAAACGAATCAAAGAAACCAAAGTTTCACTTGACATGATGAAATAGGTCTAGTTCATCTAGTCAAGAGTACATTTGGAGTGATCTTTCTAACAAGTATCTTAAGAAACCAAATCATTTGGTTACACAAACCATAAATTTGTTTTGACCAACACTAACTCTCAACAATCTTAACCACAAGTCTTTAAGTGACTTGGGATAATTCATTAGGAATCTACAACCAAAGAGGGGTGAGTATCCAAATCACATAAGTGATAATCATACTTCCACAAATGAGTAATATACAATTGAACCCTCTCATCAAACAGAGATGTTATGTCCCATAAAAGAACAACCCTCTAAGTTATCAATCATGTAAGCAATAAGTAAATATCTTATGGGAAATAAAATAAGAAGTACATGGAAGGATAATAAAAGCATGAGTTAACTCTTAATATAGATCTTATTATTTTCTCTAGATCATTTTATCTTGTTATTCCCTAATCATCTCTAAGACATTCTGCAAGAGAAGTAATCCATAAGAAAGGAGGAACTACCACATGAAGACCTTCAGAAAGATTATTTAGAGTGTTCTAGAAGTGATACTTTAATCTTCTATAAGAGTACCTGGAAACTATTATAACTTGATGTGATATTATTAACTCTCTTGAAATAGTGTGATATTCCAATGTTAGTGATATATAGAAGTAGTTTGGTAACAAGCTTGTACACCTTGTTAACAGATCACTTTTGTATACTCAAACAATTGAGTGTCATACACAAACAAATAGAAGATTGAATAATCTGGTACATCTCAGCCTATTGTATATGAGTAGTAATTTGGAGGCAAGATTAGCTACCTTGTTTACAAATTCTTCTTATATGCATAAGTGCAACTTGATGTCATAAAACCAACTTATATTCCTTTATAATCATCTAAGTAAAATCTTTGCTTGGAAACACTGGTTGTTTTCACCACAAGGGTGAGATAGTTGGAGATGGAATCCATGAGCTGATCTTCCTTGCAAATGACAAAAGAGTACCAGAAGACTAGTAGCAACTAGAGCGAAGAACATCAAGCAAAAAAAGACCACAAGAAGCAACACTGCCTCAGTAAGGGAGTATAAGAAATTATTCAGTGAAGCATTAGGTAATATTAGAAGATCTGTAACTTTTATGTCTTGTCAAGCCCATTAGAAATGAGGAACTCATAGTAATATCTTAAATGGAAACAATTATCAAGTATGAAATAATAACAAGCCATTTCATCCACATGTCTCGATATGTGGAGGTAGATGAAAACAAGCTCAACACATTGTTTTCCAAATCCTTTTCATACACAAGACTACCTGATAACAACAAAGATTCATCTGCACATAACCATGTAAAGGATTACATGTTCTTAAACAAACATGAGACAATATCCCCATTTGGAACCTATGTGGAAAACAAGCAAATAAGATTTCAAAACCACTCATGTTTTCCACTAGGTCAAGTACTAAAAACAACCAACATGACTTGCACTTACCTAAGTAAAATGTCAATCAAAATTGTGAAGAGTTTCAATTATGAAAATTACATAGTATCATACAAGAAAACAAGTTCCTTCACCCATTAAAATCATTTGGGTGACATAGAATAAAATTCTCTATTAAGTGATTTTCATAACAGTGCATAGAACCAGTACTAAGTACTTTTACCAAATTACTTTCTATAAGGAATGGTATTCAATATGATCCACTTATAACACACCACCTGGGAACCATATGTGTGTTGAGTGAATGTGATATTCATGCCTAAAATAAATTTTAAGACATTTAATAAATTAAATAGAGTGAAACAACAAAACCCCTTAATTTAGCACCCTAAATAAAAAATTCTAATAATATCCAATTCCACCAAAACAAAACATGGTGATATTGCATTTTTGATGAGGAATTCAAATATAAATATTAATAAATTTTCTCTTCTCAAAAAGGCCTTGAAAACAATGTTTCTTTGCAGTTTTCATTAACAGGAGGACTTGCTTGTAATTTATAAAATCATTTAGGGGGTTTTCCTGGAAATGTTATTTCCTTTTCTCTTTCTTCTTCCTCTGCCAGTAGGCAGAGGAGATCGATGCCGTGGCATGGCCGTTGCCACCTCCCAACCGTCGACTTTGGGCGTGGATAAAGATCAGGGAGACGTCCCCATCGTGCTCACTCTTCTCCTCTCTCCCTTGACCGTTGCCTCTCCCTCTCTGTATCACTGAACCGGAAACAAAACCCTAGCTCCGTCGGCCACCACTCGCCGTCGACGATTCCGGTCACCTCGAGAAGAACCGAGGCCACAATTAGGTGCGCCATGACCTCCTCTATCCCTCCACCAACCCTCGTTTGCTGGGAAGGCCGCGAGCCCGGGAATTTTTCCGTTCCCTTTGCTCTCTGCTCCGTCCGCCGCGGAAGCGCACCGTCGATGTGGATCTTCCCGTGCCAATTCGTCTACACTAGCACACTCCTGGTATGCTGCTGCACCTCTGGGTGTTTTTGCTTTCAAAAATCATCGAAGAATTGTGGTTCTCACCGAATCACCGCCACAGCCGCCGCATACTCGCCGCCGTTGATGCTCCGGCGACCATATGGTTAAGCCGCAACCACCCCTAGGTTCGCAATGAACCCCTCTAGCCTGTGGAACAAATCATACTCACCAATTTGCACCCAATCGCCCGATTGAAAACTCACAGTATCAATCCCCTCCATTCATGACGTAGTCATGACGTCAGCATGACGTCCTAAACATTTTCCTTTTTATTTTCTTTATTTTTAATTAGAAATAAAACTGACAGGTGGGTCCCACCTGTCAATTTGAATATTGGCAGAAAATCATTAATCTCATAAATTCAATAGCTTTTAATTCACTTATCAGAAAAATACAAATAAAATTTATAAATGCTTAGAAAAATATAATCTAAATGTTTATGAACTTTTCAAAAATGTTCAATAAAATTTAAAATTAAATATTTTCTTTAATTAAATTAAATCATTTAAAATTGAGAAAATAATAAATAATTTATAAAATCAGAAAATACAAGTTATATACCAAAATGCTCTAAATGACATATGCAACTCACCTATGATGTTTTCAAAGTCATTTGACCAAGTTTTCAGGTGTTCAATATTTTGCCTAGTCATTTAATTCATTTAAAAATTAATAAATTAATAACCTATTCAAATATTTTCAGAAAACATCAATTGATATACCAAATTAAAGAGAAAAGCATTTCCAATTCAAATATGTCAAACATAAAACATTTTGATTAAATTATAAACCTGTTTCTAAAGGTCTAATGGAATTCTATAATATTCCATTATAACCGACAATAACTACCTTAATATCATTTTCCTTATTAATAAAATCCACATGTTTTCACACCTACTAAACCTATCATCACAAGTAATTAGCAAGTATTGTGATGATAGAGTTCATTGTACTAGTTCATCAATTTCAACTAAACTCATTATCATTAGCTCTACACTTTTGAAATATAAATTCAAACATGTTTGTTACCTTTTCAATAATTGTTTTCCATGTGCTATTGTCTTGTTACCTCACCAAGTAATCAACACTTCTACTTAAACATGATAACAATTGTTTGATAAGTAAAAGTGAAACACATGTAAGTCTAAAAGAAGTAATAACCACATCACCACAAATAATGAAACAATTCATCTAAAACCCGTATGATTAAGTTATCATATCAAATATAGATTACACTTGTAAGTTGGGGTGTTTTCAGGGTATTTCGCGATGCATCTCATTACTATGCATGTATCATCCTTGCCAGTGTTTTCTGTAGTCCTTACCGGGACTACTTTGCTATCTTTCAGATGTCGGGATTTTATACGCGAACCTCGAAACCCGAAGACATGAATTATTATTGTTATTTCAATCTCAGGCAAGTTCATCACTTGCTCATACCTTTTGCAGTATTTCATAACGAACTATTTGCAAAAACCCTATCGTATTACCACCTATGCTCAAAAGAATGCATGATCCTATTTTTATAATAATATGACTAATTGAATGACTACCCGAGTGGTAGTGTTCTGTTTGGTGGGCGGATGGGACCATGGTAAGATGAATAGTTCAAAGGAAGGTTCCATCTGCATAGGAAAGTATTACCTAGGAATTAATCACAAATGCCGACAGAACTCGGTGCGCCGTAAATACCGCGTTAACCATGGGTCTTCTATGGGGGGAGTAAGTCAGCTGTGATCTTCTCTCGTTCGCATGTCAACGGACTGCCAGAGACGTACGCTGTAGGTCTTGCAAGAATACATGCACATGGTTGGGATCCCTTAATTCCCACGGACTGTAGGGTCTATGAGTGTCTGCCAGGGGCGCGTAGATCTCCATCGTGGGGGTTGGAATCAGGCGTTCAACCTGCTGGCAGAAATGGGTGGGCATGTGTTGTGCGGAGAAGCACGGTTTGGCTTGGACCAACAATCGGGCCCCACACCTAAGTGGGAGTGGACATGAACGTACGCCTGGTTGTGCAACATGGTCTTGGTCGCTCATGGGTAAAGTAACGCACCTCTGCAGAGTGTAAAAGGATGTGGCATGTTACCCCCTGTTCCGGGAAGGAACTGCGAACGCTTCAGGAAAGGCAACGCCATGAAGTTCTAGTCCTGTGATGGTCTGGCGGGCATAGTTTTTCGGAATTAAAAGCAACCTCTTGAAGAAAGATTTACAAAACCTTACATTATCTTATGACTCTTTCGAGAATAAAGCTATAGTTAGTGCATCAAACCACCCACTATATATCATGAACTTGCTGAGTAACGCTCGTTACTCATTCGTTCCCGTTTGACCCCCTTCTTAGAGTTGAAGCCTGATGGAAGTCGTCATCGTGAAGCATCGTCATCAACAACGCTGATGGAGGAGAAGCTATCAAGGCGTAGGTGGAGTACATTCTTGGATTAGCTGTAACAATCCATAGATTAGGACTGACATCAGCCATAGTGGATTTAGTTCTGAGCTAGAGTTCTTCTCCAGCTTGGAGCTTCGCATTGCTTCTTCTGATGTAGATTTTTGCAGGAGATCTTCTTGATTCATCAAAGAGATTCTCAAAAATTTTTAATAAATTTTGTATCCTATAGTTTTGCCTGGTCCTGCTATGTTTCTGTTGTACTAATCTGAGGGATGTAATATTCACGGATAAGTCCTTCTATGAGTATTATGTCATCGACTTGCGCACTACACATGCAGTGGTGTGCTGGGTCACCACAGAATCCTGTGTCCAACATTCGCAATTTGGGAAGCCTACTCATACAAATGTGCAGTGACGGCTTAATAATCACATGAAGGGCAATGCAGGATCTGGAATAAAGGAAAGAATTTCAAAAGGAAATTCAACAAGCAAAACCCGGAAGCTGACAAACACAAAAGTGAGTCTGACACTGATGATAAAATCCAGGAGCAGCAACGAAAAGGCGAGCCTAAATTCCCAAGAGTTGAAGGAGAATGCAACCTAACTTTCATTGCAACTCCTTTAGCAAAACAGGCAGAACGAACGCTTCGAGAAATCAATGCGGTTGTACCTCCAACCCCAAAGTACTGGAAGTATTGAAATACACCAATTACCTGGGATCAGTCTGATCATCCCGGTAATATCCCAGAACCCGGCACACATGCTTTGGTCGTAAGTCCTATTGTTCAAAACACTAGCCTCAAAAGGGTGTTGATGGATGGAGGATCCAATATCAATATCATGTACCTAAGTACTCTAAAGCAGTTCACCTCTCCGAGACCCAACTCAAACACATCAATGTACGTTTTCCCGACATTGTCTCTGGAAGGCAAGCACATTCCCTAGGAGAAATTTCCCTATAGGTAACCTTTGGAAAGAGGGAACACTTCCTCCAGGAGATGAGATCATTCGAGGTGGCGCCGCTCGAAAGCGTGTACCACGCAATACTCGGACGTCCGACTTTCACCAAATTCATGGCAAGGTCGTGCTACATCTACAACAAGCTTAAGATGCCAGGGCCAAAATGCAGAGTAATCACCATATCAGGAGATTTCAAGCTAGCAAACGAGCTTGAGGAGGAAATGCCCTTTGCGCCGAATAGGTGATACAGAAGGAGGAGCTGAAGGAGCTTGTTAAAGAAGTATCACCGACAGAACTGCCGGCAGGAAAAGAAAGTCGGAAGCCGACAGATAGTTTTAAAGCCTTAGAGAATACAAAGCAGATCATCCTGGATCCCAAAGACCCGACAAAATTTGTCGTAGTAGGAACAGGAATGACTGACAAATAGGAAAACGCGCTCATCAAGTTCCTATGTGAGAACTAGGATATTTTCGCTTGGTGTCCTGCTGATATGCCAAGTGCTCCTAGGGAACTTGCTGAGCACCAACTGGAAGTTATTCCAGGATCAAAACTCATCAAACAAGGTCTTATTCATTTTGATGGAAGAAGGCGGAAGGCTATTGGCAAGGAAATTATCTCGCTTTTAGCAGCTGATTTTATCCGAGAAGTTATACATACTGACTAGTCTGCGAAACTAGTATTAGTCCCGAAGAAGGATAGTATTATTCTTAGGATGTGTATAGATTACACCGGTCTGAACAAATTGTGCCCAAAAGATAGGTATGCGTTACCGCGAATCAATGAAATAATAGATGCCACTGCTGGCTCTGAGCTTTTATGCTTTTTGGACGCTTATTCCGGGTATCATAAAATACGCATGAAAGAAAAAGACCAAATAAAAACCTCTTTCATAACACCCTATGGAACATACTACTACATAACCATATCTTTTGGCTTGAAGAATGCTAGCGCAACATACCAGCGTTTATGTGGATGATACTACCGTCCTTTCCAAGGAAAAGCATATGCTCCTTGAAGATCTACGAGAAACCTTCGACAATCTCCGCACTTACAAAATGAAGTTGAATCCATTAAAGTGCATATTCGGGGTTCCCTCAAGAAAGCTTCTGGGGTTTATCGTTTCTCACAGTGCAATAGAGGTAATCCCGGAAAAGATCAAAGCAATCTTAAACATTAAAAGAGTCACATGTCTAAAAGATGTCCAAAGATTAACGGGTTCTACAGCCACTGCAAGCAGGTTTATAAGCCGGCTTTGCGACAAAGCTTTCCCATACAAATTGTTGTAGAAGTCCGACAAGTTTGAATGGATAGAAGATGCGGACAAAGCATTAACCCAGTTGAAAAAAACTTTGATAAAAGCTCCGATTTTGGCATCCCCAAAAGACGAAGAACCCATGTTACTGTATCTCACAGCAACAAACAAGGTTATTAGTGCGGTGATAATTGTGGAAAGGAGGAAAGATGAGCAAAGTATTCCAGATCAGCACCCGGTGTAATGATACGTCGAAAACGATCTCCTTTTCCGAACACTTTTTTTATTGTTTTCCTCTAAACTTGTGTGGTTTGAATACAACTAACACGGACTAACGCTGTTTTCAGCAGAATTACCTTGGCGTCATGTTTTTGTGCAGAAAAATCAACTTTTGGAAAATTGCCTAGAGAAGACCCCATTGGTGTTTTCACACCAGAAGACCCCGGGAGCCAGAAGGGAGCCAGGAGAAGAGCCACAGGGTGGCCACACCCCCTGGCGCCCCCCTTGGCCGCGCCAGCCTATGGTGTGGGCCACACAGAACCCCTCTCGGACTCCCCTTTCGACTACAAATATCCTTCAACCCTAAAACGCGAGGGGGTTCGTCATATTTGACAGAAACACAACAGAGCGCCGATGCCATCCCGAACCCCGATTCGGGGAACAGATGCTCCGTTCTGGCACCCTGCCGGGACGGGGAAGTGGAGGAGATCATCGCCATCGTCATCACCAACGCCTCTCCATCGACCATCCATGTTTCCCCAATCAATGTGTGAGTAATTCCCCGTTGTAGGCTGAAGGGGATGGTAGGGATTGGATGAGATCATCCATGTAATAATGCCGTGATTGTTAGGGCATAGTGCCTAGTATCCTCTATTAGTGCTATTGACATTGTTGCAACTTGTTATGCTTAATGCTTGCCACTTTGGGCCCGAGTGCCATGATCTCAGATCTGAACATGTTATTGAATCACGATGATAATTATTGTTTCTTGATCATACCTACAAGTTGTTTACACATATCGTTGTCCGGAACCCGAGGCCCCAAAGTGACAGAAATTGGGACAACCGGAGGGGATGACTGTGATGTGAGGATCACATGTGTTCATGGAGTGTTAATGCTTTGCTCCGATGTTCTATTAAAAGGAACACCTTAATTAGCAGTAGTTCCCTTGAGACCCCGCTGAAAATGGGCTTGTAGGACAAAAGATGTTGTGCAGGTTCTCATTGCGAGCACGTACGACTATTTACGGAATACATGCCTATGGTTACTTAGTGCTTGGATGCTTTATCTTATTTATCTGCAATGCCCATGTCTTGATTATTATATGAACTATCTTATCCATGCAACGCCTGTTCATCCATCCCTATGCCTACAGTATTTAATATTGTTGTTTACTTCAAACACTACTGCTGCTGCTGTTTTCATTCCACTGCTGCTATTATTTCACTACCGCTACTACTATAAAACTATCACTACTGATAAACCACTACGAACAAAAGTACTTTCAGGTGTAGGTGAATCGACAACTCACTTGTTAAGGCTCATAAATATTCTTTGGCTCCCCTTGTGTCGAATCAATAAATTTGGGTTTTACTTCCCTCGAAGACTGTTGCGATCCCCTATACTTGTGGGTCATCATGTACTACGTCGGTGAGGTATTTTCTGAGTCAAACAAATGTATCCACATTATCAAAAGCTGGCATATGGCGTATTTTTCGCATCTCGAAAACTCCGTCATTATTTCCAAGGACATTCCATAACAGTGGTAAGCCAAGCACCACTAGGGGATATTATAAACAATGCGGATGCAACAGGCAGAGTAGCCAAATGGGGCATTGAACTTGTTGCGTTCGACAATAAGTACCAACCCCGGACGGTAATTAAATCCCAGGTGTTGGCAGATTTCGCAGCTGATTGGACAGAAGAAATGGAAAACACACCAATACCGGAGTCGGAATATTGGATCATGCATTTTGACAGATCCAAAATGAAAGAAGGCGCTGACGCAGGTGTGGTGCTCAAACCTCCAAAAGGCGACACAATGGAGTATGTATTACAAATACACTTCAACGCCAGCAATAACATGGTAGAATACGAAGCATTGCTTGCTTCATGGCTTGCCTACTGCAAAAGAAATAGGTTTCAAACACATAGTTTGATATGGAGACTCGGACTTAATACAACATCAACTGAACCAGACATGGGATGCCAAAAGCCCCATAATGGCCAAATATTGGAGAACAGTTGACGAGTTGGCCATTTGCTTCCTAGGATTTGAGGTACATCACGTCAAAAGGGAAGAAAACTGGAACGCGAATGCTCTAGCCCGAATGGGCTCGGAAAGGGTGAAAACATTGCCACCTGGTGTATTCGTCCAACATCTGTACGAACCATCAATAAAAGGTGGAGATGTTGATTATCCCCTAGTTTCCGAGTCAATAGAAGTTATGCTTGTGAAATTCTTTTACGTCTTGCAATGTTTAGTATTTAATCTTATAGATGTTTACTTTACCAACACGATTTATATTAACACATCCATCAATTATGGAATATGGTCATAGTCTGAACAATCTTATTTGTTCTCACAAAAGACCGAAACAAAATAACAACTTATTAAGTTCTTAAAATAAATCTTGAATATTTGGTTCGATGCGACAATGAACACAATAACACTTTATTTCTGTTCTTGTCATGATCGGTCTCACATCTACTACTAGTTCCTTTTCGTCCCTTGTATTTCTTGCATTGTGTTGCTTTGTATGACAACTCATACCAACCAATCTGGTATCAAAATACCCAAAAAATACTTTGTTAACTAGTAATACATCTATAACTTTATATCAAGCATATACTCCTGAGATGGACTTTTCTAGTTATCTTCTTTTCTGCCATATACCTTTTTGTAATTCTATTTTCAATATTCCCTTTTCTTTATAGAAGAATCATTCAACATCAAACAATGCTAGTCATACTAGTAGATTTTCCTTGGCGTGTTAGTCATATACTATCACCCATTGAGTCATACTTTGAGTTTGATTGTTATACTAATATCACCATATTAATGTCATTCTTTTGGATTCTATTCTTAACAATCTCCAAGCAAGGTAAACGATTTTACCCATACTTTTAATCCATAGCATCATAATTTTTTGTGATGAAGCTACTATAGCTCGAAGGAAGGAATTGAGAGGATAATCTTAGTGCCCAACTTCTTGGAAGATTCAAACGCCTAGAGTCTTCAATCATTGCATATATTCAAATAATATAAGCATACATTGTCACACTAAATTATACTCAGTCATCTTGCCTCAAATAAGTTTCTAGATATCAATATATCTTTCACTTGATTGTTTCTGAAAATAATTCTTTTCGGTTCCTAAATTGCCTTGATCAACAAAACATTCTTTTGAAGATAAAGTATTATGGAAGCAAGCATGACACTGGATTCTAAGTAGGAATTATTTGCTCTCTAGATCAATCAATCATTAATCATATGGAGCTAGGTACGTTATACTTAAAACCTACAATATGACTCAATTTTAAATTTCACTAATACGGTACCAATCTTAAATTGTTTTATCAGATCATAACAGTTATATCTCAATTAACAATCTAAGTGTAAGGTGGTTTGTGGATGCCAATGAATACTACAACTTATGCAAATTCTCTTTGATTGGTTGTTCATGATAAAATAAGTTCAAGTCAATTCAAAACTACTACGTGAACTCCCACTCAAAAACAACATCCCTCTAGTCATTTTAGTGATTACACAAACCAAATCCACTACACCAAAACCGATCATCACGTGAGATGATGTAGCTGCAAAGGCGACCATCGACATGTTCATCATATCGTCCGTATGACTCATGTTTTACCTTTCGATTACGTGTTCCGAGGCCATGTCTGTAGATGCTAGGCTCGCCAAGTATAGTATTGTGTGTGTTCTGAGGCCATGTCTGTACATGCTAGGCTCGTCAGCATCCGTTGTATGCGAACGTTGAGTCTCTCACACCCGATCACCACGTGGTGTCTCGAAACTACGAACTTTATTAACGGTGCATACTAAGGAAGAACACATTATTATCTTGATATTAAGTGAGAGGGATCATCTTATTATACTACCGTCGCGATCTAAGAAAAATAAGATGCATAAAAGGATTAACATCACATGCATGGACAATGTGATATGATATGGTCCTTCTTGCACTTGATCTCCATCTTATGCATCATGGTATGATCTCCATCATTCCACCGGCATGGCACCAAGGTCCATGGCACCTCCATCTTGACTGTCCATCAAAATTACAACATATCACATGGATATGATATACAACACATAGGCCATAAATAAAAACACAACAATATGGATCATGCCGGTATGTCAATAATTTATAAAAGATATCATCTCATACACAAATTTGTAACATTGACCATATCACATCACATGCCCTGCAAAAACAAGTTAGACGTCTCTAATTTATTTTTGCATATTTTACGTGGCTTAGGGCTTTCGAGGATAGAACCGTTCATATATACGGACATGAACCACAATGTTAATAAACATATTTTTAACAACCCTTCGTAGATTAGATCTTAACTATAGTAGGAGAAACGGACACCCCCTCAGCCACAAGTGAGACAGGTCTCGCGTACAAAGTACACATAAAGTTTGTCTAGGGCAGCTTCATCCTACTATGCCACTAAGATCATAAAATACTCAAGGAGAAAATAGCATGATCATCAATGCCCACATACACCTATGTGTTCTACCCGTAGAAATCATCTACTCATAGATCCGGCTCTGATACCACTGAAGGGTTTGTTGCATAGAAAACAAAAAAATTCCTACGCGAGAGACACCCAAAGGGCCAAGATCTAATCTAGGAGATGTAAGCAACGGGCATAGAGAAAGTCTTAAGCAGAACATGCCCTCGAAGACACAAAGCGTTACGAGATCGAATCTCGTTGGTGATGTAGTCGAACTCACATCGATCTAAAGACCGCGAAGAAGAGCCCTGCAATCCGGCAACGCTTCCACACTCGGTCACCCGTACAGCTTGATGACAACCTTCATTCCCTCGATCCAGCGGGGCAGCGGAAGTAGAGGATCCCTCAGAACTCTAGCAGTACGACGGCGTGGTGTGGTGGAGAAAACTTCATTCAGGGCTTCGCCAATGACATGAACATCAGGTGGAGTAGCGGGAGGAGGGAGGTGAAGATGACACCAAGTGTGTGGGGAGAGGGAGGTCCAACCCCTCTTTACATAGGAGGGGGAGGCATCCACGAAATTTTTGTGCCTCCACCTCTCCCCTTATCATGTGGGTGGAGTCTCCACTCAACCCACTCATTCTCTCATCAATTTCCACTCAAAATTCGAAAGGTTTTTTTTCATAAATAAATAAAACAATTTCATTTCTTTATTTTAATATTTGTTAATCCTATTAACAAACATTAACACTTACCGCTTTTAACTATTTGTTAATCAAACATTAACATATACCACCTTGAACTATTTCA
The DNA here is from genome assembly GCA_028641055.1 of Alopecurus myosuroides. Lineage (NCBI taxonomy): Eukaryota > Viridiplantae > Streptophyta > Magnoliopsida > Poales > Poaceae > Alopecurus > Alopecurus myosuroides. The sequence continues at coordinate 72,199,161 of CM054063.1, forward strand.
ATATTCCCCGAAACGATTCCGATGACTATTTCAATATTCCCCGAAACAATTTTGGTGTTGTCCAAACTTTTCTCCGATATTCTGTATCCACTCAATCGCGTTATCAAACCTTAAATATGTCACCCTACGGTTCATGAATAATGTAGACATGATCGAGACACCTCTCCGACCAATAGACAGCAGCGGGACCTGGAGATCCGTAATGACTCCTACACATTCAACGATGAATCTAGTGATCGTATGAACCATAAACGTCGTAACCAATTCCCTTTGTCTCGCGATATTTTACTTGTCCGAGATCCGATCATTGGTATCAACCATACCTAGTTCAATCTCGTTACCGACAAGTACTCTTTTACTTGTCCCATGATATGACATCCTTGTGACTTAGTCACGTGCTTGCAAGCGGTGTCGATGTGATATCACCGAGAGGGCCCAGAGTATAGATATCCGTCATTTGGATGTACAAATACCACTCTTGATCCATGAGCCTCATTTAATACTTTCCAAATACCCAACGGCACCTTTAGTCACCCTGTTACGGTGTGACGTTTGATGACATCAAAGCACTCTTCCTCTGTTAGTGATTGACATGATCTCATGGTCTAAGGATTAGAGTTACTTCGTATGTTTGATATACGAATGTAAACTTAATGATTTGATCGCACTGCTATATTAACTTTGGGTCTATGTTCATCACATCATTCTATCAAGGATATGACCCCGTTATTAAAACATCCAATGTTCATGATCAGGAAACCTTCATCATCAGTTAATCAACGAGCTAGTTAAACAAGAGGCGTTACTAGGGACTCTTGTTTGTTTATTAGACACACATGTATCAACGTTTCCGGTTAATACAATTCTAGCATGAGAAATAAACATTTATCATAAACAAGGAATAAGATAATAACCACTTTATTATTGCCTCTCGGGCATATTCCCTTCAATTATCTGTTGCTTGCAACTTAATACCCAAAGTTTGCTCGGATGACACTGACGGTGGATTACTAGTCGTAGATGCAGTTGGATAACGGTCTATGTATCTTGTTGTAATGCCCGCATGAATCACATAGTAATCATCATGTAATGCATATGCACTACGGTGCAGCCTTTATATCTGTCCATTGCCCAGCTGTAATTTTTTTCCCCAGCATGTTATCTACCTGTTTTGGAGAGACACCTCTAGTGAACTGTGGACCCCGTCCATTTCTTTACACTGATATACAACCACTGCAACCGCTGTTTTACTACTGCAATTATTGTTTTCTTTTCATTACTGCAAACAAATACTATTTTCCACACTATACATCTAATCCTTTGTTTCAGCAAAACCGATGAGATTGACAACCTTACTGCTTTGTTGGGGCAAACTAATTTGATTGTGTTGTGTAGATTCCACGTTGTTGTTGAACCAGTAGTGTGCCCTGCCAACATCATCTGCATCAACCTTCAGAAGTGATTTCTTTCTCCTACTGGTCGATTCAACCTTGGTTTCTTTCTGAGGTAAAACTTGCCGCTACACTCTTCACACCCTACACTTAGGGTCTCGCAACGACCATCAGCCTCCATCAATGTCACAAAAGGAGGAGAAGACAACCATCTAGCTACTTTTATGGACCCGTAGTCCAAGGATGAACTACTCACGCATCACTCCGGAGGCAGGCATGGTGACGAAGAGCCCTCCGGTGACGATTTCCCTTATTGGCAGGTTACTGGGCAAAGCTTCAGAACCCTCCCAAACTAGGGTTGACGATGATGGCGGCTGCGGAACTTTTCGTGGATGGAGGCTAGGTTAGTTAGGGTTTTCCCTAAAATATCAATTTATAGGCGAAAGGGCGGTTTCAGTGGGCATCCGAGGGGACCACACCACGTGGTGGCGCGGCTAGGGGTGCGCCACCCTATGGTGTGGCCGACTCGGAGTCCCTCTCCGGGACTCCTCCGGACTCCGGATACGTGACAGAAAATAGGACCCTAGGATTTTGTTTTGTCCAATTGCGAGAATATTTCCAGAACAACCTTTGTGAAACCAAAAATAGCAGAAACAGGAACCGACGTTGTGGCATCTTGTTAATAGGTTAGTCCCAAGAACTCCATAAAAATGATATAAAGTGTAGAGAAAACATGTATAAAATATCATAATATCACTCATGGAACATCAGAAATTATAGATCCGCTGGAGACGTATCACTCCCTTTATGGAAGTCCCCTGAAACTCTTCCGGAACCCCATGACCCCTATAGATAAAATCATCGATCTTAACTACTGATGTTATAAACATATTTCTAACATCCCGGGACATCTCAAATCCTTTATTATATCACATAGAACATTCTGCCTTAGACCGACATTATTTCTCTCTTATGGTAATTTCCCCGAAACAACTCCGATTAAGACCAGACTTGTTTTTGTGATATCGTGATGACATCGACCATTACCTATTGATGTTAGAAACATGTTTACAACATCCCGAGACATCCCATGTCCTCTGTAATCTCTCTTGAATATTAATTCTATCATGTTGGAATTACCTGAGTGATACCCTATTCTTCTCCTGACCATCCAATGCAAACAACAGATTTTGACGCCTTAAGTGTGTGACCCCTATAGTTTTGATAACTAGTAGACATGATTGGAAAACCATTTTCCTAATCAATATTCAACATCGGGACCATGGACGTCCATATTGACACCTACAAGTTACACGAAGAAATCTACTGAACTTGTTGGTTGTTAAGTAAGTTCCTATTACTTCCTGATACTAATCAATACCTCGGGACAATATAAATGATAAGACCATGATTAGACTCTTTAATCACCTTATCACATTATTCCCAATTTCCGATATGATTCGTTTTACTCGTTACCAACATAGTATCCCCATGACTAGTGGCATGTCCTTGTCTGCACGGACTTATTTACTGATACTATTTCACCGAGTGGATCCTGGATGTATCTCTCTATTTACCAGAGGAGTAATTCTCAATTTTGAACTAATACCACCCATCGTTATCCTTTTTTATCACCCGGTTTACGGTGTGATACTTGACTATACCAAAATGATCCTTACGGTAAAAATCATTGAATATTCTCATGGTCTAAGGAAGAAAACAAAACAACCATTATGTGATAATACTCAAGTATCTCAATTGGGTCTACCCAGCCACAATGTTGAAACGACATTGTCCTACCATTAATATTGACATAATAAATGTCCATGACTAGGAAAACATGGTCATCTAATATCAATGAGTTTGTCTGTGTGGCATGACAAAGGGTTATAACGGTTTGTTTATGTTTCTACACGTTCGTATGAGTTTTCCTCTAAATCTCATATTCAGTGACCATAATAGTTATAGCATAAAAACATAATACATTAATCATGAAAATGATGTATTTTATTGTCTCTTTGGCATACATCTAACAAACATCGCGCTTGATATCCTACCATTGCCTCTCCATGAGCAAGTCAACATGAACTTCGATAAGCGCATCGACTACATCAAGAAAAACACTACGAGCACCATGACACCAAGATGAACAAGAACAACAAGCCCATGGTGTTAAAAGAAGGATACCTTATTTGGCTACACTTCCGCAAGGATCGCTTTCCATAAAAACGCAACTCCAAGCTCAAGCTAAGAGGTGATGTAACACCCGGGGGATTTCCCCCAATTAGAGTTGGTTGTTTTCCTTTTTGCTCTGCATCACATGCATCATATGCATTGCACCTTGTTTTCAAAACAATTTAAAAAGTTCAAACCAATTTAAAACTTTCAAACATGTCCAAAGTTTCCAATTAAAAATTGCAAACTAAACAACTCAAATTGTTTTCATTAGTTTTGAATTTGATTTATTTAAATTGCTTGTTAATAAAATTCCCTTTTATTAACACCCTAATGGTAAGTTCAAGTGCAAATTCAAATCATTGTCACAATTTGAAATTTTCAAAACTAAATATCATGCACCTGGGCATTTTCCATGGAGAACCCATAAAAATTATCCCCATAATTTTTGAACTCCAAAAACCCCCCTTCTTTTTCCATCTTTTCTCTTTCTACAAAAAAAAATGGGGGAGGCAGCCAGGCCAGTGGCCCAGCCACCTACTACCCGAGGCCCACAGAGCCAGCCCACCTCCCCCCTTTCTTTCTGGCCCGCTACCCCCTCCTTCTTCCCTCCGTACAGAACCACGAGGAGGGCGTGACCACCCTCCTGGTCCCCTCTCCCTCACCTGCTCCCCTCCTTCCCCACGGCATAAAGCCGCCTCCCTGCTCCTCCTGGAACCCTAGTTCCTCTTCCCCCTTCCTCCTCTCTAGCGCCGCCGTTCCCCTCCTGCTTCTCCTCTGTTCTTCCCCCTCCTTCTGTTTTTCTTTTTCTGAACCAAGCCATGGCCGGAAGTTTGAGTCCATTGCGCCACCGCCACGCTCGCCGTCGGGCTGTGCTAGCAGCGGGAATGGAACCCAGGCGGTACCCTTCTCGACTTCGTATCCTCGGACAGGCCTGGGAGCCTCCAGAGCAGCCGTGCCTTCGTCGTCTTCCTCCCTGGCGCGCAGCTGCCATCTGCCTGCGTCGACATGAACAGCGACGCCAGCAACCCCCTCGGTGAGCCTACTGTCCGCCTAGGCCTCGTTCTTTCTTCCCCCCTTGCTCTGTGTGCATGCCATCGTGCAGCAAGGGTGTCCGCCGTCGAGCGGAACCATCTACAGATCGTCGCTGGTCGGATCCGCGTTTCACTGTCTGTCTGATGTTCTTCAGTTTCGTCAGAGGAAAATCCGCGGCCTAAACTTCATCTAGTGCACGGCCCGTAGTAGATCACAAGCAGCATCACAACCTAATGGCAAAGCCCACCTCTGCTCGCACCCGCGGTCGCGAGATCGAGTCCTACGGGAGGCATTTAGCCTCCCATTTTTCCTTTGACTCATGCAGCCCTGGTCCCACCTATCATAGACTCCCAAGGTCCAGTCAGCTCTACCCCGCGCCTCGTCAGCGCCACCCTGGCGCCGGCCCCGCCTGTAAGCCTCTCTGGCTGGAGCGGCCGTCGGTGAGAATCTGCCCAGATCTAGATCTGGATCTGGAATCTTGTACCGAGCCCCCTGCACTTCCTCTGTTTCACACCTGAGCCCCTCCAACTTCTGTTTCCATCACAAACACGTCCCTGCAAAATTCCAGAAACACCCCCAAACTTCTTTTGCCCATATCTTTCAAACCACAACTCCAAATCATACAAATTTTATATGTATTCCACCCCAAATTTCATGATCTTTCCAAATATCAACTTTGTTCTCTGTTTTGAGCATTTAAACTTGCTTAAATAATTAAATTCATTAAATCATTCATTTAAATTGCCAAATGCATAACTTTGTCATTTTAAATCCAATTTCAACATGTAAAATATGTTTTCCATCCCATTTTTCATGAACTTTGTAAATATAAACTTTTTTTCTATTTTGAATAAATTAAATTGCTGAAAACAACTATTTCTTAATTAATGCATTTAAAATTGTCAATTTAATAACTTGCTCATCTAAAATCCAAATTCAACAAATGAAATATGTATTCCATCTAAAATTTTGTGTTCTTTCCAAATATAAATTTTGTTATCTGTTTTGAACATTTAAAATTGGTGAAAACAACGAATGTTTGTTTAAATCATTTAAAATGCCAAAGTTCATAACTTAATCAATAAAATTCCAAACTTGGTAAACAACCTATCAAACTGAAGCTAAAGTTGTTTTCTTATTGTTTTCATCATCCATGCATCATTCTAATCAACTTTCACATGATGGTTATTTGTAGATCATTTAATTCAACATTAATTCATGGGCTTTTCCATATGCAATCCAAATTGCATATGGGCCCATTTAAAGATGTTTACCATGTCAACTAGTTTATCTTTGATGTATCCTTAAACTTGTCATGCATCCATATCTTGATCATGCTGGATCTTTTGCTGTAGAAGTAATTGTTGCATCCGGTGTTTGTTCTAGTTCGTTGCTTCTTCGCGGATAGGACGTTGACATGATGTGAGCAACGACAAGTTCTGCGGATGTACCTCTACTTGCTGGATTCCAGGCAAGTATACTCACTTGCTGCCTATGGCTGCCTTTCATCACTTGTTACCGATTCTTTCCGTTGTCTTTATGCTAGCCTTATGATCCGATGCTTGTGTCTCGATCCTATCATATGTTTACCTTGCAGCCATGATATAGCCTTTCCTTCCACTTCCTATTAACTGTTGCTTGTTTACCTTGTTGGCCCTCGTGTCGTAGTTGCATGCTTATTGTTGTTTGCGCTCAGGTCTTGTTGTCCTTTTTCATATCACCTGTTTAGTTGATAGTTGGGTTTCAACTTAATCAACAACATGTTAATGTTTTGGGTAATAATAATTTGATGATAAGGTACCGGCAGGAGGCCCGGCGTGGTTTTGAGGCCTGCTAGTGTCGAACTTAATTAGGAAAAGGGTCTTGTCCTCCGATCCATGATGAGCGCACTAACCGCATGTGGGAAGCGAGTATGGGCGCCCCCCGCAACTTTGATTCGATTCGCATCTCGTCCAAATCGCCACACTTAGTTCGGGCTTTCCATTTGATGCATGCATATGCAGGTGCGAACCCTTGGCGCCAGGGTGGAACTTTTGTAGTCGGTATTTAGGGCGGCGTGGTCTTCTAGTGCTATGAGGGTCCCCCTTTTCTTCGTGGGGGCTCGATTAGCCGCGCACGCACAACACGTGGTTCTTTGGGCTTGATGCGAAGAAGAGTTGGGTTGTGTTGAGTGCCTCGCTTGGTGGAAGGGCCTTTCCATCTGGCGGGTCATTCTTACGTGTACAGCCAAATTGGTGCATCCCTGCAGGGTTAATCTTCTCGAGAAGCCGTGTTGTCCGCGGTTATGGATGACTTGGTGAAAGTGCTGGCTAACAAGTACTCAGACAACTTACACTTAACGATGATAACTTGACTAGTAATATAGATTACCTCCACCATAAAAATGAATGTCACCTTAATCTACAGTGTGAGTTTCCTTGGGTTGCTTCCTTAGTAGGGGGTAACACTGGATGGGTATTGTTTGGTGAGTAGTTATAGTTGGTTTTGTCGCGCTATCTTATCCCTTTCTTTTAGCCGGATGTTGTAGCGCGTCTCTGTAGTTAGTTAGTGCAGCCCGCTGCCGCTTCTTTGCAATAATCCCTTCCTTTCCGTTGTACCCACAGTATTTGTATCTTGTGATGATTGGTTACGCTGGTATCTTGTGAGTATGGTTTATCCACTTGCCAGTACTTAATAGTACTGACCCACGAATCCTTTTCGTGGCTGCATATTCCACATTGCAGTTAACAGGTTTGAAGTCTGACGACGTTAGCTTGGGAATCCCTCCGGCTTGGCCTGGGCAGGGATTGGACGCCATCGATTATCTTCAGGACTCTTAGTCCAATTTGTATCTTGTCCGTAGTCGGACACTATGTTGTTTCTTCCGCTGTTATTTGGATCTTTGTATTGTATCAGTTGCATCCTTGACTCGTTGGAGTCGTCTTGTATATACCTCCTCTCTTGTTGTTGTGGATTATTCGTCAACTATTGTAATGTTATCACAAGTGGCAACCTGGAATCGGTTATTATGTGGATTTTGGCGGGAATGCTGAAATCTGCATAGTGCCCGATCTCGGGGCTTCACAGGTGACGGTCCCTTCAAGACTCTCAAACGCATCAACGAAAATGCATACAAGTTGACATATCTCAATCCAAGTACCTTGTGCACAACTACTTCAACGTGAGAGACCTATCTCCCTTCCATGGAAGTCCAAGTGATGACAATGATCACGAGTCGAGGATGACTCTTTCGCATGGGGAAGGGAAATGATACAGCCCAACCCATTCCACTAAGTCCCTCTACAACACCTAGTGAACCCATGACGAGAGCACGCGCAAATGCTATGCAAGACAAGGTGACTTCTCTCCCATCTCTTTATGAATTCTATGACTTGGTTAATGGTGCGCTACCTCATGCAAACATCATATGTGTGCTCAGCTACGACCCACCAATGGAGATCCAAGAAGGTGCCAAGGGTGATCGAGATGATGGCCAAAAAGATCGAAAACAAGTTGCGCAAGAAGAAGAAGAAAAGGAGAAGAAGGAGCTCTCCTGCGGTCGCCGGATCGTCCGGCACCAGCCTGCAGGATCGTCTGGCGCACCCCAGGCCGCCAGAAGACTGCTGATAGCTATCGGCGCTACTGCGGCCCCTCTCGGATGGATTGCATCCCGCCCGCCGGTCCGTCCGGGAACGACCACGACAGATTGTCTGGCGCCTCCCAGGCCACCGGATGGGTACCGGTACTTACCGACACAAGTGCTTCCCTCCTCAGTTCAAATCCACACGCACGTCGGAGCGACCGACAAAACGCGCTGGATCGTCTGACTCCTGGAAAAAAGTTCCACGCTAGCGCCTAAAGCCAGAAGCGTCCAGACGCCGGACATACCGACGAGTGAGATGTCGGATCGTCCAACACCCCTTCCTACGCGCAGAAATAGGCGCCCACGCGCCTTGCAAACGTACCTACCACATACCATTCCTAGGACTTCCTCCTTTAGATCTAGGGTTAGAGATGATGAAATAGAAAATCGTGAGCGTTTGCTCTTTTTCCTCGTGTGAGGGTACTTTTAGGTGTCTAGAACCATATCAAGGCTACCCCAATTACTCTTGTATTTGGACCGTATTAAACCTACTCCGGAATTTTCGTCCCTTCCTCTTGGGATTCACTCGTTGTTCTCCCAATATTTCCCAACTGACACTTGGGTATCTAATTGTACGGTGGACCAACCGCAGTGTTGAATTGGTTCCAATTAAGATGAGTTCGAGTTGGTTGTTTTACGGAGGTGGATGTGGGTTTAGTTGTCGGGGATCGAATTCTCTAGTCTGCACTAGTTATCGGTTACTTGTTCTTGGTGTTCATGTCTTTTACTTTTGTTCATCCGTGAGATCGGGCTACTCCCGAGGTCTAACCCTCATGAAAGTCTCCCAATCGGCCTTGAGGAAGTCCCCCCACTTCATTTCGTCTATGTCGTGCTTGCTCGTGTCTCATTCAAGGTAAGAGTGACCAAGATAGCCGCAGGTACTACAGAACTGAGGACACTTTTCATATTTGATGTGGTATAATTCCCTCTGTCCTCCTCTATAAATCGAAACCACCCGAGCAGTATTATTTCTCATATCAATTTTAAGCTGCACACAAGGATATTACCAACACGTTGTACAATAGTCTTGACAACAATAGTCTTCCCCACCTGTTTATTCGTCAGATTCGTGATCAATGTCAAGTTCCTATATCCCACCGGTAATTTATGGATCTGAATCCATAAAGCTATGCTATTAAGATCGATAGTATCCGGGTCCATAAATCCATCACAGGGTTCGATTATCACCGCGTTTTGTCAGAACAACCATTGTCCTCCTTACTCTATCTTAAACCAATCTCCCTAATAAAAACATTGAACAGTGAACAGGTTTGGTTCCAACATCGTGAAGTTCACATTCTTTGCTGGAATCCACGCATTGCCCATATGTTGCTCAAAGGTTTGTGGGCTAAACGGATTTCCCGTATGAACCCTAGCCAGAGTGATCCATTTCGCTCTTCCTTGGGCGCCTCTTCTTCATCCTTGAAAATTAGGTCATCCAAATCATCCTCATCTATACCGAGCTTGTGCATCAGACCATTGATTGATTCTTCCATGTTTCCCTATTGAGAACCTACCTGACTCGCCGCGCTCAAACCTGATTTCGTCGCCATAGCTCAGGACAATTGTTGTGTTCAGAGCTTGATGCGACCAGGTGCTTCCCCCTGCCAAAGTTTATAACTCGGGCAACCCGATCCGAGACTGGGAAGGGAGAACGGTCTTCAATTGTACTCGAAGTTGGAGAAACTCTATGTCTGCCGAAGATCGCCGGGAGGAGTAAAACCCTAGTCGCCTAAGCCCTAGGTCGTCCCTAAAAAAAAAATTCCAGTAGAAAGGAACACAATTATTTTTTTAGGTAGTATAGATAACAGAGAAAGGGGCGTGCTAGGCGTAGATCTCCCTAGAATTGCTAAATCTAGGCCCCCTGTAGAGCCGTTGGATCATCCTCGCGTGTCCAAAATTCAGTGTAGCGCATTATATATTTTAGCCTCTCGGTTTTTCACAAATCAACCCACACTACACTCAAAGTCACTTAAAACGAAGGGGTATATCGGGTTGCCCCGATATTTACAGCGGAAATGCCACCATGATTATTTAACCTGGGTATTGCAACAAATTTACGGGAATGACAAAATAAATCTCGTCCCGTGCGCAAAAACTTATAGTATTGCAACAATTTGTTGCAAGAATTTCGAAAGCAAGTAATGTTAGAGAAAAATGATTTTTTTTTTTTGCTTTAGATTGCTTTGCAACTAAAATCTTGAACAAGTTTAACAAATATCACAAACTATTACAACAATAAACCATATTTCTGTTTCAATGAAAAACTGGGTAAAGTAACAATATCACTATTGCAGATTCATTTTGCAACAAAAATCCGCAACTATTTTAACAAAAATCACAACTTACTACAACAAAAAAATCATGTATTTGCAAACATATTAACTAAATAAGCGTCTTAGTGAAAAAGATATTTACAGCAGATTCATATGCAACAAAAATGACCCACCATTGCAACAAAAATCACATACTATCACAATAACAAAAAACATGCGTTTTGCAACATTTTGAAAAGCACGTAAAAATTTCTTTGCACCAACGCTCAGAAAAAACTTAAGAACATGTAGCGTGTCATTTGACAATACAAACAATATGTATTTTTATGATTTAAAAGTATGAATACAACATCGAAAAAAATCAGTTGAACACGGACTTGTACCAAATCGTCCAAAAACATAGAAAAATCTGTTGTGAGCGTTCACAACAATTCCGCAAGAGTTTTGTTACAAATTGAATGCACATATGCAACACTGAAAAATCTATAAAAAAGCATACATGTGTAATTGTCACAAAACTGATCAGTGGCCTTAAAATGGGCTTGAAATCAGTATTGGGCCGAAAAAACGGAATAGGCCCGCCATCCTATATACACAGTACGAGATAGGGTAAGGGACCTAGACAAAGCGTTGTTAGGGGTAATCACTAGAAAAATGGAAACCGGAAGGTCACCCGCATGCACTCTGCTTGCGACAAGTGTCGCCTTCTCCTTCCTTCTAGCCTTCCAAGAGTACTTGCATGCGTGCAAGTGTCACCACGGGTGAGTTTTGGTGGGATTTTCCCTTCCCACGCGCACAAACGGTAGATGAGTGGCACACATTTATTTCTAGATTCTTTTTTTTTTTAAATGAAATATCTCCAGAACCGTATTTCGGAATTAAAAAACATTTTTATATTTGAGATCCTCGCGTCGAGATTTTCAAAACTAGATCCCATGTTGATGGGTTTTAAGAAACTTTTGTTTATACGTCGGAGTTGTACTACTTTATACTTCAGGTTTTCACTATTCTATACTTTCTGCTTTGGTACTTCGGGGTTATACTTGTGTTGTACTTTCCGATTTCGTACTTCGGAGTTATACTACTTTATACTTCGTGGTTATACTTTTTTTTGTACTTTCTGATGTTGTACTTCGAGGTTGTTCTTTTTTGTACTTTGGGGCTGTACCTTTTTGTACTTTCCGGTTTTGTACTTCGGGGTTATACTACTTTATACTTCGGGGTTATACTACTTTATACTTCGATTCGATAACACCCACTGAAGGGCTGGCGTACATCCAAACGGTTGTACACCCAGTGAAGGACTACGTACACCCAGACGGATGTACACTCAGGTACACTGTGTGTATACTTTCAGAAACATCGTTTGTATACTTTCAGTAGCAATTTTTTATACTTTCAGATACAATATATATACTTTCAAAAACAATGCTTTTATACTTTTAGTAACAAATTTTTTATACTTTTCAGATACAACATGTGTGTATTTTTTTAGATGAAGCGTCGTAGGCGTTTTGTTCAAGGCGAAGCCGAGCGGCACTACGAGGCAACACCGAGCCGTAGCACGCACTACGACCAATGCACGCTTCGACCAATGCGCGTAAGGACCTACGTACCCGCTTCAAGATTTTTATAAATGGTTATTGAGGCGAATCTGAGTCGTAAAAAAATATCGAGGCGAAGCCGAGCATCACTGCTACTGGTTGTACATGGTGTACACACGCGCGTGCTACCGAAAGTATAAATTATATACAACATAATATCTAGTTTTAAACATGATATCTAGTTTTAAAGATCTCGACGCGAGAATTTCAAATTTGAAAACGGTTTGTAATTCTAAAATACGTTTCGCGAGTAATTTCGTTTTGAAAAAACGAATTCAAAATAAATGTGTGACCCACCTGTCCACCCCTCCGTCCCGTTGGGAAAGGAAAAACCACTAAAATTCTCTAGTGGTAATCCTCTTGTAAGGTTAGAAAAGGTTTCCTTTTCCCTAATCACACGCGTTCTTAGGTGGTTCTAAAACAAACATTTTTCATATAGAAAACACCTGCCAGAAACCGATCGACCGATGGCGTTCTCTCGCGCGCCTGAACTAGCCCAGCACTAAACAAAGGGATAGACGGAGCAACCGATCTGACTCCGACTCCCTCCGGCTTTCCGTTGCCTGGTTGTGGACCTCCACCTTCTATCCATTGGAAAACGGAACTTTGCCAAGGAAACAAGGACCATCCCTGTGTATGATTCGGTTTTCAGATCGATACCGACACGTAGTAGAGAAAGGTGACTCAAACCGTAGACCGAATTGTGATAAAAACAAGCGACCGGTCGAGTTGTGATATACTAGCAGGCACGTACATCGTAGTAGGTTGATCCCGGTCGATCGACACACACACACACATGTCTGATATCGAGAACCCGCCTCCCAGCCAGGGCCGGGCCCATGGGAGTGCAGCCTGTGCGGCCGCACAGGGCCCATAAATTTGGGGGGCCCAAAATTTTCATATAGTCATGTGTAGTAGTATAGGCTTTCCGGTTCAAAATCTGAAGGAAATAGTCTTATGAGGCTGTACTGCGCATTGGGCCTCACCGGCATGGTACTGAGCCGCGTACGCGGTCGTTGCTCCGATCGTGGGCTCTTGTGATGAGCTTCGATCGCTTGATGGACAGGATGTACGAGCGAGTGCTCAGCGTACACTCGTGAAGGAAACTGAACAGCGATGGGCGACGGATCCAAAACATCACTCGTGATTCCTTGCCGTCTGCGTGACTCCGGAGTTCAGATCGAACATAAGAGGAGAAATCGCGCAAAAATTAATCTGCGATCGTCTCCTTGCAGCCACCGGCGACAAATTCATCCTCTCTCTTCTACTAATCGTCTGGTGAGTTTATATTCTCCAATTCTGAGTTAGGCAGTTTGTATGATTAGTACTAGCAACATTAAAACAGGTTAGCGATTTGTGTAACTCGAATTGATATGTGATTCCATATTGACTGGCGTTTTGTGTTTCAACGATACAGAGAGTTATCATGGGAAGACAACCATCTGGTTCAGAAGCATAAGAGAAAGAAGAAGGAAGAATAGGAATTTATTAGCTCTCAAAAAGGTACTATGCATCGGTTTAGAATCGTTTAGACTCAGCTATTTTATACCTCTTGTTGATGAAGCAATTGAGATTTGAACAACAAAAAAATTGGTTTCTTATGCACCTCTGGAACATTGTGGTCATTGGATAATAATGATTTGAAATCTTCTTGTGATAATCTTGTGGCTGCACTTAAAAAAGGTAAAAAGTCTGATACCAATGCCAATAAAAAAAACTGATATTGATGCCAATGATTCGTTTGTTGTGTGGAATTTTTTTTAAAATTGAATCTATTGAAATCCTATATGCGTACTACAACGACACAACAAAACCTCAATGATTTGGCCATAAAAGCACTTGAGAGCGAAGTGTTGCACAAGATTGATTATGAAGATATCATTGAAGATTTCTTTCAAAGAACACTAAAAAAAGATGATGTTTAAATAAATTTTATGCAACAGACGATTCAATAGGTATGATTCTCAACATATGCAATTTTATTTAAAATATTATGTCACACACACACACACACACACACATATATATTAGAATTTTTTGTTAGTTAATTTTTGTGTGTGAGATAGGGCCTCATTTTATAGTTTCGCATAGGGCCCCATATTTTGCTGGCCCGGCCCTGCTCCCAGCGGTGACGCTTCCGGCGGCGTCGACGCGGCCACAGCGCCGGAACCCAGCCGGCACGCCTTCTGGGCGTGGAAGGAGAGGTTCATCATCGACTACCTCACCCCCAACGATCCTGACGCGGCGGGAGACGACGGTGTGGTGACGGCTGACGCCGACCAGCGCAGCAGGCGCAACTCCGTATATTTGGGGTATCTAGTCGTGCTCGTCATCCTCGTCGTCTCCGTACTCCTGCTTGTGCTGCTCCACCCGTCCCATTCCACCGTCGGATCGGTCGTGTACGTCGCCACTCGCGTTCTCGGCTTCGTGGGCGTCATCGTCGGAGTATGCTGGGGCGCCCTTTTCATTCATCTTGGAGATGCTACGTCTCGTGGGGACGAAGAAGCACACAAGGTCATCGACTTGTTGATGTAAATTGAACTGGATATTGAACGGATACAGCCCGCAAGGGCGGAGAGGAGGGTTTTTTTTTTTGTACAAACCAGGGCGGCGCTGATTTTATTTCAGCTCAACTGCACCAGGCAGCATTGAAGTCCTGGACATCCTGAAGATGTACATTTTGTATAATTGAAAGCAGAGGAAAAGGACGTACAACATGAGCTGAATTTGTACACATGTAGATATGTTCTATCTAGGCTAAGCCTAAACACCTGTTTAGCACAATTATGGGCCTCTCTATTTAGATCTGTCGGGACATGGAACACCTGAGTTGAATCAGCTGTAGTGTGATTGAAGAAGTCTGCTAGGATAGCTCTTGCGTTCCAGTGCAAGAGAGGGTGGTCAATTCTTCTTGCTGCTGCTGTTTTTGCTAGGATTTGATTATCAGTTAAAACGGTCGGTCTGTCCACCTGTAGTAATCTTGCCATTTTTGTTGCTAGAAGGAGTGCTTTAGCTTCTGCTTGATATAGCGTAGATTGGTGATGTGCTGAAGCGTGAATCTTCATGTTCCAGTTCCTGTGTACCGAATTGTTCCTGATGTAAACTCCGATTCCTTCATGTTCTTGCTGTGTTGTACCTGCATTGGTGCTGTCTCTCCATGTAGCATCCACAAAGATCACGGTTCCATGTATTGAACTGAGATTTCTGATGGTGTCTCCCTGCGCTGTAGTAAGAACCTCGGTTGTGGGTTCCTGTGTTTTGCTTTTCCTGTTCTCCTGAACACGGGTGGGATCTGCAATAGAAGCTCCAGATTGTTTGTTAACGCTTTATTAGAATTAATGAAAACTTGATATGGCTCCACTTTTCTTCTTTGGAAAAGCATGTCATTTCAAGATTTCCAAATGCACCACATAAACGTGAGAATATTTGGTAAAGAAGCAAAAGGATGATTCATAGAGAGTAAAGCAATAATAATCTGCGTGAGTGTAGTGCAGTTGGATGTAATGAGCTCTGTTCTTAAGTACCAGGGAGCAATAAACCATGCTGCTTTTGCAAGAGGGCAAGTAAAGAAGAGGTGAGCTTCGTCTTCTTGCATTCCACACCTGCAGCAAAGTTTGTCAATGTGCTTTGAATACCTGCTTGCTCTCTCTCCTGTTGGAAGTGCCTTTCTTAGGAAGCGCCACACAAAGGTTTGAATTCTTGGGACGATCTCTTTGCTCTTCCAGACCTGCTTGAGTAAATGAGTTGTTTGTGGCGAAGGAGCCCTCGGTCTGTCCACCTGACGCCGTTCGTATAGCACCTGCAGACAAACATGATATGCCGATTTTGCATTGCACTTTACCATCCTGCGTTATATTCCAACATAACAGATCATGCTCATCTGTATTTATAATCGGTGTTTGCATTATGGAATTTGTAGTCGAAGGAGTGAATAAAGTACGAAGAAGATATTCATTCCACTTCCTTTGGTTTGGGAGCCACAGATCTTTGACTATCGACAGATATGTGAAGCCACTAGAAAACATGCATTTGTGTTGCAACAGGAGAGAAAAAAAAAATCCCCAACATAGCCATCTCTTGCCATCGTCATTTCTTGGTAGATGATATTCTCCAATTCTCCAATGAGAAAAATACTTTTCTTAATGCTCCTTTTTCGGAAGAGGAGATTAAGAAGGCGATTTTTTAAATGGAGCATAATAAGGCGCCAGGCCCAGATGGTTGTCCTGCAGAGCTCTACCAACATTTTTTGGAGGTCATTAAGGATGACCTGATTGAGATGTTTGGTTGCTTGCAGAGTGGACACCTAGAGGTGTATCGTCTTAACTTTGGGGATATCGTTTTATTACCTAAAGTTTTGGAGGCTGAAAGGATACAACAATATAGACCAATTTGCCTTCTTAACGTTAGTTTCAAAATCTTTACAAAGGTTGCAATCATGAGGTTGAATTCAGTGGCAGATCATGTGGTAAAACCTACACATACTGCATTTATGCAGGGTAGGAATATCCTTGATGGGGTCGTGATTCTACACGAAACCGTACATGAGATGCATTCGAAGAAACTAAATGGAGTAATTCTTAAAATAGACTTTGAAAATGCCTACGATAAGGTGAACTCTCTGAGAATGAAAGGATTCTCATAGGAGTGGTGTACTCTAGTTCGCAGTTTCGTGGAGGGAGGTAGTGTAGCTATCAAAGTTAATGACCATGTTGGCCGCTACTTCCAAACCAAGAAAGATTTAAGGCAAGGTGATCCTCTATCACACATATTGTTTAATATTGTGGCATACATGTTAGCGATCATGATTGACAGAGCTATGGAAAGCGGTCTAATTGAGGGAGTAATTCCACATCTTGTCGATGGGGGATTATCTATTCTTCAGTATATATATGATACAATTCTTTTTAGGGAACATGATTTGGAGAAAGCGAAGAACCTGAAACTAATTCTTTCGGTGTTCGAGCAATTATCTGGATTAAAAATTAACTTCCATAAAAGTGAATTGTTCTGCTTTGGCGAGACCCAGGATGCAGCTACACAGTACGCTGAACTTTTTGGCTGTGAGCAAGGTCAAGTTCCCATACAGTATTTGGGTATACCAATATATTATAGGAGGTTGACTAATGCAGAATGGGGCCACGTTGAAGAACGTTTGAAGAAGAGACTCGCTAGTTGGAAAGGGAAATTGTTGTCACTAGGTGGAAGACTGGTACTCATTAATTCGGTACTATCAAATATGGTATTGTATATGAAATCTTTCTTTCAGTTGCCAAAAGGAGTCTTAAAAAAACTGGATTATTTTCGATCAAGATTTTTCTGGCAGGATGACAGCGAGAAAAAGAAGTATCGGTTGGCCAGATAGGATGTAGTTTGTCGTCCAAAGGATCAAGGAGGACTAGGGATTCATGATCTTAAAGTCAAGAACTCCGCCTTACTTGTTAAATGGATGTTAAAACTATTGACTGGCGATGGCGTTTGGGAAACCCTCCTTAAACGAAAATACATAGGTTCGAAATCAGTCTCAGAGGTTATGTGGAAACCTGATGATTCACACTTTTGGACTGGACTTATGGCGAACAAAAACTTATTTTTTCGCTATGGGGTATTTAAGATTAAGGATGGATCACAAATACGGTTCTGGGAGGATAAGTGGTTAGGTAATACCACTCTTCGAGAACAGTATCCGGCATTATACACTATAGCGCGACATAAGGAAGATACGCTGGCTACGGTCATGCAAACATCACCTCCTAATGTTACGTTTAGACGAGATTTAATAGGGCCTAGACTTGCTTCTTGGCGGATATTGGTTAATAGGTTAACTATGGTTAATCTAACACCAGGTATCGATGAATTTCGTTGGAATCTTACTAAGAATGGAATGTTCTCTATGGATTCTATGTATAGGGCTATGATCCAATCGCATATGCCAGTCGATATTTTTAGAAATGTATGGCGTCTGAAGGTACCGTTAAAGATTAAGATCTTTGTGTGGTATCTTCGGAAGGGGGTCACACTGACTAAGGATAATCTTGTCAGACGTAATTGGCATGGGAGTACTAAGTGTGTTTCTTGTTATCATAAGGAGA
This sequence comes from Alopecurus myosuroides, assembly GCA_028641055.1. Classification (NCBI taxonomy): domain Eukaryota; kingdom Viridiplantae; phylum Streptophyta; class Magnoliopsida; order Poales; family Poaceae; genus Alopecurus; species Alopecurus myosuroides. The sequence continues at coordinate 72,217,353 of CM054063.1, forward strand.
CAATTAAACACTTATTCTTTGATTTCTCTTTTGCGCGTTCTATATGGTCCGCTATCCATATGGCTTCGAACATTTATCAGCCCACATCAGTAGCGAATATATTCGGTAACTGGTTGCATGGGATATATAAACGTTTCAAGACTATTATTAGGATAGGAGCGTTTGCCGTTATTTGGTCGCTCTGGCTTTGTAGAAATGACAAGATTTTCAACGATAAAAATTTCTCTCGTATGCAGGTGCTATTCAGGTGTACAGTTATTCTCCGTTCGTGGTCCACATTACAGCGGGCGGAGTTTCGAGACCTTTGTATGGAGGCATGTGCACAGCTGGAGCGGGTGACGAGGGACATTTTTATCCCAGATGGATGGCCGCTTGATCTAAGGATAGCAGCCCCATAGCAGCGACAGTCTACGTCTACATGAATTGTTTAGGCTTGTCGTTTTTTACTTTTGTTTTTTGGATTTCGGCTGTATGCATTGTCATGATGCAGAGGCCGGGTGTAATGCTTAAACATTTTAAGTAATAAAAGCCCTTTATCAAAAAAAAATCCGCTCCAACACATGTTGTGCCCAAAATTTCGCTGATGAATTCTCATCAAATTCGACCCATGTCAACATGGGAATAAATGAAAGATTATTCTTCCATCCCACTTGTACCTGCCACCGTGGTGCTCCACACCAGATGAAAATGAGAAAGGGTGTCCAGGCACGCGAAGCCCCTCGGGGAACTCTGGTCGGACGCAGCGGTAACTACCGCTCCTCGCCCAGTCCGCCCGTACTTGCAGTGAGGTGGGAGGACGTCATTGGCCACGCTTGTTAGCTCGACCGTTTTGAAATAATGAAGAAAGGTACCTTACATGTGGTGCATAGCTATGGAACAGGGGTCTGGGTGTAAAATGGCATAACTTACATATGCCCTGCAAGTTGATTAGCAAAGTTTGCTAAGGGGATTAGCGCAAACTTATCACGCAGAAACACCATTCTGATGATACTCCTTGTTGGTATGGACCTTCCAATATATACATAAACCATACCTAACTTAAGTGTGTTACCCCTACAGGTCCGATAGAATGTGGACATAAAACTGGAAACTCTTCCCTTCTCAGTAATCAATAGCAGGACCATGGACGCTCATATTGAATTCCACTCACTATACGAAAAACACTCTATTGAACTTGTTGGTTATTATACAATATTCCAAATACTCGCGATACAGAACTTACCTGACACTATGGATTCCGGTATTGATACGTCCATTTTGCATAACTATTTTACATGTTAATTTTCCCTTATTCATTGATATTTTCCATATTAGAACACTATAATTATGTTATTTCATTGTTTTCTATGTGTTTTACGAAATTATTAATCAGAGTCAGAATTTAGCTGGAAAAAGCGCCTGTCAGAGGGGATATCTTCTGGACGTCAGAAAAATCGAGGAAAATCAGAAAAAGAAGTTTCGTCAGAAATCACCGAGGGAGCCTGAACAGCTGCCAGAGGGGAGCTAGGGGCAGCCAAGTGACCCCCAGGTGTGGCCCCCCTTGACCGCGCCTGGTGGGCCCCAGGCCCCCCTCCAGTTCACCTCCGAGGTACTTACACCCCGTGACCTAAAATCATCGAGGAGCCACTTCGTAGAATTTTTCCGCCGCCTCTTCGCGACGGAAACGACAGAGAGAAGAAACACTTCCTTGCCGGGAGATTCCACTGGGGAAATTACCTTCCGCGGGGAGGAATCATCGTCATCGTCATCACCATCAACACCCCAATTGACGTGGGGATGAATCATGGACCTATCGGGTGAGGCTACCCGGTCCAAGGCCCAATACCTAAGCCCAGAGGGAGGTGCCACCGATAGTTCTAGAAGGCCCAATTGAAGCCCACACGCAAAGCCTTGCGGGTCAAGAAGGAAACTTGTAACCGACCTAAAACTAGGGTTTGTAACCCCCCCGGTATGGTTTGAGACCTGGACACCTATATAAGGCCTAGAGAACCACCGGGAGGGGGATCCAAGCAATTTTGCACCACCAAATCCTTGAGCTCGAGATCATACTCTCGACTCGAGCACCCCCCCCATTGTAACCGATCTATTGATAATATAGATTGACAGAGCAGGAGTAAGGGTTTTACCTCTACGAGGGCCCCGAACCTGGGTAAATCTTGCCCTTGTTAGCCGACGATCGTCACCAGCACCTACATGTTCTCCTAATCGAAACCCTACCGGTTCATCCGAGGGACTTGTTGAGATGACTATTCGACAATTGGCGCCGTCTATGGGAACGGCGGGCGCTGGATCTACGTCATCTTTGGCCTCATCATCACCAACCTTCAGCTGGAGCCCCGGAACCTCGACTTCAGCAGATCCGATCCGATTCGGGTCGATCATCGTCGCGCCCCACTCGCCGGAATCGCTCCCGGTGTTCAGCGGATTGGAGAAAAGCGTCAACCTGACATTCAGGAGCCTTCGCTTCCACGCCAACAAAGCAGGAATCCTACACTTCCCCGAGCAGACCGATCAAGATGGACCAGACTCCGAGTCAGTCTCGAGCCCGGCGACTTTCGACTCGTTGCCCAACTATTTTGGTCGCGACCTAGTGCCAAGCAGCGGTTCCATCAGCCCCAGCACTCGCAACCTCCACACCATCGCTGCTGGGGAGCCTTCTCGGGTCGGCAAAACTTTTCAACCTACGCCTAGGACTCGCGGGCTATATCTGGGCCAGGTCTGCATGGCAGGATCAACTGAGCCACCCGAAGAAACTGAAGACAGCCTGAAAGAGCGAGAGCACATCAAAGTGTCATGAGACGCTTGGCTCAAGGCAAAGACGGTTATACATTCAGGCCAGCCGATTGAAGAAGGAGCCCCTCAGGAAGATCTAACTGCGTACCACTATGATCTAGTGAAAGCAGCGGAATTGATCAAGGAAGCTCGCAAGAATTTGGACGAGCGGAAGAAACTGGCGGACGAATCGAGTCTACACCGTGCGGCGCTCTCCAAAACCTATTCGGTAGGGAATAATCCCCCGAAGAAAAGAAACACCTCAAAGACCGCAGCCTGGAACGCGAATCCATCAGCGGGATCAGCAAGACACTCGAAACGTCCCTTATGCACGTAGACGACGACAACGTGCACCGGACAACTCCCGCTGCCGCGGTCCTGGCAGCAGCCACATACCTGCAGGCGAACCAGCCAGGAGAGAATGAACCCCGCGCGGAATAATATCGACAAGTCCAGAAGGGGCTAGGCATGGATGCCGCGAGACTTGCCGCTCAAGGCCGCAAGTACGCGACAACGCAAGAGACTGAGAAGACCCCTCGGAAAGACAAATAAACACCCCGTAGACACGGGAGCACATCACCTAGAAGGAAGGAATCACCTCTCCGCGCCCGAGGAAAGGAAGCCCGGCGTCGCGGTGATAGTCCGAGTAGCAGCGACGACAGCCCGAGGGATCGTGATCGCAGTCCGCGGCATCATAGCAGCCGCTCGCAACACCGCAGCAAGGAGCCGCGGAAGGAAGACGATCGCGACCGGCCCGAACACAACGCGCGATCTGACATCGCGCAGAACAAGGTCAACAAAGCCCGAGCGATTAGGAACCACACACGGTCCCTATCCACCTCTTCCGACGAAGAAGCATGTGGTGCGTTGTGCTTCACTCGCGATATCCGCGAGGCACCGATGCCTAGAAGATTTATGCTTACCATGGAGGTCCCAAAGTACGACGGCTCGCTGGAGCCCAAATCCTGGCTATCGGATTACCTCACGGAAGTAAAATACCAACATGGGAACAAGACAACGGCTATGCAGTACCTCAACCTACATCTTGTAGGCGCTGCACGCAGCTGGCTCGAAGGAAGACCGAGAGCGTGCTACTGATCATGGGACGATCTAACTTACGACTTCAGCAAAAACTTCAAAGCAACATATAAAAGACCCGCGTCCATCGAGGAGCTGCGAGCTTGTAAGAAGAAGAGTGATGAGTCTACCCGCGAGTATATTCAGCGGTGGACCATGCTCAAAAATACGGCGAGAAACATATCGGAGGAAGTGGCAGTCGAAGCTTTCACCAAAGGAGCTCGACGAGCCGCCTTCAGAGAAGAGCTGGGGTGAGCCGCACCCAAAACCATCGGGGAGCTGATGGCCATAGCCGACAGATGGGCCAATGGTGAAGACTCCATGCGCAACGAGAAGGCATCTTCGCCAGCGCCTGAGGATGACCGCCATGGTCGAAAGAAAAAGAGAAAGCACTACGATCACGATGATCGAGAAGAATTGGTTGCGACAGACTTTACAAGAAATCGTGACAGTGGACCTCGTGGAAATCGCGACTGGAAGCCAAAGCCAGAGGATAAATATCTCGAGGAGGACCTGGACGGTTATTGCACGCTACATCTATTCATAGATAAGCGCACAGGAAAGACCAAGGCAACCCACCTCCTCAAGGACTGCCGAAAGTTTCACGACATCCACGAGGCCTTCACGAAGAAAAACAGAGCCGCAGTCAATCAGGGCTATCCATAGCTCCCAGGAGGAGGACATCAGGGTTTCCACCCGCTACAACTCCTACCTCCACCAGGACACCAAAACGCGGTGTTAGCCGCGCTACCAGCGCCACCCGCCGCAAACCAGGGAGGCAACGGGTACCCGAACCCAGCAGGGCTCCTCGGGATGATACAGAAAGTCTGCCCCTCCCGCAGGGCCCAAAAAACAAACACACGCCAAGTGGTCATGGCAGTACAAGCTCCACCATCCACACCTGAATACTTGAAGATGGCAGATCAGTCGATCACTTTCTCCAAAGATGACCATCCCCCTCGGGTATACCGACCAGGACACACCGCGCTCGTCATCCAGGCGCAGATATGCAACTACGAACTTGCACGAGTGTTCATGGACGGAGGCAGCGGGATCAACATCATTTACGCGGATACACTCCATAAGATGAACAGGAACCTGGACAGACTCGCAGAATCAGAAACATCCTTCCACGGGATAGTACCAGGCTAAGCAGTCCGACCACTCAGAACAATCAACTTGGAAGTTGTGCTTGGAAACCCGAGAAACTACAGGCGAGAATTCCTCTACTTCGAGGTAGTCGACTGGCCCTCACAGTACCACGCCATTCTCGGCCGAACAACGTTCGCGAGATTCATGGCAGTACCCCACTACGCCTACCTGAAGCTCAAACTTCCAGGGAAATACGGCACCATCACCATAGATGGCGACTTCCAAAACTCCGATAAGTGTGACACTGAGTTCAATGAGATCGCGAAATCTTTCGGGGTGCAGGAGGAGTAGGAAGAATTGGCAAAGACCACGGACCACTCGGTGATGCCACTCACCAAAAAGAACGCTCTAGAACTCTAGTTCAGTGCAAACAGCAACACTCGAAAGCATCAAGTGCATCCGACAGAGCCCGTGAAGACGGTGATGGTGTCCACCACCCTCTCACTCGCATAGGAACGCGCGCTCGTCGAACTCCTCCATGAGTACTGGGAAATTTTCGCCTGGCAGCCTTCAGATATGCCAGGGATACCCAGGGAGTTCGCCGAGCACTCACTCAAAGTATTCAAAGACGCCAAACCTATCAAGCAAACGACCCGACGGTTCTCTGAGCCAAAGCAAAAGGCACTCGGAGAAGAGGTGAATCGACTACTCGCAGCAAATTCATCAGAGAGATCAAAATATCCACCTGGTTAGCAAACCCGGTCCTGGTCCTGAAGAAAAACATTGACATCCTCCGCGTGTGCATCGACTACACGTCGTTGAACAAACACTGCCCCAAGGATAACTTCCCGTTGCCACAGATCTACCAGATCGTGGACTCCACCGCAGGCTGCCACCGCCTCTCCTTCTTAGACGCCTACTCGGGCTACAATCAGATCAGGATGAAAAAGGAGGACGAGGAGAATACATCGTTCATCACACCTCTCGGTGTCTACTGCTACACGACAATGACCTTCGGGCTAAAAAAAACGTAGGCGCAACATATCAGCGCTGCATGCAAAAATGCCTCGCCAAGCTCATTGGCAAGAACGTACAAGTGTACGTTGACGACATCGTCATAAAAACTCGAGTGGAGGACACACTCTTCGAGGACATCAGAGAGACATTCGACGCTCTCAACGCGTACCGGATCAAGCTCAACCCGACAAAATGCGTCTTTGGCGTTCCTGCGGGACAACTCCTCGGGTATTTGGTGTCCGCTCGAGGAATCGAAGCAAATCCAGAGAAAATTCAAGCAATCTTGACAATGAAGGAGCCTACCAATCTTCGCGGCGTACAGCAGCTCGCAGGGCGACTAGCCGCTCTGAGCAGATTCATCGCAAGATTAGGTGAGCAAGCATTGCCCTTCTACACGCATCTGAAGAAAACAGATAAGTTTGAGTGGACACCCGAAGCAAAAAAAGGCGTTCGCCAACTTAAAAAGAGCACTGCAGAGTTGTCACGTCCTGGCAACGCCACAAGAGAGGGAGCCCCTATACCTATACCTAGCCGCAACAAACCAAGTCATCAACACGGTCATTGTCGTCGAGCGACCAGAGGATGGAAAGGCATATGGCGTTCAGCAGCCAATATATTACATCAGCGAGGTGCTTTCGCCGTGCAAGCAACGATACCCTCACTATCAGAAACTCGCATACGGCATAGTACTCACAGCCCGAAAGCTCAAGCATTACTTCCAGGAACATACCGTCACGGTGCTAAACGACGCATCACTCGATACTATCATGAACAACCCCGTGGCATCCGGAATAATTGCGAAGTGGAGCATCGAGTTAGGCATCTGGGACATCATATACACAGGACGCAACTCTGTAAAATCCCAGTCGTCGTGGAATTCCTGAGCGAGTGGACGGAGCTGCAAACACCAGGACCCCCAGAATAAACGAGCAACTGGATCATGTATTTTGACGGGTCGAAAAGAAAGGAAGGAGATAGAGCTGGAGTTATTCTCATCTCTCCCAGGGGTGATAAGCTACAGTACGTCTTGCGATTGGATTTCCCACCTGAGGACCCAGCATCCAACAACGATGCAGAATATAAAGCCCTCCTTCATGGCATGAAAACGGCGATCGCCTGCGGAGCCACCCGATTGATGATATATGGAGATTCAAATCTCATCGTACACCATACGATGAAGGAGTGCGATGCTATCGCGGATAACATGGTCGCCTATCGCGACATGTACAACCTACTCGAAAGAAGTTTTAAAGGGTGCGAGCCGAAGCACATCGCACGATCAAGCAATGAAGAAGCAGAAAAGCTGGCAAACATGGGATCCACGAACGCACCCATAACGCCAGGAATCTACTTCGAAAGAATGATCAAGAAATCAGTCAAACTCAAAAAGCCAGCAGAAACAGCTGCAGCAGTGGAAACAGACACCAGCCCGCAAATTGCGCTCATCGAGCTCATACACAGTATCTCAAGGCAAGTTTTTCTAGTCGAGCCAGTCTGAACGCAGAAATACCTCGACTACTTGTCCAACAAGCAGCTCCTAGAAGACATTTGCGAGGCCCGACAAATAGGAAGACGAGCAAATCCTTTCGGGTGATCAATAGAGAGCTATACAAAAAAAGCATATGGGTGTACTACAAAGATGCATAGCACCCGAGGATGGCAAAGAACTGCTCCGAGACATACATCAAGGAGATTGCGGGCACCACGCGAGTTGGAGAGCAATCATGGGCAAAGCTTTCATGGCAGGATTCTACTGGCTTACGGCAGCTAGAGACGCCAAAGACCTAGTCGACAGATGCAATGCCTGCCAGAGGTTCGCGCCCAAGCCACACGCACCTGCCACAGAACTCCACATGATCCCCATCGCCTGGCCCTTTGCTCAATTGGGGCTAGATATGGTGGGACCCCTGCGCAAATCAACACTTGGAGGATACACCCACCTTCTCGTAGCAGTCGACAAATTCACAAAGAGGATTGACGCTATGCTAGTTACCTCCGCGCACGCCGAGTGCGCCATGAGATTCCTCGAGTCCATCGTGTGCAGATTTGGCATACCACACAACATCATCACGGATAACGGAAGCAACTTCACGGCCAAGGAAACACAGGACTCCTGCGAGGAAAAAGCAACCACCCTCAGTTTCGCCTCAGTGGCTCACCCGCAAACTAACGGCCAAGTCAAACGATCCAACGGATTAGTCCCGGCTGGACTAAAGAAGCGGCTACTCGATCGACTGCACCCAGCGGCAGAGCACTGGACCGACGAACTACCATCAGTACTGTGGAGCCTACGCAGAACACCAAATCGGTCAACAAACTATACGCCATTTTTCATGGTATACGGAGCTGGTGCTGTCCTACCCGAAGATGTCAAATTCAGTGCCCCATGAGTCGTCTCATATAGCGAAAAAACCTCAAACAAGGCACTCACAGAAGACGTGGACGCACTGGATGAATCCGAGACATTACACTCGCAAGATCCGCATGATACCAGCAATCGCTGCGCAACTATCACTAGTGGAAACAGGGGCATTAGTCCCGGTTGGTAAGGCCCATTTGTCCCGGTTGTGCAACCGGGATGGGCCAGCCGGGACAAATGGCCCTCCCACATTGGTCCCGGTTGTGCCAGGACCCGGGATGGTTAGGGATGGCCCACGTGGCGAACCTGGCCAGGGAGTTCGTCCCGGTTCGTGTTAGGAACCGGGATGAATGGCTCCCCTCAAAAAAAAAATATTGTGGCCACTTTCTCTGCCGCAGCAGGGGTTTCTTTTCGTTTTTTTTCCAAATTATTCGATCCTGTCGCGCAAACCCCAACCGGCCTCCCCTTCCCCAACCACGTCCACTGGCCCACGTATTTAATTAAGCCCAGTGGCCACATTTTGGTCGAAGGGCCGACTGGCCCGCGTCTTTTATTAAGCCCACTGGCTACGCGGGGTCAAAGGGGCCACTGGCCACGCCGGGGTCAAAGGGGCCACTGGCTGGCGACCTAGTGGATGGCTCGCCCGGTCCATAAAGTAAGACCACAGCCGCGCGCGGTCAAAGGGCCCACTGACCGCCTCGTCTTCCCACGCCTCCACTTCCCCGCGCGCGCGTGGCCACGAACGGTACGCCTCGGCTCCCCCGCGCATTCATGGCCGCCTGCAACTGCCGCCGGTTGGCATGCCACGTTCTCGCCGCCGGTTGGCACGCCAACCCCTCCCGGGTCCTTTTTAAAGGCCCCCCGCCGCCCGTACACCCCATTCACCCAGGCCGTGCCCCAGCTCACCCAACCCTAGCCGCCATGTCGCCCCGCCGGTGGTTCAAGCGTCCGAAGAACGAGCACGAGGCCGGGTCCTCGAGCGGCGCCGGCCAGAGAGGCGCCAGCGTCCCTCGCGCGCCGCAGGAGGCCTTCGGGTTCGGTCCGGGAGGCGTCCGGATTGGGGGCAGCCGCGCGTCCCCGCTCCACCTCCGGCAGCCCGCCCGCCGCCTCGCGCCGCGCCGGGCAAGCGGTTCCGCCGCTATGTGCGGAAGGAAGAGGCCGAGTGGCACTGGGACCACGCCACGCTGGTGTTCTGGCCGGACGTCCACCTCCCGGACGGCGGGCAATTGAACCCGCAGCGCATCCCCGTGCCGCCGGCCCCAAACAATGAGGCCTTGCGCGAGGAGATCGACCGCTGGCGCGCGCTCCTGCCGGCCCAACTCCTCAGGGACCGCGCGTACGCGCGCAGCTCCCCCTACTAGGCCGTCTGGCTCCAGCAGGAGCACGACCAGCGCCGCCGCTCCTACAACCCCACGGCCCCGGAGGAGGATGCCCACGACTACCCCACGCCACCGCCCGGCAGGGAGCCAGAGTTGTGGCTCGAAGAGGACATCCCCGCCGAAGAGGACGACCCCGAGCTCCAGGCCGGCTTGGAGGAAGCCTACGAGGCCTCCCGCCGCTCCCTCATCGAGGACGAGGTCAAGCGGTGGGAGCAGGTCCTGGCCGCCGCCGCCGCCACCGCCGCCGACGACGCGATGCCGCCCCCTCCAGCGCCTGCGCCGTGGTGGCAAGCCATGGAGGCGTCCGAGGACCAGCCGCTGCCCCCCGGCCTGGAGTACGGGATGTCCTGGGCATGGACCGGCGGCGAATGGGCGCCGGAGCCGGAGGACCTGCCGCCGCCGCCGCAGCCGCAGCCAGAGGAGCTGCCGCCGCCGCCGCACGCGCCCCCGATACCACCGCAGCCACCGGCGGGCCCGCCCCAGCTGCCTGCCCACCTGTGGCAGGCCCCTGCCTACCACTGCATCTTATCCGATGAGGAGTAGGCCGGCGCCGGTGCGCCTCCCCCCTAAATAAAAATAGCCTAGGCTACCCTCCCCCCCAAGAAACGGCCGGCCGCCTGTGGCCGCGCCGCCGCCCCCTATGTAAGCACGGCCGGCCGTCTGTGGCCGCACCGCGCCCCTATGTAAGCACGGCCCCCGGGCCGTTTTAATATATATGTTTTCTGTCGAAAAACGCGTCCCCTAGTTCAACCCCGCCGGCGGAACCAGCACCGGCGGGATCTTCTATCCATGCCCGCCGCCGGCAGGGCTTCGCCAAGGGCTTGTCCGCTGTCCTGGGTGGTGGCTCGGCCTGGAGAGAGGGCCGAGATATTTATACAACTGGGCCTCTAGTCCCGGCCCGTGCCACCAACCGGGACTAGAGGTACCCCCCCTTTGGTCCCGGTTGGTACCATGGGCCGGGACCAATACTTATTTCGAAATTTGGTAGCACCCTGCGCGCCAAAAGTTTTTAGCGCCAAAATTTAAAAATTGTTTAAGTTTGCACATTAATAACTTCTATATACTTTCGAATTTGACAAAAATTTCAACATGAAAAGTGCTAGAATTTTCATAACTAATTCAAATCCATTTTTTGTTTAACTAAATAATTATTCTAACTATTGAAACTATTAATTATTTTACTATTTGCTTATAATTTGAATATAAATATCGTATAATTTTTGTTTTCTCTTGTGATCTTCCGAGTGAGTCCAGAGCATACAAGGCATTCTGCATATATCGCCAAATGATGATGACCCGATCGAAGGCGTTTCTCCTCATAATCACTGTGATCGCCGCGACGGATGCATGGATAGATGAACCCACTAAGCCGAATTATTTTAGGCAATAGCAATCAATTTCGGCAATGCTCCTCATAATCACTGCAACTTTATATAAAGTTCGACAAAGCGAGTTGTACCTTTTTAACACGGAGAATTTGGGATCTTCGTCTACAACAGAAAAACCATAGTTCTCCTTCGAAGGTTCACTCTGAGCATCATTTCGCCATCTTTTCAAAACATAGTGTGGTGGAATTTCTTTGATATTTCTGATCTCAAGAACCTTCAGTACCTGGCAACATGGAAGACTTACATTTTCAAACTTCTTGCAGCTACAAACAATTATCTCATACTCGAATCTAACAAAATGACCCCGACGCCTGTTTTTGACAGTTATCTCATACTCGGATATGGGTCCAATTTCGCCATAGTTATAGACCACGCAATCCAAGATCAGTTCAAATTCTAATCTGAAAATCTCAAACAATGCAGGAGTGTATGCATTAGCAGCTTGCCAAAGTAACCGCAGAGGTGCAACCCTTTGCGTCATTTGAACTCCAAGGTAGTACCGAAGATCTATTTCTGTTTTAAGGATATCTGTCAGGATGGTATCCTTACTATCACTTCGAAGTGTGCCTGCAATATCTGCCTAAAGTTATCTCATACTCGGGTGGGTGTGCCGCTGGTTGGAATAATAATGAAATCAGGCTGGTCATAGTTGTCAGCTTTTTACCGGTCAATACAAAATACTGATCAAACAGAACTATATGATCATATATTCCACTCTTATTATTACACATCACCAACAGACGGAGGAGAGAGAAACAGAAAAGTGGGTGGGTGTGCCGCTGGTTGGAATAATAATGAAGTCAGGCTGGTCATAGTTGTCAAGCACTCAATGCTTGCCAGCTTTTGACCGATCAATACAAATTATTGGTCAAACTTGCACCTACTCCATTCATAATCACAGAATATGTATAAATATCATTTTGGCTAACAAAATATCGTTCATACTACGTTATAAGAACTATGATCATGTATTCCACGTTTATTATTACACATCACCAACAACATCCCTATCTAGTCTTCTGAATTTTCTTCGTTTCCCTTGTTTATGATCGCTTCGGCCGTAACCATGGAGCATCTTCATTATTTAACGGGATGGTGGGGTCAGCTTTCACTGTGAAGGGTGGAATTTCAACAAACTTATTATAATCTTCTGACATGTCTGTCGTGTCCTCGATTCCCACGATGTTTCTTTTCCCTGAGAGAACTATGTGACGCTTCGGCTCATCGTATGATGAATTTGTTTCATTATTTTTTTCTTTTTTCGGTCTGGAGGACATGTCCTTCACATAGAAGACCTGAGCCACATCATTGGCTAGGACAAATGGTTCGTCATTGTAACCAATATTGTTGAGATCCACTGTTGTCATTCCATAAAGCGGGTCTACCTTTACCCCTTCTCCATTCAGGTTGACCCATTTGCACTTGAACAAAGGGACCTTAAAAGAAGGTCCATAGTCAAGTTCCCATATCTCCTCTATGTAACCATAGTATGTGTCATTTTTTCCATTCTCGTTTGTTGTATCAAAGCGGACACCACAGTTTTGGTTGGTGCTCTTCTTATCTTGGGAGATCGTGTAAAATGTATTCCCACTTATCTCGTACCCTTGAAAACTCCCAATAGTCGAAGATGGTGACCCTGCCAACATGTACAGCTGATCTTCAACATTGGTGTCATTTATAAGATGTGTTTGCGACCAACTTCCGAAAGTCTCCATGTGTTTGCGTTTAATCCATGAGTCATCCTTCCCCGGGTTTGCGGAGCGTACAATATTCTTGTGTTCCTCGAGATACGTAGCCATGAACATAGAATTTTGTAGAACTGTGTAGTGTGCTTTGGTGAAAGAATGCCCGTCCCTGGGTATCATTGTTTTCTTTCCCAGCGTTCCTTTTCCCCTCAGTCTCCCCTCATGCCGCGATTCAGGAACACCAATCGTTTTAAGGTCAGGAATAAAGTCAACACAGAACCCAATGAGCTCTTCTGTTCCATAGCCCTTCGAGATGCTTCCTTCTGGCCTAGCACGATTATGAACATATTTCTTCAAGACTGCCATGAACCTCTCAAAGGGGAACATATTGTGTAGAAATACCGGACCGAGAATATGAATCTCTTCACATAGGTGAACCAGGAGATGAGTCATAATGTTGAAGAAGGACGGTGGGAACACCAACTCAAACTAACAAGACACTGGACCACATCCCTCTGTAATCTTGTCAGAATTTCTTGATCGATTACCTTCTGAGATATTGCGTTCATGAATGCACATAGCTTCACAATGGGTACTCGAACATTTTCCGGTAGAAGCCCCCCTCAATGCAATCGGAAGCAACTGCGTCATAATCACGTGGCAGTCATGAGACTTCGGGTTTTGGAATTTTTTCTCTGCCATGTTTATTATCCCCTTTATATTCGACGAGAAGCCAGACGGAACCTTAATACTGCAAAGGACTTCAAAGAATATTTCCTTCTCTGCTTTAGTAAGAGCATAGCTGCTTAAGTAATGGCGCCCTGTATCTGTGTGCTTGTTGCTTGGGTCTTTCATACGTTGCTGGTCCTCCCGTGCTTCTGGCGTATCTTTTGACTTCCCATACACGCCCAGGAAGGAGAGCAGATTGACACAGAGATTCTTTGTCACGTGCATCACGTCGATCGAAGACCGGACCTCTAAAACTTCCCAATAGGGTAGCTCCCAAAATATAGATTTCTTCTTCCACATGGGTGCGCGCTTATCAGGGCCGTACGGAACTGGTTGGCTGCCAGCAGCCTTACCAAAGATTACTTCTAGGTCCCTGACCATATCGAATATATCATTACCACTACGGAGGTCAGGCTTCTTCCGGTTATCTGCCTCACCTCTGAAATTCTTCCCTCCTTTCTTTCTTACGGGATGCTTGATCGGAAGAAATCTACGATGCCCCAGATATACAACATTTTTTACATTTATCCAAAAAAGCACTGTCAGTCTTATCCAAACAGTGTGTGCATGCATTGTATCCCTTGTTTGTATGTCCGGAAATGTTACTAAGAGCAGGCCAATCATTGATGGTTACGAAAAGCAACGCCCGTAGGTCAAACGGCTTTTGTTCGTTCTCATCCCACACACGTACACCTAGTTTGCCCCACAATTGTAAGAGTTCTTCCACTAATGGCCTTAGATACACATCAATGTCGTTGCCAGGTTGCCTCGGGCCTTGGATGAGAACTGGCATCATAATGAAATTGCGCTTCATGCACAACCAATGAGGAGGGTTGTACATACATAGAGTTACATGCTAGGTGCTATGACTGGAGCTCTGCTCCCCAAAAGGATTAAAGCCATCTGTACTTAGACATAACCATAAGTTTCTCGCCTCTCCTGTAAAGTCTGGGAAGTCTCTCTCGATCTTTCTCCACTGCGATCCATCGGCGGGGTGCCTCAACTTTCCGTCTTTCTTATGGTCTTCTTTGTGCCATCGCAACAACCTAGCATGCTCTTTGTTTCTGAACAGACGTTTCAACCGTGGTATTATAGGAGCATACCACATCACCTTAGCAGGAACCCTCTTACGGGGGGGGGCTCGCCGTCAACATCACCAGGGTCATCTGCTCTGATCTTATACCGCAGTGTAGTGCATACCGGACATTCATCCAAATTCTCGTACTTCTCACCGCGGTAGAGGATGCAGTCATTAATGCATGCATGTATCTTCTGCACATCTAATCCTAGAGGGCAGAGAGCTTTCTTTGCTTCGTACGTACTCTCAGGCCATTCGTTATCCTTTGGAAGTTTTGGCTTCATTAGTTGAAGTAAACTCTCAAATTCTTGTCAGTCACACCGTTCTGTGCCTTCCATTTCAGCAACTCTAGTGTGGTACCGAGCTTTGTGCTACCATCTTCGCAATTTGGGTACAACAATTTTTTGTGATCCTGTAACATGTTGTCCAGCTTCAACCTCTCCAATTTATTTTCACAGTCTTCCCTTGCATCAGCAATAACTCGACCAAGATCATCATCGGGCTCTTCTGATGCCTGTTCTTGATCACCTCCTTCTTCTGCATTCTCTTTCATTGCAGTATCGTCGTATTCAGGGAACAAAGGATCTTCTTCTTCTTCTTCTTCATCGTCTTCCATCACAACCCCTCTTTCTCCATGCTTCGTCCAGCAATTATAGCTGGGCATGAAACCTCTCCGAAGTAGATGGCCGTGAAGGATTCTTTCGGAAGAGTGCTCTCTGATGTTCCGACAATCAACACATGGGCAACACATGAAGCCATTATCTTTGTTCGCCTGAGCTACAGCAAGAAATGCATTCAGGCCTGCCATATACTCGGAAGTGCGTTGGTCACCGTACATCCATTGCTGCCGTGCATCCATCTGCATCGTATAATTAAGTTTATCAAAATACATTACAATAACATATTAATACAGAAATGACCACAGTACATCGACAAATACTACTTTTTATGTATCAGTTACAGATGAAAAAGATAAGTTTGTTAACCTCGGTCGAAGATACCATTTTCAGTGAGCTTATGTGTGGCTCGGGAATTTCGTCGAACACCTCGTGTGCATAGTTAAATAACACACACTAACACCCACCTCCCTCACACCTCCAAGCAAAAAAAAGATGGAGGGGGGGCTGGGGCAGTATATATAGGGGAAGGGGGACATTGGTCCCGGTTCGTGGCATGAACCGGGACAAATTCTCATTCGCGTGCCACGTGGCATGTGGCTAGGCATTGGTCCCGGTCCCTGGCACGAACCGGGACCAATATCTCCCAACGAACCGGGACCAATGCCCCTAGGCGATTTCTGCTGCCCCGGGCACACAAACCGGGACCAATGCGTGGCATAGGTCCCGGATCTGGTTGCAACCGGGACAGGTGCCCCCTGGCCCCCTGGACGAGAGGGGTTGTTTCCACTAGTGTATCACAGTCGCTGTATACACCACAGATCTTTCGTTGTAGAAGACCTGGTGATGCGGCTCAAACAAAAGGAAGGACACAAGGTCGAGCCACCAAGGGAAGGACTCTTCATAATAAATGAAGTTATCCCAGGAGGCGCTTATCGATTGAAGAACCCGAAGACCGGTGGTATCTACTCCAACCCGTGGAACGTTGCGCATCTCCGCAAATTCTACCCCTAGGATTATTCTACTCGCAAGAAATAAGGCTGTACCATCCACTCTGTAGCTCGATCAAACACATGGCTTCTCGTCCATATCAATAAACACATGGTTTCTCAACCATAGCTATCGTATTTTTTATTTTACATGCTAAAAACGACAGGTATACACCCCAAACACACGCGGGCTACGCCTAACTAGAATAAATAAATTTCTTCGAGTACTAGAAACACAAGGTACAACAAGGTACACACCTTATAAACACCTTAAACATATCGAGTGAACTATACAAGGTCACTGTAAGGACCCCAGACCGGCAGTCTGAAACCCTACGTATGCATACATTCACGATCCCAGAAAGATCAGTCGTGAACAACATACACAGTTGGCACACAGAAATACATCATCCATTACACGAATACATAAAGGTATTACACAACTGATCACATGATCAAGTCTAGCACAACTGCCAAAAGGGCAGGCACTTAACAAACACAGCGGAAGACAAATAAAACACAACGTAGTTGAGCCCAAGTCACGCCTTAACCTACAGGCTGCTGACCCGGAGACGATCCTAGTTCGCAAAGCCGTCAGCTCCGTACTTCTCTTCCTAGATCTCCTTTGGAGGCTCCTTCTCCAAATCTGATAAGTAGATACCAGGGGCGAAACCATAATGAGTACATTTGAATGTACTCAGCAAGACATCCATCATTTCACTTACCAACATGCAAATATGCTTATATGGTGGAATAGGTAGGCTATAAATATGGTTCACTATCAATGGTGTTCATATATGATGACGCCACAGTTGCAGTCAGGTTAATCTGTATCTTCGTTGAAGAAGATACTTCAGAAGAAAAATAATATAGTTTTATTTCTCTTGTAGATATCGCATGTACAAGAGGTTTTGTAAAACTTTGTTAAAGAATATTTTCTCTTTGCAAAACTTCTTGGAATCAGCTTCCAGAATTCTTGCTTAGAGTAGAAAAGGTTTTCTTTGCAAAACATTTTGTTTTGTATAACATCATCTGGCTTTTCATCATCGACGATACCTCCACGGTATAAGTTTCCATTCTTTTCCGAACTTCACAAGTTCAACACTTCCTTTCCAAAGATTCCCTTTCAAAAAAAAACTCTTTTTGAAAACATTGACACAATGCTAGCTACATGGCCATTCAACTGTCCATATCCGAGGACGCGGCTTCTTCGAAAAAGTTGTACTCTGCAGAGGTGTACACATCCACCAGATCCAGTACACCTCCCGTGAACAATCACGGACTGTAACAACAGTATGTAAACATCAGGTATCTGATCATAACCATCCACTATGTTCAAGCTAGAATATGCCTATCTCTCAGTTGAGTTTAATCTCCTCGGCACCATGTCGCACATCGCCATGACAGGAGACTCAACCGATGCAACCGGAGGGAAAATTAATCCCACACTTTATATGCCTCAACATTGGGAGTTTTGACGACATTCGGTTCGAGGGTACGATGTCCCTTATAGCGATTGAGATAGCACACACTAATAAGAACAAACTTCAAGTTAAGCCCCGTGCCCATGTTGGGGTAGGGTGGCAGTACGGTAAAGGTTGTCCGGCGAAGACTAGGTTATGTGTCATTTTTGAACAACACCACTTTCTCAAAAATGACCACTTCCACATTCCTCCGGAGAACAAGGATCCGCCTTTTCTCCGGGTTTTTCCGTAAAGCCTTTGTTTTGTAGAATCACAATTTTAGGGTGTCCACTTAGGGACTAGTATATTTGATGGTATTAAATACCATATGGTGGCTTATGGGCTTGGTATTACCAAGTTTAACTACTGGCATGATAGTAACCTATAATATAGTATAGTAGTAATTTCCACATCAAAAATAGTTTTGATAATCAAGTTTTGGTAAAACTTCAGAGGTAAAACATGCATGATATATAATGGTAAGTATTGTATCAGCAAGCAATCAGGATGCTTGCCTGGTAACTCTTGTGTCCCTGGTTGTTGGAGTGACTGGAACTTGAAACAGAGCTTCCCGACACTTCCTTCCTCTTCGTTTTCTAACGTCGTAAAAAAGAGAATAAAGGACACACATTCAGAACCAAACAAGACAAACAAGGCTACAAGTAATACATACAGCAAGCAATCAAGAAGTACCACCCAAGTTCTCAATTTTTCCCTTAAGAAAAATTGGCATAAAAACTATGGTTGAAAAGTCTGCTTTTTTTCCCTAGTGTTTATGTGTGGCCAATTCAATGATTTTTAGTTAAGAACACCATGGACCAGTGGGGTAGAGCACATGTTACTAGACAGTAGGGTGTCACATAAAACACATTTTTATGTCTAAAAACTTCCCCAACAATCTCTATGGCTAGCACATATTATTTGCTAAAATACTCAAGTGGTGAAAAAAAACTCATGACAACAAGTCAAGCCTATTTTCCACCATGATGCAAAAGTACCAGTGGGTGTTCCACTAGTAAAAATGCTCACCCAGGGGTTAATAAGCCTCTGGTCACTTTTATAAAAGTGCTCCAAACAAACAATCTAGCATCCAAAAACTCCTACTCATACTAGCAGAAAATTTAGGAAAAATACTAGACTAGTTTAGGCTACCCTAGTTAATTCTATGCACAAGTGTGCAAGCTAGCAGAGGCAAAATACTCCTCTAACCAGTACCATAATTGCTACTGGATTCCACAAAATAACATAAAAAACATAGCTAGGAAACAAGGAAAAACTATGCTTAAAAAGCTACACATGTCAGGAGATTAATTCCTAGTCATCCAAGTGTTACTCATGCTTTTATGCTACTTAAGAGGAAACCTATCAGAGGTGAAAACCCTAAGATAATAATGCCACAAGTACATTCCATCCTCTGGTTTCCACACCAAAGACTCATATTTTTCCCTAGGGGAAAACAAAGACAAAAAGCATACATGAATATCCTAGTATGAAATTCTATACACACATGCTATAAGGAATATTTGTATTCTACAACTATAGCACAAGCAACTAATTAATTCATGGCATCATAACAGAAGTAATAACTTCCTACATATGCTATAATAAACTCAAACACTCATAAGACAAAAGATGGCAACACTAGAGCAAAATTCACCATTTTCTAGTGGTGACACTAGTTCAACACTAGAGAAGCAAACAATGTTACTATGATGCTTAATTCTAAACAAGCAAGTCATGATCATAAAATGTACCTAATAACAGTACACAAAACTTACACATGCTAGCAAGCACAAACATCAAAACAATCCCATGAAACATCTATTAAACATGCATAAATTAATTCTAGTAGTTTATGTTTTTCTTAAACAATTACTAGCAAGCAAGCAAGGTATAACTTACACAACCAGTAGCTATGCAACAAAAGAAAAGTTATCTAAACCTTTTCAAAAATCCAAACACTCAATTTAAAATCATTCACAAACAATCTATCACTCAAAAGGAATTTAGTTTATTTGCAAACGATTTAATTTAGCACTCAATAGTGAATCATCTCTTAACAAGATACTCCTAAGGAATATCATGATAACAAATGGATCACACCTAACATACTAGTAGATACTTATAATAAATAAACTTCTCACTTGCATAAGTGAAAACAAACAATTATATTTTCCATGGTGGAAAATATTCCTATCAACCACATAATGAAAACATGTTAATTTCTCACATGGGCATAGTTGGGAATTTTCATCCACAACCAAGATGCAATGGGACCAGTGGGTTATGGGCCCATTTATATAAAGGTAAATGAGGTTCTAAGCCTCTGGTTACTCATGACAAAAATTAGTATAGCAAAAATAAATAAAACAATGCTATTTATTCTAGTGCATACAAGACTAGTGCATAAGAGTAACAAAACCTACACATGCTTCACCAAAAAAAATACATGCAAGCTATCAGAGACAAAAGCATCAAAATAACAGTACCAAAATGGTACTGGATCTATAGCAAACATAGCACAAAATTAGGTAACAAGCACACAAGGAGTTGGTTCACACAAAACATCAAATAAATAATCTAGTGAAACTACATATGCTACTTCTTTAGCCATAATATAATGCAAACATGCACACACTTTGTGTGGTAGAGGTAATGCAAGGAAACAACCTAATAACAAGATTCAACACATCTCTACATCCTAGGAACAAGGATTAAGTCAACCAAGCATTTCATTTTAACAAAAACAAATAAAGAAGTCCAAACAGAAAAGCTTCTGTTTCTAGATCTGTCCACCAAAAATAATATAGAGCTCAAAAAAATTAATCTAAGCTAGGATAAGATAGATCTACTCAATACCAAACTCATCCAATTGGGTTTGCTCCAAAATTCATTTTTAAACTCCTTATAAAAATCAAAGAAAAGGCTACTGGTCCTTTAGCAATTTGGATGGCATTTTCATTATACAACTCTCCTTGATGTGAGGTTTGGCTCATTGGATAGACATTTTCAATACCTATCCAGATCAGTTGAGTTTGTTCCATTTGATTATATATTTTAAAAGTTATGTCCAAAACATTCTCAGAGATAGTCTGTGGCAAAACAGTCATTGTGTCCAAAATATTTGCCCAAATCCAGATCTGCAAATTTTGCATGGCTTGGATTTCATGTATGTATGTCCATGATTTTTCTCAGATTTTATTGTGCAGGTTTTATATTTTTCCCAAGCCTAAAGTAAAAGTCTCAGATCTGTAAAAAAAATAAAAGAATAAAATGATCACAGCGCGGGCTGGATCCACTGCGGCTGCGGCCCAGCTAGCGCGAGCTTGGCCCGCTGCGCTTGCGCGCGCGCGCACGCGGCGCGGGAAACGGCCGTTCGAAGGGAGCCGTGGATCTCCGATCCAACGGCGCTGGCGCGTCGTCCAGCTCCCGACCCTCTCTCTCTCTGTCCGACGATCGGCGGCGAGAAAACGCTCGAGGAGCTCACCGTGGGGCTCGGGAAGGGGTGGCGCGAGCTCGGGGAGGCTGCAGGGGGTCGAGGGCGTCGAGGGGAAGTCACGGCGGCGACTGGCACGGCTCCGAGCGGCGGCGCGACGCAGACACCCGTGGCGGCGCTCCGCGGACGGCGGCGGCGACTCCGGCAGGTATAGGGTGGGGGACCTTGTCTAGGAGGTTCCTGGAAGTGTGGGGAGGCTAGCCATGGCAGTGGGAGGGGCTAGATGAGAGAGGTGCGAGCAGGGCAAGGTGGTGTCCGTGGTGGTCACCCCTCGGGCTAGATCTCGAGCTAGGGCTTCTTAGGGCTAGTGTTTGGGTTCCTTTTGCTTTGGGGAGGCAGAGGGAGTTGTGAGGAGGTCCAGGGCGTGAGGATTTGCCCTCTGGGGTTGTGTAGGCTCGAGTCCAAGTGGGTGTGCTTGGTTTGGCAAAGGCATGGGCTTGCCTTGCCCCTTGGGGTGTCTCCATGGGTGGCCTGGCTTCTAATTGGTGCCATGAGGTGAATAATGGTACAAGGGTGTGAGCAAGGCCACAGTAAGGGCCAAGGGATGGGCAAAAGTGAAGGTGCACACTATTCC
Source organism: Alopecurus myosuroides (assembly GCA_028641055.1). Classification (NCBI taxonomy): domain Eukaryota; kingdom Viridiplantae; phylum Streptophyta; class Magnoliopsida; order Poales; family Poaceae; genus Alopecurus; species Alopecurus myosuroides. The sequence goes on from CM054063.1 coordinate 72,239,068, forward strand.
AACCACTACAAGTGACATCATCACTTAGTCAACATGCCACCTCATTCTCTCCCTCCCTAGCTGACCAAAAGAGGATCCAATGCCCCTTCCAGAAGCTCCATAACATTGCTTTTCGAGTTGGCAAAGTGGCAAGGCTTGTATCAGTACACACAAGCTAAATCATCAAGTTTAAAAATGTAATCACTGTTCTGTCAGAAAAATTCAGTTAGGCAGTTTTCTGAATTTTTCTAAGTGCTGGAATCAGCAGACAGAGATAGCAAAAGTTGGAGTTGTTTTCAGGGTTCAAATGCTTTCCAAAATTTGTTTTCAAAACATGGACTTGTTAACCATGTTATATACTTTCAGAAACAACTTTTGGAAACCATTTTGAAATAGTTTAAGGCCATGAAAACAATGTGGAAAAAGGTATACTTTCTGTTTTTATCTGTTTCTAAAAACTGCCTTAATTTTATACCACAAAAACAACAAGCAAAAGATAGTTTTTATTTATCCCAAAATAAAAGTGAGCTTATGGATTTGTAGTACATATACCAAGGATTAGTTAGAAGTCAAGAAATCATAAAATAACAATCTCTAGCTTGGTGAAAACAATGGTAGAAAATAGATACTTGGCTTTATTTTCAGTAATTGTTTTCTATAGGAAAGTTAAAAGAAAACTTTCATAGATCACTTTGGAAACTTGTTTTCTTGTATCCAACAAGGTTAAAAGTTTGTTTTAAGGTGCAAAAAAGAATGGTCCAAGTCTTGGAAAGAAAATCCACTCAAGTATTAATAAGAAAACATTAGGGAAAAAATATCAGGAATATTTTTCAGAAACATAAGGTGTTGGTTTTGTAACAAAACTTATGTTGCAAATATGATTAGGATCATAACACAAGTTATTTAAAATAATCATGTTGTTGTAAACATTACTTTGTTGGCCCTAATAGTTGTCTTCTTGAGCACAGATCAAGGGTCTAAAAACTGGGATGTGACAGACCTTCCCCCCTTACCAGAATCTCGTCCCGAGATTCGCAGGCAAGCGAAAAGAGGGTATGGTCAAATAACAATGTTAGATGATTTGTTTACAAAACATGTGTTGGTGTTTTGTAACCTTATTTACAGGGGCTTCCCCCCTTTGATTTTTCTTACCAGAATTCCCTGGTAAATTTGTTTTCTTTACAAAGGTTTGGGTGCCATGGTTTAAAACTCGAACACATTGCTCCTTAAAACCATGATGTCCAACCAGTGGTTATTCTTTAGTCACAAGCTCTATTTGCGTACCACTCAATGATCAATCTAATGGATATCCATCATTATTTAAAAAGTATGAGCTTTTCCATTTCTCACTGTCCAAAATCCAGGAAAATCCACTACCTTCCTCTTAACCTAATATAGTTAAAATCTCAAAACATTTGTTTTCCTCAAAGGTAGTTTATCTAGATCATAAAGCTATAACAACTCTGAGTACTATCATCTTTCATAGGTTTCTTTCAGAACTCCAAGCTCACAATGATTTTTCCTAAAATCTATCATCATCAATATATATCCACCAATCTTTCTTAGCCTCCAACGAGTTCTACTATCTCATACTGTAGAATCTGGTTCCTTCAACACATATATACGGGAGATATTGTCGACTAGTAATGATCATAGATTACCCATCTAATATTTTTTTCCAACCTTTCACTACTTCAAAATAGCTATAGAATCATTCTAAGGCACCTTTTCCCTTTGTTTTTCGAAAAAGTTGATTACACGTTTTCTTTTTAAACGGTGATAACAAACTCTGTAACATATCAACTCTATAAGTTACTTTGTAAGGTATTTTGGTTTTAGATACCACTTCTGTAGGGTATTTAAACGAAGGTGTGATGAGCCAACACTGTAAGGTTTTAAGCTTACGATTAGATGAGGTTATATTACCAATTGGTAAGGTCTCCAATTCTGTAAGGCCCCGAACTAGAATTAGATGAAACCCTTTTAGAGTTTTGTTAGTATCTTTAACTATTTAAGATTTTACTTAGTCTGACGTGACACTTCTAGTGTCCCATTTACGTCGGGTTTTCTCATGGTGCGACGATAAACAAAACAAGGGGGTTCACAGGTGTGGTTTGAAACGTACCATTGGCTATGGCAGGAGTCGAAGATGCTCCTGCAACATCATCTCTGTCTCGAGGTCCACTCATCAGATTCTTGCGTTTCTTCTGGGCTGGACCCTGGGTTTCTTGGGTTTCTTGGGTTTCTTCAGGATGAGATAGAATACGGTTCTTATTGGGACAGTTGCGAGCATAGTGTCCTTCCTGTCTACAGGCAAAACAACCCTTGATTTTAGGCTTGACTTTCACCCGTCTCCTCGAAGATTGCTCAGACCAAGCCGGATCATACTCCCTCTGGGGACAATCACGAGCGAAGTGCCCTTCCGTCCCACAGACAAAACACTCTTCAGTCACCCATAGACTAGCTTCTCCTGGCGTCACCATCTTCCTTTTGCGGCTCTCTCCAGCAAGCAGTTGCTGGTATTCTCTCATAAGGAACATAGTATTCTCAGCGTTGGTGGTGGCAAGCTGAATCAACTGTTCCAGGATAGCACGGGTGGCGGTGTGCTCAGCATGAGCGGCTTCATGATTTTCCCTCAACAAAGCAAACAGTTGAGCAACTGTCGGCTCAGGTGACGGAGGTGGATTGCTGGCCATGCTGAAGAAAAAGAACGGTGTAAGACGATAATAACTAAAGGTGGTCTTGGTTTTAAAGGCTCGTGACATATACCGGCTCATAGCGGACATGAGAACGGTAGATAGCACGACAACAAGCAAACATCGACGAAACTAAAGCCAACTCAAACCCATATTAACACGCATGTGAAAAACGAGTCTTAACAAGCATAACTTATCTTAAGGGTTCACAAGGCTACCAGATAAAGCTTACAACACAACTAGTACACACAACGCTCTAACAGAGGAGCTCACACGACACGAAACCCAACATAAACAAGCGTCTGGGGTGGAAAAACAACATAAGTCCTAACATCCTGCGACAATCCTAAGTGCTCGAGGAAGCGCGTAGCTGTTCCTCCAACTCTTCCACTCTGGCCTTGCTAGTTGCAAGCTGAAGCTGAAGTGCTATCACTTGAGTGCGGTGCTGGGAGTCAGTGTACCTCATGGTCTTCTTCAGTACCTTGAGACGACGCTCAGTAGCCGAAGATGCACCAAGACGGGCTTCTAGTTGGTCTATCTCTCTGCCTCGGAGGTCATAGTCTGCTCTAACCTTGTCAAGGGAGAGCTGGGTGTTGTACAGCTGTCCTTCCAGATACTGGAAGTGACGTGCAACCACAACGTCTCCAGTGACTTCTATTGGCTTGTCGTCCTCGTCGCGTTTTCCAAAGTAGCTGTATGGGGTTCCCGCAAACTTGCGATGGAAGAAGTTCGCGAGCTTGGCGATGGTCAGCTGCATCACCCTAAGGATACCATCTTCCCAACTGTTCTCCACGACTTCGCAAGTGATCTCTGGGGTTGAGGGTGCTCTCACTGGTGCACGGATGGTGCAGACGACCAACCAGGACATTTCTCGTCCATCCATGTGGAACTGGGCTCCCTTTAACTCAGGTAGGGGACGACCGATCAGGCGAGTCATCTTGATCAAATCCTCCTCAAAGCGGCGGTAGCAAGGTTCATGCGATCCCAGCCGGAAGGACTTGGTGAAGACAATTGCCATCTACACAAGATTTTAAAGGGGATTAAGTTAGGTAGCAGTGTGAAAAATTTTAAGATCCTTATTTCTCTTGTTTGGTCTTTTAAAAGAGGACATAAAAATTGCAGCGTTTAGCCAATAGGGCAAAACGAGGCTTTTGCAAACACACAAACATAGAAGTTTTGGTCAGTAGTGGTTGGTGCATTCAGGCATTTTCTTCTTTGAGGGTTGTCGTTGTTGGAGCTTTATCTGTTGGAGTGCATCACTGGTAGCAACGCTATCAGCTTGTGTGGCTTGATGGTCCTCTATTATTAGGTCCAATGGTGCTTTTATTGATGGTGGGGGAGATGGTGGTGGTTCACGACGAGTCGCATTATGAAGTGAAAACATGTATAAGTCTAAGCAACACATTCTTGTTTTTTGAATGCTAAACAAACAGTTTTGCTTGCAAAAAAATTAACAGGCGGCGATTCAAAAACAAGAGCGGGGCAATCGCAAATTCGCAAAATTTTGAGCACCCCACAACATATAGAAGCCTAGATGAACCAATTCCTACACCACACAACAGCACAAAGTCCTATGGACACACATAAGCAAGCCAAAACACACAAACAAGACTCCATTGGGGCTACGTCGGGGAAGGCGACTCATGGAGTCATCACCAAATTACTCCAAACTAGACTGATCTAAAATCCTAGAAGTGGCTGAAGAACTATATCTACTTCTGACCATCATCACTGCAGAGCTTAGGCAATTATTTTGGTCTTCTCGGGACATCGGCAAGTATAAAAGTTTTTGTATGAAAACAAGATAAATAGAAGTAAAGTTTTGATAAAACTTTATGCAACAATCTGTTTTTGAAACTCCAACTATTTTCTGGACAGAAAAACTTCAAAGACGAGAGATGTTTCAAAAACAGAGCGGAGCAGTTGCAAATAACTAAGAAATAAACTCTTAACCGAGAGACATATGCCTTTTTAATCTTTTGACAAGATAATATGGAGGGAAAATATACAAAAATTCCCTTAGACAAAAATAACTTAGATTGTAAATAGGTTCTTACTCAAAAATACTTTTCTTTCCTATCTGACGTCCATGCTAACTAAGGTCTCCTAAGGTCAGGATGGCTCTGATACCAACTCTGTAAGGACCCCAGACCGGCAGTCTGAAACCCTACGTATGCATACATTCACGATCCCAGAAAGATCAGTCGTGAACAACATACACAGTTGGCACACAGAAATACATCATCCATTACACGAATACATAAAGGTATTACACAACTGATCACATGATCAAGTCTAGCACAACTGCCAAAAGGGCAGGCACTTAACAAACACAGCGGAAGACAAATAAAACACAACGTAGTTGAGCCCAAGTCACGCCTTAACCTACAGGCTGCTGACCCGGAGACGATCCTAGTTCGCAAAGCCGTCAGCTCCGTACTTCTCTTCCTAGATCTCCTTTGGAGGCTCCTTCTCCAAATCTGATAAGTAGATACCAGGGGCGAAACCATAATGAGTACATTTGAATGTACTCAGCAAGACATCCATCATTTCACTTACCAACATGCAAATATGCTTATATGGTGGAATAGGTAGGCTATAAATATGGTTCACTATCAATGGTGTTCATATATGATGACGCCACAGTTGCAGTCAGGTTAATCTGTATCTTCGTTGAAGAAGATACTTCAGAAGAAAAATAATATAGTTTTATTTCTCTTGTAGATATCGCATGTACAAGAGGTTTTGTAAAACTTTGTTAAAGAATATTTTCTCTTTGCAAAACTTCTTGGAATCAGCTTCCAGAATTCTTGCTTAGAGTAGAAAAGGTTTTCTTTGCAAAACATTTTGTTTTGTATAACATCATCTGGCTTTTCATCATCGACGATACCTCCACGGTATAAGTTTCCATTCTTTTCCGAACTTCACAAGTTCAACACTTCCTTTCCAAAGATTCCCTTTCAAAAAAAAACTCTTTTTGAAAACATTGACACAATGCTAGCTACATGGCCATTCAACTGTCCATATCCGAGGACGCGGCTTCTTCGAAAAAGTTGTACTCTGCAGAGGTGTACACATCCACCAGATCCAGTACACCTCCCGTGAACAATCACGGACTGTAACAACAGTATGTAAACATCAGGTATCTGATCATAACCATCCACTATGTTCAAGCTAGAATATGCCTATCTCTCAGTTGAGTTTAATCTCCTCGGCACCATGTCGCACATCGCCATGACAGGAGACTCAACCGATGCAACCGGAGGGAAAATTAATCCCACACTTTATATGCCTCAACATTGGGAGTTTTGACGACATTCGGTTCGAGGGTACGATGTCCCTTATAGCGATTGAGATAGCACACACTAATAAGAACAAACTTCAAGTTAAGCCCCGTGCCCATGTTGGGGTAGGGTGGCAGTACGGTAAAGGTTGTCCGGCGAAGACTAGGTTATGTGTCATTTTTGAACAACACCACTTTCTCAAAAATGACCACTTCCACATTCCTCCGGAGAACAAGGATCCGCCTTTTCTCCGGGTTTTTCCGTAAAGCCTTTGTTTTGTAGAATCACAATTTTAGGGTGTCCACTTAGGGACTAGTATATTTGATGGTATTAAATACCATATGGTGGCTTATGGGCTTGGTATTACCAAGTTTAACTACTGGCATGATAGTAACCTATAATATAGTATAGTAGTAATTTCCACATCAAAAATAGTTTTGATAATCAAGTTTTGGTAAAACTTCAGAGGTAAAACATGCATGATATATAATGGTAAGTATTGTATCAGCAAGCAATCAGGATGCTTGCCTGGTAACTCTTGTGTCCCTGGTTGTTGGAGTGACTGGAACTTGAAACAGAGCTTCCCGACACTTCCTTCCTCTTCGTTTTCTAACGTCGTAAAAAAGAGAATAAAGGACACACATTCAGAACCAAACAAGACAAACAAGGCTACAAGTAATACATACAGCAAGCAATCAAGAAGTACCACCCAAGTTCTCAATTTTTCCCTTAAGAAAAATTGGCATAAAAACTATGGTTGAAAAGTCTGCTTTTTTTTCCTAGTGTTTATGTGTGGCCAATTCAATGATTTTTAGTTAAGAACACCATGGACCAGTGGGGTAGAGCACATGTTACTAGACAGTAGGGTGTCACATAAAACACATTTTTATGTCTAAAAACTTCCCCAACAATCTCTATGGCTAGCACATATTATTTGCTAAAATACTCAAGTGGTGAAAAAAAACTCATGACAACAAGTCAAGCCTATTTTCCACCATGATGCAAAAGTACCAGTGGGTGTTCCACTAGCAAAAATGCTCACCCAGGGGTTAATAAGCCTCTGGTCACTTTTATAAAAGTGCTCCAAACAAACAATCTAGCATCCAAAAACTCCTACTCATACTAGCAGAAAATTTAGGAAAAATACTAGACTAGTTTAGGCTACCCTAGTTAATTCTATGCACAAGTGTGCAAGCTAGCAGAGGCAAAATACTCCTCTAACCAGTACCATAATTGCTACTGGATTCCACAAAATAACATAAAAAACATAGCTAGGAAACAAGGAAAAACTATGCTTAAAAAGCTACACATGTCAGGAGATTAATTCCTAGTCATCCAAGTGTTACTCATGCTTTTATGCTACTTAAGAGGAAACCTATCAGAGGTGAAAACCCTAAGATAATAATGCCACAAGTACATTCCATCCTCTGGTTTCCACACCAAAGACTCATATTTTTCCCTAGGGGAAAACAAAGACAAAAAGCATACATGAATATCCTAGTATGAAATTCTATACACACATGCTATAAGGAATATTTGTATTCTACAACTATAGCACAAGCAACTAATTAATTCATGGCATCATAACAGAAGTAATAACTTCCTACATATGCTATAATAAACTCAAACACTCATAAGACAAAAGATGGCAACACTAGAGCAAAATTCACCATTTTCTAGTGGTGACACTAGTTCAACACTAGAGAAGCAAACAATGTTACTATGATGCTTAATTCTAAACAAGCAAGTCATGATCATAAAATGTACCTAATAACAGTACACAAAACTTACACATGCTAGCAAGCACAAACATCAAAACAATCCCATGAAACATCTATTAAACATGCATAAATTAATTCTAGTAGTTTATGTTTTTCTTAAACAATTACTAGCAAGCAAGCAAGGTATAACTTACACAACCAGTAGCTATGCAACAAAAGAAAAGTTATCTAAACCTTTTCAAAAATCCAAACACTCAATTTAAAATCATTCACAAACAATCTATCACTCAAAAGGAATTTAGTTTATTTGCAAACGATTTAATTTAGCACTCAATAGTGAATCATCTCTTAACAAGATACTCCTAAGGAATATCATGATAACAAATGGATCACACCTAACATACTAGTAGATACTTATAATAAATAAACTTCTCACTTGCATAAGTGAAAACAAACAATTATATTTTCCATGGTGGAAAATATTCCTATCAACCACATAATGAAAACATGTTAATTTCTCACATGGGCATAGTTGGGAATTTTCATCCACAACCAAGATGCAATGGGACCAGTGGGTTATGGGCCCATTTATATAAAGGTAAATGAGGTTCTAAGCCTCTGGTTACTCATGACAAAAATTAGTATAGCAAAAATAAATAAAACAATGCTATTTATTCTAGTGCATACAAGACTAGTGCATAAGAGTAACAAAACCTACACATGCTTCACCAAAAAAAATACATGCAAGCTATCAGAGACAAAAGCATCAAAATAACAGTACCAAAATGGTACTGGATCTATAGCAAACATAGCACAAAATTAGGTAACAAGCACACAAGGAGTTGGTTCACACAAAACATCAAATAAATAATCTAGTGAAACTACATATGCTACTTCTTTAGCCATAATATAATGCAAACATGCACACACTTTGTGTGGTAGAGGTAATGCAAGGAAACAACCTAATAACAAGATTCAACACATCTCTACATCCTAGGAACAAGGATTAAGTCAACCAAGCATTTCATTTTAACAAAAACAAATAAAGAAGTCCAAACAGAAAAGCTTCTGTTTCTAGATCTGTCCACCAAAAATAATCTAGAGCTCAAAAAATTTAATCTAAGCTAGGATAAGATAGATCTACTCAATACCAAACTCATCCAATTGGGTTTGCTCCAAAATTCATTTTTAAACTCCTTATAAAAATCAAAGAAAAGGCTACTGGTCCTTTAGCAATTTGGATGGCATTTTCATTATACAACTCTCCTTGATGTGAGGTTTGGCTCATTGGATAGACATTTTCAATACCTATCCAGATCAGTTGAGTTTGTTCCATTTGATTATATATTTTAGAAGTTATGTCCAAAACATTCTCAGAGATAGTCTGTGGCAAAACAGTCATTGTGTCCAAAATATTTGCCCAAATCCAGATCTGCAAATTTTGCATGGCTTGGATTTCATGTATGTATGTCCATGATTTTTCTCAGATTTTATTGTGCAGGTTTTATATTTTTTCCAAGCCTAAAGTAAAAGTCTCAGATCTGTAAAAAAAATAAAAGAATAAAATGATCACAACGCGGGCTGGATCCACTGCGGCTGCGGCCCAGCTAGCGCGAGCTTGGCCCGCTGCGCTTGCGCGCGCGCGCACGCGGCGCGGGAAACGGCCGTTCGAAGGGAGCCGTGGATCTCCGATCCAACGGCGCTGGCGCGTCGTCCAGCTCCCGACCCTCTCTCTCTCTGTCCGACGATCGGCGGCGAGAAAACGCTCGAGGAGCTCACCGTGGGGCTCGGGAAGGGGTGGCGCGAGCTCGGGGAGGCTGCAGGGGGTCGAGGGCGTCGAGGGGAAGTCACGGCGGCGACTGGCACGGCTCCGAGCGGCGGCGCGACGCAGACACCCGTGGCGGCGCTCCGCGGACGGCGGCGGCGACTCCGGCAGGTATAGGGTGGGGGACCTTGTCTAGGAGGTTCCTGGAAGTGTGGGGAGGCTAGCCATGGCAGTGGGAGGGGCTAGATGAGAGAGGTGCGAGCAGGGCAAGGTGGTGTCCGTGGTGGTCACCCCTCGGGCTAGATCTCGAGCTAGGGCTTCTTAGGGCTAGTGTTTGGGTTCCTTTTGCTTTGGGGAGGCAGAGGGAGTTGTGAGGAGGTCCAGGGCGTGAGGATTTGCCCTCTGGGGTTGTGTAGGCTCGAGTCCAAGTGGGTGTGCTTGGTTTGGCAAAGGCATGGGCTTGCCTTGCCCCTTGGGGTGTCTCCATGGGTGGCCTGGCTTCTAATTGGTGCCATGAGGTGAATAATGGTACAAGGGTGTGAGCAAGGCCACAGTAAGGGCCAAGGGATGGGCAAAAGTGAAGGTGCACACTATTCCAACCACTACAAGTGACATCATCACTTAGTCAACATGCCACCTCATTCTCTCCCTCCCTAGCTGACCAAAAGAGGATCCAATGCCCCTTCCAGAAGCTCCATAACATTGCTTTTCGAGTTGGCAAAGTGGCAAGGCTTGGATCAGTACACACAAGCTAAATCATCAAGTTTAAAAATGTAATCACTGTTCTGTCAGAAAAATTCAGTTAGGCAGTTTTCTGAATTTTTCTAAGTGCTGGAATCAGCAGACAGAGATAGCAAAAGTTGGAGTTGTTTTCAGGGTTCAAATGCTTTCCAAAATTTGTTTTCAAAACATGGACTTGTTAACCATGTTATATACTTTCAGAAACAACTTTTGGAAACCATTTTGAAATAGTTTAAGGCCATGAAAACAATGTGGAAAAAGGTATACTTTCTGTTTTTATCTGTTTCTAAAAACTGCCTTAATTTTATACCACAAAAACAACAAGCAAAAGATAGTTTTTATTTATCCCAAAATAAAAGTGAGCTTATGGATTTGTAGTACATATACCAAGGATTAGTTAGAAGTCAAGAAATCATAAAATAACAATCTCTAGCTTGGTGAAAACAATGGTAGAAAACAGATACTTGGCTTTATTTTCAGTAATTGTTTTCTATAGGAAAGTTAAAAGAAAACTTTCATAGATCACTTTGGAAACTTGTTTTCTTGTATCCAACAAGGTTAAAAGTTTGTTTTAAGGTGCAAAAAAGAATGGTCCAAGTCTTGGAAAGAAAATCCACTCAAGTATTAATAAGAAAACATTAGGGAAAAAATATCAGGAATATTTTTCAGAAACATAAGGTGTTGGTTTTGTAACAAAACTTATGTTGCAAATATGATTAGGATCATAACACAAGTTATTTAAAACAATCATGTTGTTGTAAACATTACTTTGTTGGCCCTAATAGTTGTCTTCTTGAGCACAGATCAAGGGTCTAAAAACTGGGATGTGACAGTCACAAGGCTTACGCCTTCAAACACCTTACAACAAAGTACATGATATTTACGTCTTACAATTACAACTGACGACGAGCAGTTGCTTTCGCAAGCAATTGGTCAATCTCCTCAGAGGTCAGTCAAACAGTCTGCTCCGCTGCAGGACGCACGGCCGCATAATGAGGATAAAGATCAACCGAAGGACCTCTCGAGTCGGGAACCCGCGCCACCGAGCTAAAGTTGACCTCAGGATGCCACAACCGAACAAAGGCGAGGGCTACTTGAGATCCGCTGATAAGCTGTTGGCGTACACATTCTCGAACTTCTCCTACTCGAAGGAAAATCCTTAGCAAACCTCTCAACTCTTCTGGAATGGTACCCAAAGGATAAAACGCCCGATGCACAGAAGATAGAGCCTCGCGACAGGATTCGACGAGTATTTTTGCCTCGCTCGCCCGATACTTCAAGGTAGCCAGGACAAAACCTCGGCTGCGGTCAGACATAGAAGTTGTTCGCGTGAGGTTTTGAGCTACCCGACTCATAAGCAATGTGATTATCCATCCAGTGGGTTTCACAAATTCCGTCAGGTTCAACAACTACAAAATCAACGAACAAGTCAAAGCAGAGAAGGAAGCAAGCAGCAAAGTACTCGGGGCTTGCAAGCTTACAAAGCATGTCCTTCACAACAGTAGCCAACTCTTCCATCACAAACTGCTCACGCTCAGCGGCAAGTCTCTGCTTCGATTTGGCAACATCATCCACGCCTCGCAGAGCTTTTAGCTTACGCTCGCCATCCGCAACACGGTCACGGAGTGATGCAAACGTGCTAGCAGCAGCAACAAGGGGATTAACCTGCGAAGCAGACCCACTCAAAGACTTTGCGCTGGAATCCACTACCTGGAAAGAAACAAAGAAAGTTCAGAAAAATCACAGGACCCCACTCGAGCACATACCACCCATTTCCTCGGGGCTACTCCCGTCGGGAGCATACAAAGTAAGGCGCAACAATCAGATACTGAGGATTTCAGAAAACACTTCGATTAAAGCAACACAAAATACGGGAATACATCCCAAGGTTCATTACATCGACTAACAAAAGGAAACCGAAACTATCCTAAGGGGCTGCAGAAGTGGTTCCACTCGCGGAAGGCTGTCCCTTGCGACTAGCGCGGGAGAGCACCTCGGAGAGCATCTTCGCAAGGACTTCGGCACGATCTCCAAAAGGACGGAGCGCTAGCTTTTTGCCATGGGAGTCGTAGGGAACGCTCGAATACACCTTCTCCAGGTCACCCGAGACTCCATGCGCCAAGGCAAATTGAATAGCCATCTTGTCCCCGCACTCGGACTCGACGACTAAGTACTCCTGGAGAAGATCTTCATTACCCAGGAACACCTTCAGGAGGCCGTCTAGCGTAGGCGGAATCGCCACATCCACCAGTAAACAGCCGTGGAATCGCGTCAACACTCGGGTGGCATCACCAACGAGGGAGCAGATTCTACTCGCATGTTCCTGGAGCTGGGCGAGAGAATCCGTGAGGGCGTCCAGTCACTGGCTCCCAGGCAGCTCCAGTCCAACCCCAAGGGCATCTACAACAAAGATAGCATAAATTTCCAAGACAAAAAAATAAGTTCAAATTGCAACAGAAGAATGGCTAAACGTAGTTTACCTGCAAGCTTCTGAGCCAAGGGACGGACGAGGCCGACAAGATCGTTGTCATGCTTGGCACCCGCCTCCTCCAGCTGCTTTAGCGCTCCTTGAGCTTCAGCGAACTTCCCTTCAAGATCTGCTGAGTGCTTGCGAGTGGATTCCAACTCCTTTCGGGAGGATTCCAGCTCCGTCTCAAGGGTTTTCACCCGAGCGACAGCCTCAACTCTTTCGGCCTTCAGGTGGGTCACTTCGTCTGCAGAACAATGAATGCAGCTAAAGCAACTTTCACGATCAAGAGAAACAGTAAATACAAGAAAGGTGGAATAATTTACCTTTAAGGGAACGGTCGTCCTCGACGAGCCGGTCGCGATCCGCCCTAAGGGAGACGCAATCCGCTTCAGCCGAAAGCACTCGACGACCAATAGCGGCGAGGGAGTCAAGGGTAGTCTGCAAAAAACAAAGGCAAAAATTCAAGTCGAAGACAATTCACTTGAGCCTATACACGACTGTATAGAGTCGAGTATAGCCTCGGGGGCTACTCCCATCGGGAGCAGTGCTCCCGATGGAATTCAAGAAAAACGAAGAGGAGAAGATTTCAATTTGAGTCCGTGGCTAACTGCAGGCAGTTAACCACGGCCTCGGGGGATACTCCCATCGGAGCACGGTCGTGCACCCGATAAAAATTTCGAACAAGCAAAGCAAATATGCGAGAAGACAGATAAAGTTACTTTGCCCTGGGCAGTAGACAGAGGTTCTGCCGAGCTGCCCGAAACCTCCTTATTCGCAGAAGCTCCACCCGCGAAAACAGGCAACCCGTACTCAGGAGTTGCGGCTGCCCTTACGGGACTTGGAGATCTTCAAGCGGCCTCTGCGGCTGAAACTTCTCCCACGGCTGGTTCTTTTCTCTTTACAGAGGGAATTGAAGAAGCATACCGGCCAGGGCTGATGGTCGTGAGGCTGCTGTTGAAGAAAGATTCAGACAAAAAACCATAATAGAAAGAAGATTTGCGATTAAAGAACAGAGTGCAAGAAAAACTTACTCATCCTCGTCATCATCGTCCAGAACGTCCATGTTCCAGGCGGTGGGGACCTTCGATCTAAGGCCCGTAGGAGGAAGCACATTGAGAGGAGCCACCCGAAGGGGCTCAGTGTTCTTGGGGGCCTTGTCACCCAAGGAACTACCCTTTGAAGTGACTTCGTCCTCATCGAGCTTACGACTCTTGCGACGCTGGAGCTGCTCGCTATCCGACTCCTCCTCGTCGTCCATATAGTCGTGCTCGGAGCTTGAGTCAGCTTCTGCGACGCTAGTCTCGAGAGGGGCTTCGACATTACTCGCTAGAAGATCTGAGGCCTCTTCCGCAGTAATGGGCGGGTAGCACGTCACCACATTCAAGCTCTATGGAGATAGAAAAGAAAGAAAAGAGAAGATTCTCAATCGACAAAAATTCAGACTAGAAAGAAACAGAAGAAGAGCAAGAAGAAACTCACCTCATATGGGGGAGGATTCGAAGCCTCGAATGGCTCGATAAAACAGGCCAAGAAGGCCTCTCCTTTCTTCAGCTTGGTGATGGCCGCGATCTTTTTCTCGAACTTCGCATTTGAAAGAATATCTTCGCAGGCACGGCTCGGGTCATGGGTGCCCTGGTACTCCCACATGGTGGATGGCCTCTCCTGAAGGGGCTGGATCCTTCGACGAAGAAACACACTCGCTAAGTGTATTCCATTCAACGGAGTCCCCAACGCCTTGTCGTGGAAGTTCGCCACCTTCGCGAGTAGGGAGGAGACAATTTTTCTGTCTTCGGCGGTGAGCTTATGCGCCCAGGATTTCCTCCGCTTCAGAATGGCGAATGGGTGGAATTCAAAAGCTCCACCCGCGCTGTTGTCGATGACGTTGGACCATTTATTTCGCCACCCTTGCGCCGAGTCGACAAAATACATCTCCATGTAAGGGATGTCAGTTCTCGCCTGGATCCCGAAGCTTCCAGTACGCAGCGGCTCCCCTAGCTTCTCGCCTAGTTGCGCTCTCTCCCGGAAGATCCGTACCTTGAAGAGGGCCTTCCAGAGGCCCCAGTGCGGGCGGATACCCAGAAAGCACTCGCAAAGCACGATAAAGCACGGTGATGAATCGCGTTTGGAGGCAGGTCGTGCAGCTGTATGCCGTAGACATACAGCAGCCCGAGAAGAAAAGGGTGGAGAGGAAGAGAAAGACCGCGCGAGACGTGCTCCACGAAGAACACACGCTCGTTCGCGTGCGGATTGGGTACCTCTTCTTTCTTGGACAAGCACACGCGCTTGTCGGCGTCAGGCGGGAGCAATCCTTCCCGTTGCATCTTGGTGATGCTCTTCCTGGTGGTGCTGGCGGCGCGCCAATCGCCCGTTCTCACGGCAGGCGGCGCGGAAAAGCCTCCAATTTCCTTCGAGGATGATGCAACAGCGCTGCGTTTCTTCCCTCCAGCCATTGGAGCTTTCTTGTGCTTACAGAACAGGAGGTGTGCACAAGGCGGAAGAAGATGAGCAAATGGCTGGGAGATTTACCCATCTCCTAAGGGCTATTACTTATACACAAGGCGGGCTGATCCAGACCCTGGATTTGGCAAATGTGGCGCCCATCGCGACCGCCACGCGTGAAGTGGAAACGAAGCGGCGGTGAACAGTTACTCGGGCACGATCTTTACAGAAGATCGTGCGCATTTACAGCGCGTGGCTCGAGGAAAAACCGGACGCGGCCTATTGTTTCCGGTCAAAAGCTGATAAGGTGGGCCAGCATGCTCTGCTTCGTTCCGTCACGTCCCATCTGGAGGAGTCAGAACAGACAGGTGCGTAGTGACATCACTGCATACCTCATCAAGGCGCGAAAACTCTTTCGCATAAGCTCCCTAACACAATTTTTTTTCGTATGGGCATATCAAGACGCGAAAACTCTTTCGCATAAGCTCCCTAACACGAAATTTCTTTCGTATGGGCATATCAAGACGTGAAAACTCTTTCGCATAAACCCACAGACACGAAATTTCTTTCGTATGGGCATATCAAGGCGTGAAAATTTCTTTCGCATGAACCCCCAGACACGAAAAATCTTTCGTATGGAAAGACAAAAACAAATTTATTACAAACGCGAAAATTTCTTTTGCATAAGTACAACAAGGGAAGGAGATCTCTTCACTCAAAGATTCTCAAGAAGATAATCGAAGGAAAGATCGCGAGTGTGCGGCTCCTGCTACTCTATCACACGATGTATCTACACATCTCTATCCTGGATTGCTCAGCCGACTAGGCACATCCGGATGCCGTATTCCTTCGAGTGCGAAGGTAATACCCAAATATCTCTCTTATGGGCCTGGAATCGCACTCAAGCTGCGTCCTCCGGTAAAATTCCGTGTCAACAACATGAAGAAAAATCTTAGCAGACGCGCCGGGTACCTCTATAGGTTAAGTTCGACTCGGTAAGACCTCCACGGCCCAGTCGCAACGATCACCCCGCCGGATTCGAGTCGGAGGTCTCGAGTCTATGTAGGCCAGAACTGTTTTTGCCCTAGATGCAATTAATTAGCCCTGAGCTTTCGGGAGAGCCAAGCGACTGAGCCACATCCTTCTGCGAATACAGCCAGAACACAGGCACATTTATCACTCGATGCTCGAGTACAAGAAGCGCATCGCGCTCAAGGTATGCGCCCTCCAAAATCAAGCGATTGAAACGATCAATCGAAGGGAATCAAGACGAACTTTGAGTGTCTACCCGACAGATTCTCAGTCGAGTAAACACTCAGGGGCTACTGACGTGGGGATGAATCCTGGACCTATCGGGTGAGGCTACCCGGTCCAAGGCCCAATACCTAAGCCCAGAGGAAGGTGCCACCGACAGTTCTAGAAGGCCCAATTGAAGCCCACCCGCAAAGCCTTGCGGGTCAAGAAGGAAACTTGTAACCGACCTAAAACTAGGGTTTGTAACCCCCCCCCCCCCGGGTACGATTCGAGACCTATCCACCTATATAAGGCCAAGAGAACCACCGGGAGGGGGATCCAAGCAATTTCGCATGACCAAAGCCTTGAGCTCAAGATCATACTCTCGACTCGAGCACCCCCCCATTGTAACCGATTTATTGATAATAAAGATCGACAGAGCAGGAGTAAGGGTTTTACCTCTACGAGGGCCCCGAACCTGGGTAAATCTTGCCCCCTGTTAGCCGACGATCGTCACCAGCGCCTACACGTTCTCCTAATAGATACCCTACCGGTTCATCCGAGGGACTTGTTGAGATGATTATTCGACACCCATCCTCACCATCCACCTTCATCCCTCTATAACAATTAGGGTTATATATCGTTGTTTTCCACTAGGTGCCTCTACCGTTATGAATTACTACTTTGTAGTTGATGCTTGTGATAATTATCGATGTTTGCACTTTATGACCAGATTGTTGTTCATCCATATATCACCTCTGATCATGATCCATATGATGTGTTGTGAGTAGATCATTTGGTTCTTGAGGACATGGGAGAAGTCTAGCTATTAGTAATCTTGTTTTGTTGAGTAATATTTACCGGTTTGATATTTAAGTTATGTTGTTATATCTCTAGTGGTGTTATGTGAATGCCGACTACATAGAACTTCACCTTTATGGGCCTAGAGGAATGCATTGTGTGTTGGATTGCTTATGGTGGGTAGCCGGAGTGAGAGAAACCTAAACCCCAATTTGCAATACTTCACATAAGGGAGTAGTAGATACCACGAGTTTATTGCTACGATTATATTTATATCTTAATTACTTTCTTGTATTTTTGGACGCTTGCAAGTATTGTTATCGTAAGTGTAAATTAGTCTCGGATAGGACAGTGCACTAGTGTAGGTTTACCTACATAACACTTACCGAAACGATAAAGATTAATGAACTGTGCATGATGAAAATAACTAGATGAAACCTCCCGTGTGTCCTCGGGAACGTTTTAGCCATTTTAAAAAACCACTACCTTGTCCTTTGTGCTAAAAAGGATTGGGCTACTTGCAGCAACTATTTACTTTCATTGTTATTTACTTGTTATCGCTTTATTACTACTACAAAATTCCCTAAACATCTGTTCTCCAGTGTTACAGTAAAATCTTGCTCGGAACTATTTATAAATACCTTCTCCTCCTCATTGGGTTCGACACTCTTATTTAGCAAAAAAGCTACAATCGATCCCCTACATGGCTCATCAAGACTTTTTTCTGGCGCTGTTGCCGGGGAGATTAGCGCTATTGGTAAGGAAACTTTTTATGGTAAGTGCTGTTTTTCTGTATGTTTATTTTGCTTAATCATGGAATCCTTTACCGTTGGTTATATGTTTGGGAATGTCTCCTCAACCACTCGTGTGGTAGAGAAAAGTTCCTCACTGATACGTCTCAAACGTATCTATAATTTCTGATGTTCCATGTTGTTTTCATGCCATATGCTACATGTTTTCTGTACACTTTATGTCATTTTTATGGATTTCCTGGGACTACCGATGCCACCGAGCCAGTTCCTATTTTCTACTGTTTTTGATTTCTGAAAAGTTGTTCTGGAAATATTCTCAGAATTGGATGAAACAAAATCGCAGGTTCTTAGAAATCTGTCACGTACACGGAGTCCGGAGGGGACCAGGTGGGCGTGCCTTGAGCCACCACACCATAGGGTGGCGCGCCCCCTGGCCATGCCACTAGGTGGTGTGGGCCCCCTGGCCACCCACCGACGTTGCCCTTTCGCCTATTTAAGCTCCTCCTCGGGTTAACCCTAAATACCCGAGCCTCCATCCATGAAAATTTCCGTAGCCACCGTCATCGTTAACCCTAGTTCGGGAGGGTTCTGAAGCTCTCACCGGCATCCTGCCGGGAGGTGGAAGCATCACCGGAGGGGATCTTCATCACCATGCCTTCCTCCGGCGTGATGCGTGAGTAGTTCATCCTTGGAATACGGGTCCATAGTAGTAGCTAGATGGTTGTCTTCTCCTCTTTATGGCTCATGTTTAGATCTTGTGAGCTGCCTAACAGGATTAAGATCATCTGTTTGTAATGCTACATGTTGTGTTTGTTGGGATCCGATGAATATTGAATGCTATGTCCAGTGATTATCAATCTATAATGATTATGTTATTTATGATCTTGCATGCTCTCCATTACTAGTAGATGCTTTGGCCAAGTTGATACTTTTAACTACAAGAGAGAGTATTTATGCTCGATAGTGGGTTCATGCCTCCCTTTCATTCACGCTCGAGTGACAGAAACGTAACGGATGTGGATGTGTTGTTGCCATTAGGGAGAAAACAACGATGTTTACATTACACACTTTACTTAAGGCAATAATTTGTTGCTTGCAACTTAATACCCGAGGTTGGATTCGATGACGCTCCGAGGGTGGATTATTAGTCATAGATGCAGTTGGATAACGGTCTATGAATCTTTTTGTAATGCCCGCATGAATCACATACTAATCATCATGTCATGCATATGCACTAAGGTGCAGCCTTTATATCTGTCAATTGCCCAGCTGTAATTTGTTTACCCAACATGTTATCTATCTCTTTTGGAGAGACACCATTAGTGAACTGTGGATCCCGATCCATTCTTTTACACTGATAGTACAACCACTGCAAACACTGTTTCCTTTACTGCAATCATTGTTTTACTCTTATTCACTGCCATCACTATTCTCTTTTTATTTAATGCAAAAAGTATTATTTTCCACAAAATATACATCTAATCCTTTGTGTTAGCAAAACCGGTGAGATTGACAACCTCACTGTTTCATTGGGGCAAAGTACTTTGATTATGTTGTGTAGAGTCCACGTTGCTGCTGAGCCTGGTAGTGCGCCCTGCCAACATCAGCTGTCATAAACCTTCAGAAGTGATTTCTTTCTCCTACTGGTTGACTAAACCTTGGTTTCTTTCTGAGGAAAAACTTGTCGTTGTGCTCTTCATGCCTTCCTCTTGGGGTCTCCCAACGAGTGCACTCCTGCACCATCACCCACCTACTAAATTTGTCCCTTTTTTAATACCTATTGGATTGTTGATTGTGTTATGGGTACCCGTTATGTGGGTGATGGAACTGTCCATCCCGGTGAGCACTTGATTTATATTAAAGAATTATGTGAGTTGCTTAAGATTGCAGGTGTGCCAAAGAGATTTAATCACGAGGAAATTATTTTCCATGTCACTGAAAGAAAGAGCACGGTAATGGTATAGGTTATTGCATGATTCACATTTGCTGGATTTGAAGGAGCTTACTTCTTTCTTTTATTTCAAATTTTATCGTCTTCATGAAATACATCAAGATCAGAATTTTATTTACAATTTTTGGCCTCGTGATGGAGAAACTATTGATAAATCTTGGGAGAGGCTGAAAACATTAATGCTTAAATGACCCAATCATAAGCTTCCCAAGGAGATTATTATTAATAATTTTTATGCAAGGCTTTCACGTCATGACAAGGACCTTCTTGATGCCTCTTCTAATGGTTCCCTCACGAACAAGAAGATTGATGATAAATGGGATCTTATTGAAAGAATTCAATGCAATACTGAAGATTGAAAGATGGACAAAGCTAAAGAGCCAAGTATAAACTATGAATATGATTGCATTAAATATTTTGCTGAAACTTAAAATTTTAATATGATGTGCTAAATATGGGCTCGATTCTCAAGTAACTGTGGAACTTTGCAAAACATTTTCCTATCATGTTAGTATTCCTAAAGTGAAGTGAGATAAGTATAATGAACCTTATAAGAATAATATTAAAGAGAAACAATTCTCTAGTAGTGAAATACTTGTTAACACTTTTGACCATGTTTTATCTGCTATTAACTTTGAGAAACCACCTTTTCCTATTAGATTAAAAGAACATTCTTTTGACAATAACATTGTGAACAAGAGTTGTAAGAAAGTTAATGAGCCCAAAAATCAAATAATTCTGGAACCTGCGGTTGCTATGGTTAAAGATCTTGTTGCTGAAAATGTTGATGGAAGTGATATATATTTTTTGTGAGGCTGCCTCTTATCTAGTGGCACCTAATAAGCCTCATAGATCTGTTGTTGGCACACCTGTTGTTTCTGTCAAAATGGGTGAACATAATTATTATAGACTTTGCGATTTGGGATCAAGTGCAAGTGCCATACCTTTTCTCTCTATCAAGAAATAATGAATGAAATTGCTCTGTGTGAAATTCAAGACATTGATGTTACTATTCATCTTGCCAACAGAAAGACTCTTTCACCAGGGGGTAGAGATGTTGAAATTCTTTGTGTTAAGGTAAAATACCCCGCGGAGTTTTTAATACTTGGTTTAGTTGAAGATAAATCTTGTCCTATTATATTTGGTAGACTTTTCCTTAATACTATGGTGTTGTTATTGATTGTATGAAAGAAAAAGTGTGTGTCAAATTTGGTGATGAACATTATGAATTTAATTTTAGTAAGATTGCTAGACAACATCATGATAAAGAGTTACCTAATGAAGATCTAGTTATTGAAATAATTGCCTCTATTACTATTCCACCCGATGATCCTTTGCAGCAATTCATGGAATAATATGAGAATGATATGTATATGTAGGAAAGAAATGAATTGGAGGATATTTTCCTTGATCAACATGCTATTATCAAACACAATTTGCCCGTAGAATTTTTAGGGACACCTTTACCACCTAAAGGAGACCAAGTGTTATTGTAAATTTAGATGAAAAGAAAATATACCATGTTATTGTCAATGCTAACCTTTCAGAGTACGAAGAAGAATGGTTATTGGAAACACTACGGAAGAATCACAAAGCTATTGGTTATACCTTGGATGATCTGAAAGGCCTTAGTACCATTCTATGTCTGCATACAATTAATCTTGAGCCTGATACCAAGCCTGTGGTTGATCGTCAATGCCAATTAAATCCAAAGATGAAAGAAGTGGTGAGAAGTGACATATTAAAGCTTCTCGAAGACGGTATCATTTATATTGTTGCTGATAGCAGATGGGTTAGTCATGTCCATTGTGTTCCCAATAAAGAAGGTATGACTGTTGTTGCTAATGATAAAAATGAACTTGTTGCGTAAATAACTATAGTAGGATATAGAATGTGCATTGATTTTAGAAAATTAAATAAATCTACTAAGAAGGATCATTATCCTTTGCCTTTTATTGATCAAATGCTAAAAAGGTTGTCTAAAAATACTCACTTTTGCTATTTGGATGGTTATTCTGGTTTCCCCCAAATCGATGTTAGAAAACAAGACCAGGAGCAAACCACTTTCACTTGTCCTTATGGTACTTATGCTTATAGACGCATGCCTTTCTCTTTATGTAATGCACCCTCTACTTTTCAAAGATGTACGTCTGCTATTTTTCATGGTGCGAGGAAATTTTGGAGGTATTCATGGCCGACTTCTCTATGTATGGGACTTCTTTTGACAGTTACCTCCATAATCTTAAAAAAGTTTTTCACGATGTGAGGATACTAATCTTGTTTTGAATTGGGAGAAATTCCACTTTATGGTTAATGAAGTAATTGTTCAAATTTCTGAAAGAGGCATTGAAGTTGACAAGGCAAAGTGGATGCAATCGGAAAGATACCCTATCCTAGGGACATCAAAGGTATATGTAGTTTTCTTGGTCATGCTGGTTTCTATAGGATATTTATTAAATAATTTTCTAAGACTTCAAAACCTCTTACCAATCTTCTTCAAAAAGATGGTCCTTTTGTTTTTAATGATGATTGTAAATAAGCCTTCGAAATTCTTAAGAAAGCTTTAATAACTGCACCTGTTGTTCAACTGCTTGACTGGAATTTGCCTTTTGAAATTATGTGTGATGCTAGTAATTGTGATGTAGGAGCTGTTTTAGGACAAAGTTTAGATAAGAAATTGAATGTTATTCATCATGTTAGTAAGACCTTATATAGTGCTCAAAGAAATTATGCTACCACTGAGAATGTGTTTTTAGCTGTTGTTTTCGCTTGTGATAAATTTAGGCAGTATATTGTTGATTCTAAAGTCCTTATTCATACTGATCATGTGATACGTATCAAACATATCTATAATTTTCAATGCTCCATGCTTGTTTTCCCATGTTTTCCTTCATTTTCCGGTTGTTTTCATGGACTAACCTATTGACAAGATGCCACAGAGCCAGTTCCTGTTTTCTGATGTTTTTAGTTTCAGAAAAGTTGTTCTGGAAATATTCTTGCAATTGGACGATTTGAATCCCAGAAGTCTTAGAATTCCCGGAATATCAACGGAGTCCAAAAGAGACCCAGAGAGGGGAAAAGGGGTGCCCACACCATGCGTCAGCGCGGGTCCCCCCCGGCCGCGCCCAGGGGTGATGTGCCCCCAGGCTGCCCACCGACATCGCCCTTTCGCCTATTTAATCCCCCTGATGCATAAACCCTAAAGATATCGGCCCCCTTCCATGAAAAGTTCCGTAGCTCCGCCTCCGCCGCTGACAAGTTTAGGGGGACATAAATCTCTGTTATGGCACCTCATCGGGACGGGGAAGTGCCCCCGGAGCCATCTCCATCGATTCCACCGCCATCTTTTTCGCCGTTGATGTCTCCTATGATGAGGAGGAGGAGTTCTCCCCCGGGGCTGAGGGCTCTACCGATAGCTATGTTTTTCATCTATCTCTCCCATGGTGTGATCTTTACGTGTTCATGAGATTTGTAATATAGTTGAATAAGTACATGTTACTCTTCATCTTATGCTACTCAAGTGGATTTGTTATGAGATCTCTTTAAACACTTTGATCACGGTGTAGAGGTCACGGTGTGTGCACCGTGTGGTTTAGCATGATATTTTATATTTTGTGTTGGATGACCCATTGAAATTGTGGCCTTTGTTTGGTACTAATGCGAAGAGCTCATAGTGACAGCGTGGGGTGCCCTAGAGAGGGAATACAGACTTGAGGACTGATGTTACAGCCCTACGCATGGATTGGTGTTCGTTATCCGACCGGAGAGTGGTTCGGAGTAGCATAGTGAAGAGATTATATTTATGCATTTAATTATGTTATTAATGTTGAGAATGTCCACTAGTGAAAGTATGATCCCTAGGCCTTGTTTCTAAGCATTGAAACATTGTTTACATTCCGTTCTACTACACTATTTACATTCCTCTAAACCTAGCTTTAGAGGAGAAAATTTGCGTTGATGATACTTTATCTCTCATATGTCATAATTCTAATAGTGCTTGCGATATTTTATATCCTCCTACTGAATGTATTCCTTTTAAAATACCTACGAAAATTGTTGAACGTGTTATGAACAACTACTATTTTGGAGATGGAACTGTCCATCCTAGTGATCATGTACTCTTTATACATGAATTATGCGAGTTGTTCAAGTGTGCAGGTATTTCCATGGACCAAGTTAAGAGGAGGCTATTCTCTTTGTCACTTAGGGACAAAGCAAGGGGTGGTATGAGCTACTAGATGATCCTCATCATTTGGAGTGGAAGGATCTTGAATCTCTATTTTACTCTAAATTTTATTCTTCTCATGAACTTTATTTAGATGGGAATTACATTTATAATTTTTGTCCTTGTGATGGAGAAAGAATTGCTCAAACTTGGGGACGACTGAAAACATTAATACTCAAATGTCCTAACCATGAGCTTCCTACGGAAATAATTGTTACTAATTTTTATGCAAGGCTTTTAGGACATTACAGGGTTATCTAGATGCCTGTTCAGAGGGTTCTTTATCAAGTAAGAAGGTTCAAGCTAAATGGGATCTTCTTGAAACAATTCAAACCAATAATGAAGGTTGGAATAACGACAAAGGTAAAGAATCAGGTATAAACTATGAGTATGATTGCTAAATATGGTCCTGATCCTCAAATGATTGTTGGTTGGTATAGATCCTTTGCCACTTATATTAATGTTCCTAAAGAAAATTGGGACACATATCATGAACCTTTTAAAGAAACTTCCATGGAAAATGAAATTGTTATTAATGATTGCAATGAACATGCTCAAACTTCTAAAAGTACTATTTCTTACAAGCATGTTAATTTTTGTGGAGCACTTAGACCTTGTGAAAAGAATCAAATCTAAGAAGAATATTGTATCCATAATAGGAATGCAAAAACTAGAAAGTGGCACATGGCTTTAGATGATCTTGGTAAAAAGTTTGTGCCCTCTATCCTTTTATTTGTGAACTTTGTTGTAAAGTGTTTCATTTCAAATTTCAATGCGCAGGCTGTAATAATAACAATTTGAATCCTATGAGTGCTTTGATGTCTACGCATGCTTCTATTCTTGAAGACAGTGTTGGGCCTCCAAGTGTAGTGGTTTGTAGAACAGCAGCAAGTTTCCCTTAAGTGGATTACCCAAGGTTTATTGAACTCGGGGAGGAAGAGGTCAAAGGTATCCCTCTCAAGCAACCCTGCAATGTATCCCTCTCAAGCAACCCTGCAATTATGATACAAGAAGTCTCCTATGTCCCAACATAACTAATACAATTGTCAGTTGTATAGGTGCACTAGTTCGGCGAAGAGAGAGAGAGAGTAAAATACAAGTAATATGGATGTGTATAAGTGATAATAGCAATATGAAAAAAAATGGCAGCAAGCAAACATGTAGCATAACGCATTGTAAAGGGCGTTTCAATGCTTAGAAACAAGGCCTAGGGATCCTACTTTCACTAATGGACACTCTCAACAATGATAACATAATTAAATGCATAAATATATCTCTTCACTATGCTACTCCGAACCACTCTCCTCAAAGCCGCATTCCCATGTCTAGTTAACCCCACGCTGTCACTATGAGCGCCCTAGAAGGTACTAGACAAACACCACAATTTCATAGGGTCATCCAACACAAGATATAAATACCATGCTAAAGCACACGGTGCACACACTGTCACCTTTACACCGTGATCAAAGTGTTTACGGAGATCACATAACACAACCACTTGAGTATCATAACATATGAAGGGTAACATCTACTTATTCAACTAGATTACAAATCTCATGATGACATAAAGATCACACCATGGGAGAGGGAGATGAAACACATAGCTACCGGTAGAGCCCTCAGCCCCGGGGGAGAACTACTCTCTCATAATCATAGGAGATAGCAACGACGATGAAGATGGCGGTGGAGTCGATGGAATGGCTCCGGGGGCATTTCCTCGTCCTGGCAGGGTGCCGAAACAGAGATTTTTGTCCCCCGAAACTTGTCGGCGGCGACGGCGGAGCTGCGAAACTTTTCGTGGAAGGAGGCTGATATCTTTATGTTTTATGCATCAGGGGCATATATAGGCGAAAGGGCGATGGCGGTGGGCGCACGAGGGACCCACACCACCCCCAGGCGCGGACAGGGGCCCACCCACGCCCAGGCATCGTCTGGGGGCTCTGGAGCCCCCCTCCGGGTCTCCTTTGGACTTCCTTGACCCTCCGGGACTTCTGTAAGGACCCCAGACCGGCAGTCTGAAACCCTCCGTATGCATACATTCACGATCCCAGAAAGATCAGTCGTGAACAACATACAAAGTTGGCATACAGAAAAACATCATCCATTACACGAATACATAAAGGTATTACATAAATGATCACCTGATCAAGTTTAACACAACTGCCACATAGGGCAGGCAACTTATCAAACACAGCGGAAGACAATTTAAACACAACGTAGATGAGCCCAAGTAACGCCTTAACCTACAGGCTACTGACCCGGAGACGATCCTAGTTCGCAAAGCCGTCAGCTCCGTACTTCTCTTCATAGATCTCCTTCGGAGGCTCCTTCTCAAAGTCTGGCAAGTAGATACCAGGGGAGAAACCATAATGAGTACATTTGAATGTACTCAGCAAGACATCCATCATGTCACTTACCAAATATGCAAGTATGCTTATATGGTGGAATAGGTAGGCTATAAATAGGGTTCACTATCAATCGTGTTCATATATGATGACACCACAGTTGCAGTCAGGTTAATCTGTATCTTCGTTGAAGAAGATACTTCAGAAGAAAATAATATAGTTTTATTTCTCTTGTAGATATCACGTGTACAAGAGGTTTTGTAAAGCTTTGTTAAAGAATATTTTCTCTTTGCAAAACTTCTTGGAATCAGTTTCCAGAATTCTTGCTTAGAGTAGAAAGGTTTTCTTTGCAAAACATTTTGTTTTGTATAACAACTTCTGGCTTTTCATCATCGACAGTACCTCTACGGTATAAGTTTTCCTTCCTTTCCGAACTTCACAAGTTCAACACTTCCTTTCAAAAAACTCCTTTTTGAAAACATTGACACAATGCTAGCTACATGGCCATTCAACTGTCCATATCCGAGGACGCGGCTTCTTTGAAAAAGTTGTACTCTGCAGAGGTGTACACATCCACCAGATACAGTACACCTACCGTGAACAACCACGGACTGTAACAACAGTATGTAAACATCAGGTATCTGATCATAACCATCCACTATGTTCAAGCTAGAATATGTCTATCTCTCGATTGAGTTTGTTCTCCCCGGCACCAAGTCGCACTCTGCCTAGCCGGGAGCCTCAATGAATGCATCCGGAGGGAAAATTAATCCCACACTTTATATGCCTCAACATTGGGAGTTTTGATGACATTCGGTTCGAGGGTACGGCGTCCCTTATAGCAAGTGAGATAGCACACACTAATAAGAACAAACTTCAAGTTAAGCCCCATGCCCATATTGGGGTAGGGTGGCAGTACGGTAAAGGTTGTCCGGCGAAGACTAGGTTATGTGTCATTTTTGAAAACACCAATTTCCCAAAAATGACCACTTCCACATTCCTCCGGAGAATAAGGATCCGCCTTTTCTCCGGGTTTTACCGTAAAGCCTTTGTTTTGTAAAATCACAATTTTAGGGTGTCCACTTAGGGTCTAGTATATTTGATGGTAATAAATACCATATGGTGGCTTATGGGCTTGGTATTACCAAGTTTAACTACTGGCATAATAGTAACTTACATAATAGTATAGTAGTAATAGCCACATCAAAAATAGTTTTGATAATCAAGTTTTGGTAAAACTTCTGAGGTAAAACATGCATGATAGATAATGATAAGTATTGTATCAGCAAGCATCAGGATGGCTTGCCTGGCAACTCCTTGTGTCCCTGGTTTTGGAGTGACTGGAACTTGGAACAGAGCTTCCCGACACTTCCTTCCTCTTCGTTTTCTAACGTCGTAAAAAGAATAAAGGACACACATCCAGAACCAATCAAGGCAAGAAACAATACATAACAATACATACAGCAAGGAAACTAATAATAACCAATCACCCAATTATTAATTGAGGCAAACAATCAAACAAACACACTGGGCAGAAATGCCATTTAATAAGACAACTCAAGGTTGGAGGAACATATCTCACAACCTCAATATCATGGATTCAGTGGGTGCGCCACTCTCATACCAAGATATTAAGAAACCCAAAATACACTTAGTTTCACAAGGGTGAGACTACTAAAAGTATACAAAACATGCACAATAATAATCATGGCAATGGGTCTATCAACCAAACCACAAAAAGAACAAGGTAGCTATTCTACTAAGCCTAATTTCACATCAAGAATAAATAAAACACATGATTTGCAAAAGTGACTTTTACAAATCAGTGAGCCTACACAAGTGCAACAAGGCAATATACTCCTCACAAAACACACAATTCTCATGGTGAGAACAATAGAAACAATGACTAAAAAGGAGGAATCCTATTGACATGCTTCTACTAAGGATTTTCTATGCAAGCATGCATAACAAGTAAAGTACTAAAATGAAAACAAGGAACCATGTTATCATAATGGGAAATGAAAACATGTCCTCATGCTAGGATACACAGATAACTACCAAACACAAGTTGGCAGGAAAAATTCAATACAAAAATGCTAGGGAAACTAGTACTACTCAAACATGAAGAATAAATGGATGCATTTCAATCAAGTAATTGAAATCCAACCAGAGGGTCCATGTCATAAAAACAGGAGTGAAAAACATCTATACTTGCTATAACAAAAATACCCCATTTAATAAAAACAAGGCATCAATTTGCAGGGCAACTCCTACATACTAGTGGTAATAAAAAGGGCATTACTAGAGGAATCAAAAAACACCCCAAAGATGGATTTTTTTCCTAGCAAGCCACACATGATTACAACCACTTACAAACAGAAGCATACACATTTTAATTTAGCACTCAAAAGCCCAAGGCAAAAATATTAGGCACTCCTTAGTTAGAGAACTATATAAAGGAAACACATCTAGTGTGGGGGAAATAATGTTTCCACCAAAAATGCAATGACACCAGTTGGTGCTCCACTAGCATATCAAAGCATTAAGAGGTCACAAGGCCTCTGGTCATACTTGCTAAAAATTAACAAAAGACTAAACTAGCATCTAGTGCAATAACCATACTAGTAGAAAATAATAGGGTGCTAAAAATAAGCAAGGTAATGCTACTCATGTTATTATTCCCACACAAGTGAAAACTTCAGGGGTCAAGTACTCATAAAAACATCACCAAAATGTTACTTGTCCTATGAGCACAACACAAAAATATGTGGCTACACAACCACAAATTTTTATGCCAAAAATTCTACACAAGGGAGAAAATTACTAGCATTTTCATAGTGATGACTAAACTACTCATGCTTCTCTACCAACTCAAGTGCAAGCTAGCATAGGTGATACCAACACAATATCAGTACCAACATGGTACTGGATCCAATATCTCAACACAACAATCCAAGTGCTTGCACATAAATTTATCACTCAAAAATTCTATGCAAGTATAAACTAGAGATAAAACATATGCTACTAACATAAATCCTATTTCTTCTCAACTCAAGTCCACACAATCTAACATGCTAAAATAGCTAAGTAAACCTTAGAAAACAAGTGCACACAACTTGTACATGCTAGAAAACAACATTGCAACACAAACATATATTCACTCAAATTAAATACCTAAAATGCCAAAATGGCAGAAACATGCAAAATAAAGATCTGTCCACCAAACTTTCTAGGATGCTCTAAAAATTAAACCAAGCTAGGTATGGATATCCCTAAACATATACAAGACCATCCAATTGGTTTTGCACCAAAAATCATCTTTAATGATTTTATAAAAATCACCAAAGTGCTCTCTGGTGTTTTACCAAATTGCATACCATTTCAAAAATACTAGGAATTTGGAAGCAAGGTTAACTGCTACTGTTAGGAAATTTCAAGGGATTTCCAATGCATTTGAATACACCTCATTCGGATTTGTGGATTTAAAATGGTGCTCATTTTGCTGTTTCGGGTACCTGTTGCCAAAACATTTTTCATGTCTAAAGTATTCGTCCAAAAGTAGATCTACAAATTGGCGATGGTTTTGAATTAATTTCTTTACAACTGTGAATTTTTTCTTGGTCAAATTGATCTTTTAGGTTGGTTTTTAAGGCCAAAAGTAAACATGCACGTTTCTGAAAAAATTTAAATGGAAAAAGATATGGATGGGCTAGATCCTGCTACTGGGCCGGCCAGGACTTTTTCCACCGCGCGGAGATCCAGCCCCAGTCGCTGACCAGCGGGCCAGTCAGCCATGGTGGCTGCCACGCGGGCAGGCGCGGCCCACACGCGGGTTTGATCGTCCACGCACGCGGTCAAGGCGACGCGGCGTCACCCGACGTCACCTGCCGGCGGGAAGAACTCCGGCGAGGACAAATCCGGCGATTCCGACCACCATTTCTCGATTCAAAAGCATCCACGCGTTGTCCTCGACGCGGGAAACCAAACGAGTGTGGCCTCGCTTCCAGGCGACCTCCGGAGAGCAACCAGCGACGACGGCGCGCGGCGGCCGAAGAAGGAGGACGGCGCGACGATGATTCAGAGGGCTAGGGAGAGGGGAAAAGGGATGGCGAGGGGCGCAAGCTCACCCTAGATGCGCGGGAACACACAGCAAAGGCGGAGGGGGCTCGAGTCGACGGCGATCTCCCGCCGGAGCTCGCCGGACCCGAGGAAGAAATCCGGACGGCGCGGGCTCCCCGGAGCTTCCCTTCCCGATTCCTTTTGCCCAGACGATTAGCACGACGAGGCGGAGAGGATGAGACCCACGGCGACCGCCGGCGAGCTCTCCAACGGCCGAATCGACGGCGAGCCTCACGGCTAGGGTTTCGGTTTTGGGGATTTTGAACAGTGAGAGAGAGAGGAACTCGAGGGGGAGAGAGAGGGGGCAGGTAGCAACATGGAGGTGCACATGGGGGGTTTTAACCACTAGGAAGCCTTCCAATCGAAGGCATGGAGCATGGGAAGCCATGCCTCCACTTGCAGCTACAGGGAGGAAGAAGAAGATGATGACTAGGCTCACAAACAAGTCCCTGGCCACTTTGTGAAAATTACAAAGAGATCCTTTTTCCTCTTTTCCATCTCTGAAAAATGATGTTTCACCAGGCAAACAAAGTCTTAATTAAAAATCCTTTTGCCCAAAATTCTTATTAGTTGATATGCACAACATATGTGAAAATTGGACCAATTGGATAAACTTGATAGTTCAAAGTTGTTCAAATTTCAATTCTGACTTATATGGACATTGAATTTATTAACATACTTAGGAGTCTCCAAAAATCATAGTTTTTGGCAAATCTTCCTTATTTGGTGTGTTCCTTGTGTGGTAGAAAATTCAAGTCATTTTGAGTTACTTCATAGAACAAACTTGTTCAAATTTCAAAAAGGTGCTGTCTAGAAAACAGTGGTTTTTGGCAACTTAAACTATTCAAAAACTTGTTCCGTTTTGGTTTTCATCCTTATTTGAGATATAGAGCATGTGGTATTTATTTAATGGCATTTTGAAAAAGTTTGTAGAACAAACTGGTTCAAAATTCCAAATGTTGCTGTGGAGAAAAATTATGTTTTCAGGACTTTAATGGATTCGATTTTTGGTCTCCTCTTATGTGTGTTTCTTATTTGATATAAGGAAGCACTTGTATCAATTTCAGATCATTTTGAGAAAGTTTCCAATAGTAACTTGTTTGAGTTTCCTGATTTTGGAAATATTGAAAATTCAATTTAATAAGGCACTTGGCTTTTCTTTAACAATGCTTTGCCAAAATATTTATGTGACTAGAGATAGCAAGTCAATGCTCTCCAATACTTTTGTTTTTAAGCTTGAAAGGCTAGAAAAACCTTTGATAAGATCTTGGTGAAGCATTTAAGAATGCCTCTTTTTCCTGATAATCTTTTAGGGAAATTTATTAAGTGTTTCACCTCTTCCTTAATTTAGACCTTGGAATAATATTCAACAAGTAGGAGATTCATAAGATAAATTTGGAATGCTCTTTGATCAATATTTACTTTAGAAAATATTGCCAAGGTCATTGGAACAATATGTTGAATATTTTTATTTTACTGCTTTGCTATCTTTTTAAGTTTGTTTTCAATTTCTTAGCCATGTATAATGTGGGAAAAGAATCATTCATGGGATGAGATCCCATAAGATATATTGATGCAAGGATCAGGAATACAAATTATGGCATGAAGCCATGATGGAAGAATTGACACAAAACAAATGATAAGATTGAGTTGGAAATGATTTCAGATTCTGCTATGTGATCTTGCTACTTATATAATTAGTTTATTTAGTTGCACTCAAACAAACACAACCAAAGTCAAACAGAGCAATGGGAAGTGAAACAAAGTTTATTTGTCAAGCAATTAGCAAAACAACTGTGTTTTCAGGTATTCCAAAATTGGGATGTGACAACTTCTAAGACTTCTGGCTTTTGAATCGTCCAATTCCAAGAATATTTCCGGAACAACTTTTCTGAAACTAAAAAACAACAGAAAACGGGAACTAGCTCTGTGGC
This sequence comes from Alopecurus myosuroides, assembly GCA_028641055.1. NCBI lineage: Eukaryota > Viridiplantae > Streptophyta > Magnoliopsida > Poales > Poaceae > Alopecurus > Alopecurus myosuroides. The sequence goes on from CM054063.1 coordinate 72,271,523, forward strand.
ATCTTGTCAATAGGTTAGTCTCGGGAAATTGATAAAAACGACATAATGTGTAAGGAAAACATGTAGCATAATGCATGAAAACAACATGGAACATCAGAAATTATAGATACGTTTATGACATATCAACATCCCCAAGTTTATTTTCTACTCGTCCTCGAGTAGGTAAACGACAAAACAAATAATTTCTGAGGTGACATGGTACTAACATAAACTTGATCATCATAGTAATGTAAAGCATGGAAACTAGGATCAAATGAATAAAGGCGGTGGTTTATAGTTGATATCAAAGAGTAATATATAAACCATTAGGAATACCAAAGTAAAACTTTTCAATGAATCAATACTAAAATACAATCCATTGTGCAAAGTATATTAGAGATGGTTTAAGCTTCAAGAAAAACAATATAATCATGCAAGGCATCAAACTCTCACAACAACTCCTGTTAGGATCAAGTCAAGCGATAACAATATGCACATAGGAAAACCAATCAAATAATTGTGCACTTAAAACAAGAAAGCGTTCTGTATTGGTTCCTGGCACCAGGATGTTATGGCTAAAAGAACATTATGGGGGGTTTCGATGGTCAATGGAAGAAAGTCTCACACAACTGAAAGTGATTATTAAACAAGAGGAAGTCTTATAATCGAAATTATGCAAGGAGTTGTGATTGCCACACAACAGATGAACATAGAGCTATAAGTGTATGAAAGCTCTCCAATTGAACTAGTGGGGGTGCATCTAACCTGCTTTCTCACGAAGACCTAGAGCTCTTTTGAGGAGGCTCATCATTGGAATATACAAGCCAAGTTCTATAATGTAAGTTCCCCACATAGTTATGCAAGTCATAATATGAAAACTCTCTCCAAACTAAAGTAATGATGTTAAACAAAGCACAAGTGTGGAATAAATGATAGTAATGTTGCCCCCTCTCTCTTTATTTTCTCTCTTTTGCCTCTTTTTTTTCTCGTTGGCCTTTTTTTGATATATAACTTCACTGGTAGGGGCAACACTCTATTTTACAATGAATCAACACACTTATAGTACTCATAACTCAAACTGAAATATCTCCGATAAATGAAACTAAATGCTCCTGACAGTGTAGCAGTATGCAAAAATAAGAATGAAGCATGACAAGTAACATAATCATGATGGATGTTGTATGGAAATATATCTCGGAATGGCTATGGAAATGCCATGGTAGGTAGGTATGGTGGCTGTTTTGAGGAACATAATTTTTAGCTTATGTGTAGAAAAACAAAGTTCTCCCACGAGGTTTGGATGCACTGGCGAAGTTTGCACCAACTCTCAGTGTGAGAATGAGAAATGCAGAGTACCGAAGAGGCTGGCAAATATGGATGGTAGAAGTGCTAGAAAGCCGCAACATAGAACTCACAAGTTAAAAGATTCCAAATAAAATCATGATATCATAAGGCATAATGAAAATCACTCCAAGAGGTTCTGTGGCAGTGACAAGTCACTGTTAGCTACCCCGAACCTAGCGCGTAACAAAAAGCCATTATGATTTCTATCAGAAAAGGAAGTCATATACCATTATCCTATCAACTGGTTATTTGAGTGTGGCACAGTTTCAAGCTAATAGACCAACCATTAATTGTCTTTACTCTACTAAACCAGCAAGTTTACCATTGAGAAAATCAATATCTCAAAACAAAAACAAATAATCAAGTGAACCAGTTTAATGATCTATAAGAATATGCAATCTTTCTCATTATACCATCTACTACACGTAGCATTTTCTACGAAACACCGAACAACAAAAACTAACCAAGAGATATAGAAATGAAACAAGAGTGTACAAACACAACTCTACTAAAACTAACAACTCTGAATGAGAGATGCAAGAAAAACAGGAGCTAAACATGAATTTTGCAGCAGCTAGAAGAAAAACTAAGAATACAAGCATAACGAATATTCAAATGAAAAAGCGGAGCATGCCTCTCTCCCACACAAAGAATGCTAGGTTCCAACTATATTATTGCAGCAAGGAAAACAAAAGAAAACAAACATACGCTCCAGGTAAACTTCATATGATGTGACCGGATAAAAATATAGTTTCACTAGAAGTGACCTGACAAATTGTTGATGAAGAAGGGGATGCCTTGGGCATCCCCAAGCTTAGATGCTTGAGTATTGATGACCCACAAGTATAGGGGATCGCAACAGTCTTCGAGGAACTAAAACCCAAATTTATTGATTCGACACAAGGGGAGCCAAAGAATATTTGTGAGCCTTAACAAGTGAGTTGTCAATTCACCTTCACCTGAAAGTGGACTTGTTCGCAGTGGTTTATCAGTAGTAACAGTTTTATAGTAGCATCAGTAGTGAAATAATAACAGAAGTGGTATGAAAACAGCAGCACCAATGTTTGAAGTAAACAACGGGATCAAATATTGTAGGCATAGGGATAGATGAACGGGCGTTGCATGGATAAGATAGTTCATATAATGATCAAGTCATGGGCATTGCAGATAAATAAGATAAAGCATCCAAGCACTAAGTAACCATAGGCATGTGTTCCGTAAATAGTCTCACATTCTCGCAATGAGAACGTGCACAACATCTATTGTCCTACCAGCCCGTTTTCAGCGGGGCCTCAAGGGAACTACTGGTAATTAAGGTGTTCCTTTTAGTAGAACACCGGAGCAAAGCATTAACACTCCGTGAACACATGTGATCCTCACATCACAGCCATCCCCTTCGGTTGTCCCAATTTCTGTCACTAAGGGGCCTTGGGTTCCGGAAAAACAATATGTGTAAAAAAGTTGCAGGTATGATCAAGAAACAATAATTATCATCGTGATTCAATAACATGTTCAGATCTGAGATCATGGCACTCTGGCCCAAAGTGGCAAACCTTAAGCATAACAAGTTGCAACAATGTCAATAGCACTAATAGAATATACTAGGCACTATGCCCCAACAATCACGACATTATTACATGAATGAACTCATCCAATCCATACCATCCCCTTCAGCCTACAGCAGGGGAATTACTCACACATGGATGGGGGAAACATGGATGGTCGTTGGAGAGGCGTTGGTGATGACGGTGGCGATTATCTCCTCCTATTCCCCGTCCTGGAAGAGTGCCAGAAAGGAGTTTCTGAACCCCGAAAAAGGATTCGCGATGGCGGCGGAGCTACAGACTTCTTTCTGGAAAACTATCGAACCCCCTTGGGTTTTATGGTTGAAGGCTATTTGTAGTCGAAAGGGGAGACCGAGGGGGGCTCTGGGTGGCCCACACCCCTAGGTGGCTCGACCTAAGGGGGGCGCACCAGAGGGTGGTGTGGGACCCCTCTGGCTCTTCTCCTGGACTCCTTCTGGCTCCCGGGGTCTTCTGGTGTTTTAGGACCAATGGTGTCTTTTCTGGGCAATTTCCCGAAAGTTGATTTTTCTGCACAAAAACGAGACACCAAGGTAATTTTGCTGAAAACAGTGTTAGTACGTGTTAGTTGCATTCAAAACACACAAGTTTAGAGGAAAACAATAGGAAAAGTGTTCGGAAAATGAGATACGTTTTCGACGTATCAACTCCCCCCAAGCTTAGCTTATTGCTTGTCCTCAAGCAGTTCAGTGACAACTGAGTGCGATAAAAGACTTTTACGGACACATTTGTTTCATATGATGTAAATATACTCACTATATGATCAAATACTTGGTTATGCTCATGATAATATGCATGCAAGATAATGTCACTTAATAGCTATGCAAACCATGAAGAGATAACAACATATTAATAATAAACAACATGAAGCATAACTATTTGCAAGATTGTAGTATTCATAATAGGATCTGATAAAGTGGTATCTCGCTTGCCCTTATGTGTGGGGCAAAACATAAATGCCAGGTCACCTCTGAAGTTCAAGGTAAGACTAGAAGTAAAGATATCAAAGATGCAAGTATCAAGATTATACCACAATCAACCGTGCTTTGGGACAAACACATCACACTAAGAATGATAATTATGCTCTCAATAAAGTGCTCAAAGCATATGGCGGAGACTCAACATAAAAGTAAAAGAAAGGCCCTTCGCGAAGGGAAGCAGAGATTACTCATGTGCTAGAGCTTTTATTTTATTAAACAGAGGTATTGAAAACATTTTTGAGAGAGGTGTATGCTTATGTCAACGAATGGTAAACATACGATACAGTATGTCACAAGCCAACAAAATTCATAAGAGCGGCTCCCATTGTGAAGGACGCAACTGGTGTACAAGGTCATCCCTCTTTCTCTTTTGTTTACACAACTATGCTTTTACTGATAAATCAGGAGCAAAAATAGTGAAGAAAATTTGTTTGTATTAATTTGGGGCTGGGCACGTCGCTGCCAGCCCTTCTATCAATTGGATAAGCGGATGAAGCCACTAGTCCAGGGTGTGAAATCAAATTAACAAGTGAGATAAATATTATCTATTTACGTCCTCATGAGCTAAAATAGGGGCACAAAACATGAATAATTTTTAGAAGGTTTTAAAGGTAGCACATGAGCAATTTACTTGGAATGGCAGTTAAATACCACATGTAGGTAGGTATGGTGTACACAATGGGAAACTTTGGTTTTGGGAGTTGGATGCACGAGTAGAATTCCATACTCAGTACAGGTGAAGGCTAGCAATAGACAGGGAGCGACAATCAAGAGAGCAACACCTATCATAATCATGTTTGCGACAAAGTAAAATTAACTAAGGCATAAAATTGATACTAGAACTCTGAGGCAAAATAAATCATCAAGGTTTATTGACTTTTTATTTTCAATCTTAGCATGCGTGACCATGTGCCAAGTCTATTCAAATGAAACAGTCATAGGAGGCTACCACAATGTCATACCCTTCTATGAATAGAACAATGCAACCAAATATTTATATGACAGGTCATTTACCATTAATAAATTGGAACAAAACATGTGATAGCACGAACTATTAAGCAGCCATTAAGTCACATATATCTTATACGAACAAACTAAGCATGCTCACATAGATGGATATATGTACAAAAATGAAAGGAAATAGAGTTCATGCCAGCCTCTCACCACACGTGAATTGTCGTAGATCGTCATTATTGCTCTTCACTTGTGGCTTGAATAAAATATAATGAAAACCAAGGTCCAATGGAATCACGGACGACTGTTGAACTCTGCACCAAACTTTACAAAACAAGAGAAGAACAACAAATATTTTTGGGTTTTTTTGAATATTAAAATGCAACTAAAGGATAAAGCAAACCAACTAAAGAAACAAATAGAGAGAAACAACAGAAATATTTTTGGTCTTTTTGTGTTTTTGAAAGCAAAAAAAAACAATAAAAACAAAAGAGATGAAAGAAACGAAAACAAGCGAAAGAAACAAAAAAAAAGAAATAGAAACAAAAACAAGCGAAAGAAACAAAAAAAACATGGATATACAAAGAAATGAAAGAACATGATATATAAATAAGCGTGATGTCGGTATACCTCCCCCCAAGATTAGGGTTTTGGCCTAAGTGGAGATGAATCACCAAGGGGCCCACGAGGTGCCGCCCCCGTAGTACGTTAAGGAGGAACCCTTCCCCTGGTATGTGCTCGAGGATGTGCCGGCGTACTGCGTGTTGCGGTCCTCGGGAGGCGCGTCTCGCCTCTCCTGCTGCCTATGAAACTCCGTGGTGCTCAGATGCTCGTCTACCTGCTCCTTGGAGAGTGACCACGATGCCCTTCGTTCTTAAACAAAATAGGTTGCGGCTATTGGGAATATGCCCTAGAGGGAATCATGTATGATGTATTCCCAATGTATTCATAAAGTTATTAAGTTGTCCTTGTCTTGAACATCTGATATATGTTATTGAATATGTGATTCGATTGTGGAACTATGTATTCATGTTGTTCATACTAAATTGTCCTTGGTCATCAAGGTTGTGCTTGACACACACCCTAGACTAATGTGAGTGTTGGATGATGACTCGGTTCCACTTGTCATGGGCATGGACATGACATTCCAATGTTCATAGACTTGGCTAAAGAGTTTAGAAAGTCGGACTGACCCATATTGAGATGCAACGAGTAAGTCGTCATTTGCATGTCTCAATCAATGTAATACTTAGACCTGAGGTTGTCACACAATCCGAGTTGTGGATCACCGACTTAGGTTCTATCAAACGCTGCTCTGTGACAAGGCAGTTACAAAGGCAGAGTTCGGGTCGAATGAGAAGCAAGCTGCGTGATGTGGATAGTCAAGATGGGATTTTGCCTCTCCGAATGGAGAGATTTACTCTGGGCCCTCTCGAGTGATATGATTCCTGAGGCATGGCCATGCGCAACTCGGTTAAGTGTTAACTGAGTCTGTTGACTAAGAGTTAGTCAGATGAATCATATATCACGGACCGAGAAGAGAGTTGAGCTATTAAGGGATGAGGATAAATCGCCTATAGTTCGACAAGGTATATCGTGAGGCGAAAGGGACTAAGATGAAAGTCACATTGGAAGGTATGTCGTCATGACTCAATGGGACTTGAGAGTCGGCACGTTCTGCTAGGAGCCGCTACCGATTGATCGATTGGGAGTTGGACTCCAATCATGTCCAAGTCGCCATAAGCCTGCAGGGTCGCACACTTAAGAGCGGGAGCAAATGTATTGGTCGGGTTGGACCCGAACCGGAAATGGACTGAGTTTGTGAGTCGGACTCACAGAGGGAGTGGGCCACAAGTGTTGTGAATCCCACTACCATTCGCTATATAAATAGGGGCGCAGGTTGCCCAGCGGGTACGTTACTCCACTCACATGCGTTGGGAACCCTAGCCCCACTCAGTCCAGCCGTCGCACCGGACGTAGCAGTCCGCCGTCAGAGCTCCTCCTCGTACGTGTGGATACCAGCAGAGGTGTTGTACGTTCAGCACTTCGACGATCGCGGGATTGGATCGGCTGGGTCGGATTGTGGGACTACACCGCATCGACGTGCTTCATCGATAATCCGCAACCGCGCGTCTAGTGGTAATCCTCGTGGCCTTCTACCTCGGCTAGATCTTGGAAGTACCGCGTATAAAAGTTTTCGTTTATCTCTACGCGTTCCAACAGCGGCAAAGTAACTTTTTGCTCCTCTCCATCCATACATAAAACTCTATATACTAAATGATCAGCGGTAGAGTTAGAAGTGACAAACTGATGGGATTTCATGGCAGCAAGGTTAAGCCTATATGGAGCAATTATTTCATTATTAGGGTCAATGGAAACATGCAAGGAAGCTGCTACACGTGTAGCAATAATGCCACCAAAAATGGGCCCAGAAGGAGAAAGGCGGCGTGCAACAAGTGCGCCAAGGTTATACTTCATGCTACGGTTCAGCGCAGCATCAATGAAAGCAAGGTGGTAACTAGAAACATTGATAGTGTTCTCCCTACCAAGGATACTAATAGCAATATAGTAAGTAAAGTATCTAAGAGTGGAAAGTTGAATGCTCCTTATCTTCCCACACTGGGATGAGCGACCGTCATCATTGGTGATTTATCGGTAAAGCCCCTGGAGGTCTTATGGTTTATCTTGGATCCTGCTCGCTGTCCCAGTGGCGTTGATACCTATAATAGCACAAAATCCTCCCAAGGACAAAGAAAAAGGACTACCATATAACTTCAAGGCAACAGATGGACCATAATGTGTGTTATCAAAAAAATTTTTTGACAGTATGTGTGTTATCAAATTTAAAGCTCTTAACAAAAGTTTTTGTAAGTGCGGAATACTGAGTGCTTTCATCTTCCATAAAGTTGGTTAGACTAACTCTTTCAATAAGCATACGGAAGTCATCTAATATACCTGCACTTCTTAAAAATGTATGGCAAGGAAATCTAGATGGGTGAACGATACCATCATCTTCCGCATCGTCAATACTTGATGCAATAACATCCTCATTGTACGACGGCCTTGCTGAAGTGGTTGAGCGTGAGGGCCTTGTCCATCTAGGAGCATCACTCCTAAATATCTCTCCAAAATTGTAACTATCCATCTCTGAAATTTTTCAACAATCATCACAAAAATTAATTTCAAGCAACTATAAGGTGGAGACTACCATAGGGACTTATATGAGAGCTAAACATACATCAAAATACATTATTTCTACTCAAACCAAGCATGCAAACTCACATAATCTGTCACCTACAGTACCAAAATACTCAAGAAATACTTCACTAAACAAAATTCTACTTGGATCATTAGAGGAGTCACATACCGGAGATCAAACACACCAAATATCAGCACAAATGATGGGCTGAAGAAGATCAAAAATCCAGAGGAAGGACACCAAGAACAAGGGTTAAAGGAAATGTTTTCAGTTTGTGAGGTGAGAGAGAAGATGTTGGCAGGGTATAGAGTTAGTGTAGGGCCAGGGGCCCCACACCATGTGCTGGTGCCACTAGGGGCTGGCCGCGCCACCCTACGGTGTGCCTGACTGGTGGGTCCCCCCTAGGGCCTCCCAGGTGGCTTTCTGCCTCATTTTTAACATAAAAATTTATTAAAAAAATTCTGGAATTTTTCGTGAAACTTTAGTTTTCAGTCTTTTCAGAATTTTAATAAATAATAATATTTCTAGAAAACAAAAGTGAAAAGGTGGAAAAAGAAACCAAAACCAGCACTACAGAGGTTCTATGACACTCTAATGGAAGAATATCGAAATAAAACAAAGGTGGTAGTGGTGAAAACAAAAGTATGGATGGTGAAAACATGCATATCCTCAGAAATCATAGTGAAAATATCAGGAAAACATGCATAAAGATGGTGGAAAACATGATTGTACTCAAGTAACAATGTAATAACAGAATTAAACATGGTGAAAACATAATGGGGAAGGTGAAAACATAGTGGAAACATTGTCCTCTTCATTACAAATCATTTTGTTAACAAGGGTGATCAAGTCTTGTTACCAGAATAATTTTCATATGAAGAAAAACTTTGCTAATCACTAAATAATTATGTTACCTCAACCTTGATAGACATAGTCCCAATCATAATAATTTCATATTCCTTTGGTGGTATTGGAATGGGACAATAAAATTCTCCAATCTTGATGGTCTCAATATTTTCAACTGAATTTAGACCATATTTATTATCAATCTTCTTGGGAAAATAAACAGCGTGCTCTTTATCATTAACATTAAAAGTAACTTTTCCTTGATTGCAATCAATAACAGCCCCTTCAGTATTAAGAAAAGGTCTTCCAATAATAATAGACATATAATCATCTTCGGGCATTTCCAACACTACAAAGTCAGTTAACATCAGACAATTATTAGCAACTTGAACAAGAACATCCTCACATATACCCACAGGAATAGCAGTAGACTTATCAGCCATTTGCAAAGATATCTCAGTTGGTATCAATTTTTATAGAGAGTAAAAGGCATGACACTAACTCCAGCTCCCAAATCACACAAAGCAGTCCTAACATAATTATTTTTAATAGAACAGGGAATAGTTGGTATACCAGCATCTCCAAGTTTCCTAGGAACCTTTCCATTAAAAGAATAATTAGCAAGCATAGTGGAAATTTCCTCATTAGGAATCTTCCTTTTGTTAGAGACAATATCTTTCATATATTGTAACAGCCCAAGTATGAAAACTACCCCATAGAATGATTGGTTTCCTGTTTAATTAAGGTATTGCATCATGTCATCATATTGTTGCATTTGTTTCTTTTGTTTTGCATCTGTTATTCTTTGTTTTCACAATGACAAATCAAACAATTTCAACTGCTTTGTTTTCATACTTGTTCTGTTACAACTTTTGGAATAAAAATAACAAATGAAAACAACCAAATTGTTCCATTTTATTCCATGTTAATCACTCATTAAATTGTTGGTTTGATCAATCAATTGTTTCCAAATTGCAATCAAAAATTCAACTCAAAGCACCAAAACAAAAATCACTTTGGAATCATGTTGAGGTCAAAACAAATCTACTCTATTTGTGTTTAATAACATAGGGGTCACCCTATTTAAAAGTGTGTTCTTATTAATATTCATCTAATAAAGAAACTCTTTCAATTTTGGTTATTTTTCTAAACAGCACCAATTTCGAAGTCATTAAAACTACCAATCTATTCTAATAACTTTAATCACATTAATCAGTAGGGTTCACCCTACTAAAACCTTTGTTTTCAATATTATTTTATTTAATAACAAATAGCTCTAAATTTGAATTAATTTCTAACAGCACCTTAAATTTGCAAGTTTTGGAAAAACAAAGTTGTCAATTAGTTGGCATTATAAAAACTAAGCTAACTATAATTTTTACCAAATTTTTCCTAACCTAACAACCATCAATTCCTTCCAATTTCTTTTGCTACAAAAAAAAAGAAAAACAAAATAGAAAAAAAGGAGAGAGAGGAGCAGCAGCAAGCCCAGCCCACTTTCCCTAAGGGCTCGTACCCCTTCATCCCCTTCCTCCGTACGCAGTGACGTCCTCCATGGACAGCGACCTGCGCTGTCACCTCCTCCACCCGATTCTCCCTCCCCCTCCTATATATCTATCCCCAAGGCTTGGAGAAAACCCTAGCCTAGCCCTAACCCTAGCCCCAGCCGCCACCAATCTCTCCTCTTCCTCCCCTCCATCTCCCTGCCACTTCTCTGAAGTTTCTGAACCATGCAACCACCGAAAAAACAGCCCTTTTTGGCTCCGGTGATCGCCGCCGGGAAGGCCTCCTCCTCGCTCCCTGACGCCGGGAATGGAAACGGTGTTCGATGGGCTTCCTCCCCATCCCCTCGGTTTGGGCGGGGACGAACCCCATCGCCGGCGCCATCTCCTCCATCGCCGGCCGTCGCCCCTGCATGTCCGCTCGACCACCTGCTGCCCCGACCGCCTGTCCCTCCTGTTCCACTCGATGGCCCCTCGGGTGAGTTCCCCTCCCACCTTCCTCCCTCTCCGCTACTCACCCCACCGCACCAGCACAGCACCCCACGGCGCCCCCTCCGGCGAGCGCATCACTGCCAGGCGACCATCGATCTGTTCCATGTCTGCTCGGGTTCAGTAGGCTGCAGCAAAGAAATTCAGTTAATCCCGCAAACAGCAACACATACCCCCCGAGGCCCCCCTCCCTAACACAACAGCCGCACCAGCCCAGTGGTTCTGCCCCCTTTGCGCGTCCAGGAGGTGGCGGGATCGAATCCCACCCCCTGCAGAATAAAACCACATTTTATTTTGCAAGGTTTTGGTACAGGAACTTCCAGGAAATCACACATAGGCCCCTGGTATTAAATCTAGACCCCTGAAATAATTTTTCCTAAGTCCCTAATGGATTAAAAATGGCAGATTTACACTAGATTTTGTAAATTGCATAAGAAATTCATCCCAACTCCAATTTTAACTTTTTAAATATGTTTTCTGTCCCAAATTAAATGTTCTATCCAAATATAAAATTTGATTACTGTTTTGAACAATTTAAATTGGTGCAAAATTTGAAAACTTGTCAAATTCACTTAAACTTGCAAAATTCATAACTTGTTCATAAAAAATCCAAATTTCACAAACTAAATATGTTTTCCAATCAACTTTTCATGTACTTTCCAAATATAAATTTTGTTTGCTGTTTTGAATAATTTAAATTGCTGAAAACAACTGTTTCTTAATTAATGCACTTAAAATTGCCAAAATAATAACTTGCTCATTTTAAATCCAATTTCCACAAATGAAATATGTCTTCCATGCAAAATTAAACCACCTTTCCAAATATAAAATTTGTTTCCTGTTTTGAATAATAAAAATTGGTTAAGTGATTTAAATCTTGTTTAATTAATTTAATATTGTTAAATTCATAACTTAATCAACTAAAATTCTTTTGGGACATATAAAATATGTTTTCCAACCATAAAAGTATAAACTTTTGAAATATGAATTTGGTTTAATGCTTTGGACAATTAAAAATTCAAATAAGTTCATGTTTGAATTAAATTCATTTAATTCTTGCTTAAACTTGCTTAATTCATAAGTAATTCATTTGAAATCCTTTTTCAACAAGTGAAACATGTATTCCAACTAAAATCTTGTTTTCTTTTTAAATATAAACTTTGTTATCTGTTTTGAACAATTTAACATGATGAAAACAACAAATGCTTGTGTGACACCTTTAAGTAACCAAAATTTCCTAACTTAATGAATGAATTTCCAAACTTGTTAAACCTTATTTCTATTTGATTCTATTATTGTTATTTTGTTGTTTTCTTCATACATGCATCATGCTAATTCACCTACACAAGTTGGTTAGTTGTAAAACAATTAATTCAACCATAATTCATGGGCTTTTCATATGCAATCCAATTGCATGTGGGTCCATTTAATCATGTTGTTATCTTGTCAACTAGTTTATTTCTATGCATCAATTAAACTATCAGGCATCATCCCATGTTTGTGCACCTATGCCATGTTATTGATTGTTTATCTTTCTGCATTGTTTGTTTGCTTCTTCTCGGATAAACGACGATGTTGAGACCGACGATCCTTACGACACCCCTTCTAAGGAGTTAGCTCAGTACCAGGCTACTGGGTTTTGCAGGCAAGTTATCACTCACATGAACCATCGTGTTCCTTTCAACATTGATTACCGATACTTTCCATTGTTCTTTTCTGCTAGCCTTAGTAGTAGTTGTTTCTGTTACGAACCTATCACATGTATCCTTTAACCTTGATATTGCCTCACCTCCACTCCTATCACCCCTTGGTTGAGCCAGTGTCTTACTAGCATGCTTAGGTTGTTTTGCTCGAGTCTGTTACCCGTTACTTTCTGTTACTACTCTTTTATGTTCTGGGGGCTCGATGTTTAATCAATCAATCATGCTACTGTTATTGTTTAATAATAAATTTGATGATAAGGCACCGGCAGGAGGCCCAGGGTGGTTTTGAGGCCTGCTAGTGTCGACCCTAATAGGAAAAGGGTCTTGTCTACTGATCCATGATGAGCGCACTAACCGCATGTGGGAAGCGAGTATGGGCGCCCCCTCAATTTGATTCGATTCGCATCTCGTCCAAATCGCCACACGTAGTTCGGGCTTTCCATTTGCTGCATGCATGATCTTGCGAGCCCAGGCCAGGGTGGAACTTTTGTAGTCGGCATTTAGGGCGGCGTGGTCTTCCAGTGCTATGAGGGTCCCCTTTTCTTCGTGGGGCTCGATTAGCCACGCACGCACATCACGTGGTGCTTTGGGCTTGATGCGAAGAAGAGTTGAGTTGTGTTGAGTGCCCCGCTTGGTGGAAGGGCCTTTCCATCTGGCGGGTTATTCATACGTGTACGGCCAAATTGGTGCAACCCTGCAGGGATAATCTTCTCGAGAAGCCGTGTTTTCCGCGGTTATGGATTACTTGGTGAAAGTACTGGCTAACAAGTACTCAGGACAACTTAAACCTAATGATTAACAACCTTACACCCAATGATTAACAACTTGACTAGTAATAGGCTTATTGACACAATAATATGAGCCATCATTAAATCAACTGTGTGAGTTATCCTCGGATTGCTTCTTTGGATAAGGGGCGAGATCCAGGATGGGTTTGCTTGAAGTTATCTTTCAGTTGGTTACAATCCTCGATCTTATCTCCATTCTGATAGCCGGAAGTGGTAGTAACTCTGTAGTTGGTTAGAGCAGCCAGTTGCAACATCTTTTATATCCCCTTCCTTCCGTTGAACCCAAAGCATCTGTGCTTGGTGTTGACGGGCTACACTTTGGTGAACTGTGAGTCTTGCTTGCCAGTACGTTTATGTACTGACCCCTTTGGGGCTGTGGTTTCCGCAGACCTACGTTTCCGAGGATCTACATGGTGGCTACTACGTGGAGTATGACGAGACTGCTGACGAGTAGATAGCGGACCCGGGCTGGATCCGAGACTTCGTGGATGGGCTCCGTCTTTTCGTTTCCGGCCTCTTAGGCCTATTTGGTTCTTGTCTGTACTCAGACATGTTGAATGCTTCCGCTGTGATGTAATGATGTATTGTTGGGGCATGTGCCCTCTGAATGATTGTATTTTCTATTCTCTGCCCTAGTGAGGGCCAGTTGCAACTTATTTCAATCTTTTGTGTCATAGAGATCTGTTGTGATATCACTTCTTCCAATGCCGTTGACGTACCATGTGTGTATGTTTGAAGTACGTCAATGGAAGTATCCTGATTTCTACGGGATAGTTTACGTCGACGCTGAACAGATAGAGGTTGGTTGTCACACATACGTGTGTTGGCCTACTCGTAAGAGGACGCGGGTGCCGGTAAGCCCCGTAATCCAATCTAATACTGTTCAACGGAACGGCGAGTATCCTTTAGAAGTCCGGGTGCGACAAATGGTATCAGAGCCTGTCTGCCTGTAGGATCCCTTTTTACTGGTCGCAGTTGAGTCTAGAAACTATTTTGTAGCTATACAGGAAAAATGAAACGTGGGAGTAGGAATTCTGTTCTTTTTCTTCTTTCCCCACCCACCCTCCCTTTTCTGGTAAGGAAGTGCAACGTTGTTTTCCCTTCTCATCTAAACTTTCAAGTTAGGATTTCACGAATCCTGGTTTCTTTGGGATAGCTATATCTACTAGACCATAGGAATGGAGGTGGTTGTGACATGATTTATCATGTTGCCTACTCACGATTGAGAACGGAGGCGTGTAAGCCCCGGAAGCAAATCCTCTATTCCTTAAGCAGTAGATATTGATCCTCTAGAAGCCCGGATGGGTTTTTCCGTAGTACCTCAGGAGTTTTGTTCTCGTTTTCCCAATGTTGCTTCGTTATCCTGTTCTCTCAACATCCTTTTCGTCCGTTGAAATCTTGTTGTTGTTTTCCACTTCAATTCTTCTACCGGCGTCTAATCAAAACTTCCTCGTAAACTCTTATCCAGTTAAAGTGTTATTTGATACCGGAGCATCACATTCCTTTGTGTCAACAATCTTTTCCACAACATACAACCCAATTCAGGTTCCACTAAGCAATCAAAACTCTGTTCACTCCCCGGGATCTCAAATGTTGACTTCCAAGATAAGTAAGAACAATCCAATTCTAATGGGAGGCCACATATTCCTCGTTACTCTCATGTTGATGATTCTGACATTGATGATTATTCTTGGTGTTGCATTGATGTCAATAACTCTGTTCCACCATTCTAGCCAGATAATCTATTCTCCAAATGAATCAAGTTCCATGCAGCTATACACCCTTGGTGCAAAATCTCTTCCCTTTACTTGAAAATGTTCCGGTGGTTTCCAAATTCCCTGACGTCTACCCAAGAAGTTTCCGGACCTTCTCTTTTCTCAGTAGGAATCTCGGGGCGCGATTCCTTCAAGGGGGGGCGTTTTGTAACAGCCCAAGTATGAAAACTACCCCATAGAATGTTTGGTTTCCTGTTTAATTAAGGTATTGCATCATGTCATCATATTGTTGCATTTGTTTCTTTTGTTTTGCATCTGTTATTCTTTGTTTTCACAATGACAAATCAAACAATTTCAACTGCTTTGTTTTCATACTTGTTCTGTTACAACTTTTGGAATAAAAATAACAAATGAAAACAACCAAATTGTTCCATTTTATTCCATGTTGATCACTCATTAAATTGTTGGTTTGATCAATCAATTGTTTCCAAATTGCAATCAAAAATTCAACTCAAAGCACCAAAACAAAAATCACTTTGGAATCATGTTGAGGTCAAAACAAATCTACTCTATTTGTGTTTAATAACATAGGGGTCACCCTATTTAAAAGTGTGTTCTTATTAATATTCATCTAATAAAGAAACTCTTTCAATTTTGGTTATTTTTCTAAACAGCACCAATTTCCAAGTCATTAAAACTACCAATCTATTCTAATAACTTTAATCACATTAATCAGTAGGGTTCACCCTACTAAAACCTTTGTTTTCAATATTATTTTATTTAATAACAAATAGCTCTAAATTTGAATTAATTTCTAACAGCACCTTAAATTTGCAAGTTTTGGAAAAACAAAGTTGTCAATTAGTTGGCATTATCAAAACTAAGCTAACTATAATTTTTACCCAATTTTTCCTAACCTAACAACCATCAATTCCTTCCAATTTCTTTTGCTACAAAAAAAAAAGAAAAACAAAATAGAAAAAAAAGGAGAGAGAGGAGCAGCAGCAAGCCCAGCCCACTTTCCCTAAGGGCCCGTACCCCTTCATCCCCTTCCTCCGTACACAGTGACGTCCTCCATGGACAGCGACCTGCGCTGTCACCTCCTCCACCCGATTCTCCCTCCCCCTCCTATATATCTACCCCCAAGGCTTGGAGAAAACCCTAGCCTAGCCCTAACCCTAGCCCCAGCCGCCACCAATCTCTCCTCTTCCTCCCCTCCATCTCCCTGCCACTTCTCTGAAGTTTCTGAACCATGCAACCACCGAAAAAATAGCCCTTTTTGGCTCCGGTGATCGCCGCCGGGAAGGCCTCCTCCTCGCTCCCTGACGCCGGGAATGGAAACGGTGTTCGATGGGCTTCCTCCCCATCCCCTCGGTTTGGGCGGGGACGAACCCCATCGCCGGCGCCATCTCCTCCATCGCCGGCCGTCGCCCCTGCCTGTCCGCTCGACCACCTGCTGCCCCGACCGCCTGTCCCTCCTGTTCCACTCGATGGCCCCTCGGGTGAGTTCCCCTCCCACCTTCCTCCCTCTCCGCGACTCACCCCACCGCACCAGCACAGCACCCCACGGCGCCCCCTCCGGCGAGCGCATCACTGCCAGGCGACCATCGATCTGTTCCATGTCCGCTCGGGTTCAGTAGGCTGCAGCAAAGAAATTCAGTTAATCCCGCAAACAGCAACACATACCCCCCGAGGCCCCCTCCCTAACACAACAGCCGCACCAGCCCAGTGGTTCTGCCCCCTTTGCGCGTCCAGGAGGTGGGGGGATCGAATCCCACCCCCTGCAGAATAAAACCACATTTTATTTTGCAAGGTTTTGGTACAGGAACTTCCAGCAAATCACACATAGGCCCCTGGTATTAAATCTAGACCCCTGAAATAATTTTTCCTAAGTCCCTAATGGATTAAAAATGGCAGATTTACACTAGATTTTGTAAATTGCATAAGAAATTCATCCCAACTCCAATTTTAACTTTTTAAATATGTTTTCTGTCCCAAATTAAATGTTCTATCCAAATATAAAATTTGTTTACTGTTTTGAACATTTTAAATTGGTGCAAAATTTGAAAACTTGTCAAATTCACTTAAACTTGCAAAATTCATAACTTGTTCATAAAAATTCCAAATTGCACAAACTAAATATGTTTTCCAATCAACTTTTCATGTACTTTCCAAATATAAATTTTGTTTGCTGTTTTGAATAATTTAAATTGCTGAAAACAACTGTTTCTTAATTAATGCACTTAAAATTGCCAAAATAATAACTTGCTCATTTTAAATCCAATTTCCACAAATGAAATATGTATTCCATGCAAAATTAAACCACCTTTCCAAATATAAAATTTGTTTCCTGTTTTGAATAATAAAAATTGGTTAAGTGATTTAAATCTTGTTTAATTAATTTAATATTGTTAAATTCATAACTTAATCAACTAAAATTCTTTTGGGACATATAAAATATGTTTTCCAACCATAAAAGTATAAACTTTTGAAATATGAATTTGGTTTAATGCTTTGGACAATTAAAAATTCAAATAAGTTCATGTTTGAATTAAATTCATTTAATTCTTGCTTAAACTTGCTTAATTCATAAGTAATTCATTTGAAATCCTTTTTCAACAAGTGAAACATGTATTCCAACTAAAATCTTGTTTTCTTTTTAAATATAAACTTTGTTATCTGTTTTGAACAATTTAACATGATGAAAACAACAAATGCTTGTGTGACACCTTTAAGTAACCAAAATTTCCTAACTTAATGAATGAATTTCCAAACTTGTTAAACCTTATTTCTATTTGATTCTATTATTGTTATTTTGTTGTTTTCTTCATACATGCATCATGCTAATTCACCTACACAAGTTGGTTAGTTGTAAAACAATTAATTCAACCATAATTCATGGGCTTTTCATATGCAATCCAATTGCATGTGGGTCCATTTAATCATGTTGTTATCTTGTCAACTAGTTTATTTCTATGCATCAATTAAACTATCAGGCATCATCCCATGTTTGTGCACCTATGCCATGTTATTGATTGTTTATCTTTCTGCATTGTTTGTTTGCTTCTTCTCGGATAAACGACGATGTTGAGACCGACGATCCTTACGACACCCCTTCTAAGGAGTTAGCTCAGTACCAGGCTACTGGGTTTTGCAGGCAAGTTATCACTCACATGAACCATCGTGTTCCTTTCAACATTGATTACCGATACTTTCCGTTGTTCTTTTCTGCTAGCCTTAGTAGTAGTTGTTTCTGTTACGAACCTATCACATGTATCCTTAACCTTGATATTGCCTCACCTCCACTCCTATCACCCCTTGGTTGAGCCAGTGTCTTACTAGCATGCTTAGGTTGTTTTGCTCGAGTCTGTTACCCGTTACTTTCTGTTACTACTCTTTTATGTTCTGGGGGCTCGATGTTTAATCAATCAATCATGCTACTGTTATTGTTTAATAATAATTTGATGATAAGGCACCGGCAGGAGGCCCAGGGTGGTTTTGAGGCCTGCTAGTGTCGACCCTAATAGGAAAAGGGTCTTGTCTACTGATCCATGATGAGCGCACTAACCGCATGTGGGAAGCGAGTATGGGCGCCCCCTCAATTTGATTCGATTCGCATCTCGTCCAAATCGCCACACGTAGTTCGGGCTTTCCATTTGCTGCATGCATGATCTTGCGAGCCCAGGCCAGGGTGGAACTTTTGTAGTCGGCATTTAGGGCGGCGTGGTCTTCCAGTGCTATGAGGGTCCCCTTTTCTTCGTGGGGCTCGATTAGCCACACACGCACATCACGTGGTGCTTTGGGCTTGATGCGAAGAAGAGTTGAGTTGTGTTGAGTGCCCCGCTTGGTGGAAGGGCCTTTCCATCTGGCGGGTTATTCATACGTGTACGGCCAAATTGGTGCAACCCTGCAGGGATAATCTTCTCGAGAAGCCGTGTTTTCCGCGGTTATGGATTACTTGGTGAAAGTACTGGCTAAGAAGTACTCAGGACAACTTAAACCTAATGATTAACAACCTTACACCCAATGATTAACAACTTGACTAGTAATAGGCTTATTGACACAATAATATGAGCCATCATTAACTCAACTGTGTGAGTTATCCTCGGATTGCTTCTTTGGATAAGGGGCGAGATCCAGGATGGGTTTGCTTGAAGTTATCTTTCAGTTGGTTACAATCCTCGATCTTATCTCCATTCTGATAGCCGGAAGTGGTAGTAACTCTGTAGTTGGTTAGAGCAGCCAGTTGCAGCATCTTTTATATCCCCTTCCTTCCGTTGAACCCAAGGCATCTGTGCTTGGTGTTGACGGGCTACACTTTGGTGAACTGTGAGTCTTGCTTGCCAGTACGTTTATGTACTGACCCCTTTGGGGCTGTGGTTTCCGCAGACCTACGTTTCCGAGGATCTACATGGTGGCTACTACGTGGAGTATGACGAGACTGCTGACGAGTAGATAGCGGACCCGGGCTGGATCCGAGACTTCGTGGATGGGCTCCGTCTTTTCGTTTCCGGCCTCTTAGGCCTATTTGGTTCTTGTCTGTACTCAGACATGTTGAATGCTTCCGCTGTGATGTAATGATGTATTGTTGGGGCATGTGCCCTCTGAATGATTGTATTTGCTATCTCTGCCCTAGTGAGGGCCAGTTGCAACTTATTTCAATCTTTTGTGTCGTAGAGATCTGTTGTGATATCACTTGTTCCAATGCCGTTGACGTACCATGTGTGTATGTTTGAAGTACGTCAATGGAAGTATCCTGATTTCTACGGGATAGTTTACGTCGACGCTGAACAGATAGAGGGTTGGTTGTCACACATACGTGTGTTGGCCTACTCGTAAGAGGACGCGGGTGCCGGTAAGCCCCGTAATCCAATCTAATACTGTTCAACGGAACGGCGAGTATCCTCTAGAAGTCCGGGTGCGACAAATGGTATCAGAGCCTGTCTGCCTGTAGGATCCCTTTTTACTGGTCGCAGTTGAGTCTAGAAACTATTTTGTAGCTATACAGGAAAAATGAAACGTGGGAGTAGGAATTCTGTTCTTTTTCTTCTTTCCCCACCCACCCTCCCTTTTCTGGTAAGGAAGTGCAACGTTGTTTTCCCTTCTCATCTAAACTTTCAAGTTAGGATTTCACGAATCCTGGTTTCTTTGGGATAGCTATATCTACTAGACCATAGGAATGGAGGTGGTTGTGACATGATTTATCATGTTGCCTACTCACGATTGAGAACGGAGGCGTGTAAGCCCCGGAAGCAAATCCTCTATTCCTTAAGCAGTAGATATTGATCCTCTAGAAGCCCGGATGGGTTTTTCCGTAGTACCTCAGGAGTTTTGTTCTCGTTTTCCCGATGTTGCTTCGTTATCCTGTTCTCTCAACATCCTTTTCGTCCGTTGAAATCTTGTTGTTGTTTTCCACTTCAATTCTTCTACCGGCGTCTAATCAAAACTTCCTCGTAAACTCTTATCCAGTTAAAGTGTTATTTGATACCGGAGCATCACATTCCTTTGTGTCAACAATCTTTTCCACAACATACAACCCAATTCAGGTTCCACTAAGCAATCAAAACTCTGTTCACTCCCCGGGATCTCAAATGTTGACTTCCAAGATAAGTAAGAACAATCCAATTCTAATGGGAGGCCACATATTCCTCGTTACTCTCATGTTGATGATTCTGACATTGATGATTATTCTTGGTGTTGCATTGATGTCAATAACTCTGTTCCACCATTCTAGCCAGATAATCTATTCTCCAAATGAATCAAGTTCCATGCAGCTATACACCCTTGGTGCAAAATCTCTTCCCTTTACTTGAAAATGTTCCGGTGGTTTCCAAATTCCCTGACGTCTACCCAAGAAGTTTTCGGACCTTCTCTTTTCTCAGTAGGAATCTCGGGGCGCGATTCCTTCAAGGGGGGGCGTTTTGTAACAGCCCAAGTATGAAAACTACCCCATAGAATGTTTGGTTTCCTGTTTAATTAAGGTATTGCATCATGTCATCATATTGTTGCATTTGTTTCTTTTGTTTTGCATCTGTTATTCTTTGTTTTCACAATGACAAATCAAACAATTTCAACTGCTTTGTTTTCATACTTGTTCTGTTACAACTTTTGGAATAAAAATAACAAATGAAAACAACCAAATTGTTCCATTTTATTCCATGTTGATCACTCATTAAATTGTTGGTTTGATCAATCAATTGTTTCCAAATTGCAATCAAAAATTCAACTCAAAGCACCAAAACAAAAATCACTTTGGAATCATGTTGAGGTCAAAACAAATCTACTCTATTTGTGTTTAATAACATAGGGGTCACCCTATTTAAAAGTGTGTTCTTATTAATAATCATCTAATAAAGAAACTCTTTCAATTTTGGTTATTTTTCTAAACAGCACCAATTTCCAAGTCATTAAAACTACCAATCTATTCTAATAACTTTAATCACATTAATCAGTAGGGTTCACCCTACTAAAACCTTTGTTTTCAATATTATTTTATTTAATAACAAATAGCTCTAAATTTGAATTAATTTCTAACAGCACCTTAAATTTGCAAGTTTTGGAAAAACAAAGTTGTCAATTAGTTGGCATTATAAAAACTAAGCTAACTATAATTTTTAACAAATTTTTCCTAACCTAACAACCATCAATTCCTTCCAATTTCTTTTGCTACAAAAAAAAAAGAAAAACGAAATAGAAAAAAAGGAGAGAGAGGAGCAGCAGCAAGCCCAGCCCACTTTCCCTAAGGGCCCGTACCCCTTCATCCCCTTCCTCCGTACGCAGTGACGTCCTCCATGGACAGCGACCTGCGCTGTCACCTCCTCCACCCGATTCTCCCTCCCCCTCCTATATATCTATCCCCAAGGCTTGGAGAAAACCCTAGCCTAGCCCTAACCCTAGCCCCAGCCGCCACCAATCTCTCCTCTTCCTCCCCTCCATCTCCCTGCCACTTCTCTGAAGTTTCTGAACCATGCAACCACCGAAAAAACAGCCCTTTTTGGCTCCGGTGATCGCCGCCGGGAAGGCCTCCTCCTCGCTCCCTGACGCCGGGAATGGAAACGGTGTTCGATGGGCTTCCTCCCCATCCCCTCGGTTTGGGCGGGGACGAACCCCATCGCCAGCGCCATCTCCTCCATCGCCGGCCGTCGCCCCTGCCTGTCCGCTCGACCACCTGCTGCCCCGACCGCCTGTCCCTCCTGTTCCACTCGATGGCCCCTCGGGTGAGTTCCCCTCCCACCTTCCTCCCTCTCCGCTACTCACCCCACCGCACCAGCACAGCACCCCACGGCGCCCCCTCCGGCGAGCGCATCACTGCCAGGCGACCATCGATCTGTTCCATGTCCGCTCGGGTTCAGTAGGCTGCAGCAAAGAAATTCAGTTAATCCCGCAAACAGCAACACATACCCCCCGAGGCCCCCCTCCCTAACACAACAGCCGCACCAGCCCAGTGGTTCTGCCCCCTTTGCGCGTCCAGGAGGTGGGGGGATCGAATCCCACCCCCTGCAGAATAAAACCACATTTTATTTTGCAAGGTTTTGGTACAGGAACTTCCAGCAAATCACACATAGGCCCCTGGTATTAAATCTAGACCCCTGAAATAATTTTTCCTAAGTCCCTAATGGATTAAAAATGGAAGATTTACACTAGATTTTGTAAATTGCATAAGAAATTCATCCCAACTCCAATTTTAACTTTTTAAATATGTTTTCTGTCCCAAATTAAATGTTCTATCCAAATATAAAATTTGTTTACTGTTTTGAACATTTTAAATTGGTGCAAAATTTGAAAACTTGTCAAATTCACTTAAACTTGCAAAATTCATAACTTGTTCATAAAAATTCCAAATTGCACAAACTAAATATGTTTTCCAATCAACTTTTCATGTACTTTCCAAATATAAATTTTGTTTGCTGTTTTGAATAATTTAAATTGCTGAAAACAACTGTTTCTTAATTAATGCACTTAAAATTGCCAAAATAATAACTTGCTCATTTTAAATCCAATTTCCACAAATGAAATATGTCTTCCATGCAAAATTAAACCACCTTTCCAAATATAAAATTTGTTTCCTGTTTTGAATAATAAAAATTGGTTAAGTGATTTAAATCTTGTTTAATTAATTTAATATTGTTAAATTCATAACTTAATCAACTAAAATTCTTTTGGGACATATAAAATATGTTTTCCAACCATAAAAGTATAAACTTTTGAAATATGAATTTGGTTTAATGCTTTGGACAATTAAAAATTCAAATAAGTTCATGTTTGAATTAAATTCATTTAATTCTTGCTTAAACTTGCTTAATTCATAAGTAATTCATTTGAAATCCTTTTTCAACAAGTGAAACATGTATTCCAACTAAAATCTTGTTTTCTTTTTAAATATAAACTTTGTTATCTGTTTTGAACAATTTAACATGATGAAAACAACAAATGCTTGTGTGACACCTTTAAGTAACCAAAATTTCCTAACTTAATGAATGAATTTCCAAACTTGTTAAACCTTATTTCTATTTGATTCTATTGTTGTTATTTTGTTGTTTTCTTCATACATGCATCATGCTAATTCACCTACACAAGTTGGTTAGTTGTAAAACAATTAATTCAACCATAATTCATGGGCTTTTCATATGCAATCCAATTGCATGTGGGTCCATTTAATCATGTTGTTATCTTGTCAACTAGTTTATTTCTATGCATCAATTAAACTATCAGGCATCATCCCATGTTTGTGCACCTATGCCATGTTATTGATTGTTTATCTTTCTGCATTGTTTGTTTGCTTCTTCTCGGATAAACGACGACGTTGAGACCGACGATCCTTACGACACCCCTTCTAAGGAGTTAGCTCAGTACCAGGCTACTGGGTTTTGCAGGCAAGTTATAACTCACATGAACCATCGTGTTCCTTTCAACATTGATTACCGATACTTTCCGTTGTTCTTTTCTGCTAGCCTTAGTGGTAGTTGTTTCTGTTACGAACCTATCACATGTATCCTTTAACCTTGATATTGCCTCACCTCCACTCCTATCACCCCTTGGTTGAGCCAGTGTCTTACTAGCATGCTTAGGTTGTTTTGCTCGAGTCTGTTACCCGTTACTTTCTGTTACTACTCTTTTATGTTCTGGGGGCTCGATGTTTAATCAATCAATCATGCTACTGTTATTGTTTAATAATAAATTTGATGATAAGGCACCGGCAGGAGGCCCAGGGTGGTTTTGAGGCCTGCTAGTGTCGACCCTAATAGGAAAAGGGTCTTGTCTACTGATCCATGATGAGCGCACTAACCGCATGTGGGAAGCGAGTATGGGCGCCCCCCTCAATTTGATTCGATTCGCATCTCGTCCAAATCGCCACACGTAGTTCGGGCTTTCCATTTGCTGCATGCATGATCTTGCGAGCCCAGGCCAGGGTGGAACTTTTGTAGTCGGCATTTAGGGCGGCGTGGTCTTCCAGTGCTATGAGGGTCCCCTTTTCTTCGTGGGGCTCGATTAGCCGCGCACGCACAGCACGTGGTGCTTTGGGCTTGATGCGAAGAAGAGTTGAGTTGTGTTGAGTGCCCCGCTTGGTGGAAGGGCCTTTCCATCTGGCGGGTTATTCATACGTGTACGGCCAAATTGGTGCAACCCTGCAGGGATAATCTTCTCGAGAAGCCGTGTTTTCCGCGGTTATGGATTACTTGGTGAAAGTACTGGCTAACAAGTACTCAGGACAACTTAAACCTAATGATTAACAACCTTACACCCAATGATTAACAACTTGACTAGTAATAGGCTTATTGACACAATAATATGAGCCATCATTAACTCAACTGTGTGAGTTATCCTCGGATTGCTTCTTTGGATAAGGGGCGAGATCCAGGATGGGTTTGCTTGAAGTTATCTTTCAGTTGGTTACAATCCTCGATCTTATCTCCATTCTGATAGCCGGAAGTGGTAGTAACTCTGTAGTTGGTTAGAGCAGCCAGTTGCAGCATCTTTTATATCCCCTTCCTTCCGTTGAACCCAAAGCATCTGTGCTTGGTGTTGACGGGCTACACTTTGGTGAACTGTGAGTCTTGCTTGCCAGTACGTTTATGTACTGACCCCTTTGGGGCTGTGGTTTCCGCAGACCTACGTTTCCGAGGATCTACATGGTGGCTACTACGTGGAGTATGACGAGACTGCTGACGAGTAGATAGCGGACCCGGGCAGGATCCGAGACTTCGTGGATGGGCTCCGTCTTTTCGTTTCCGGCCTCTTAGGCCTATTTGGTTCTTGTCTGTACTCAGACATGTTGAATGCTTCCGCTGTGATGTAATGATGTATTGTTGGGGCATGTGCCCTCTGAATGATTGTATTTGCTATTCTCTGCCCTAGTGAGGGCCAGTTGCAACTTATTTCAATCTTTTGTGTCGTAGAGATATGTTGTGATATCACTTGTTCCAATGCCGTTGACGTACCATGTGTGTATGTTTGAAGTACGTCAATGGAAGTATCCTGATTTCTACGGGATAGTTTACGTCGACGCTGAACAGATAGAGGTTGGTTGTCACACATACGTGTGTTGGCCTACTCGTAAGAGGACGCGGGTGCCGGTAAGCCCCGTAATCCAATCTACTACTGTTCAACGGAACGGCGAGTATCCTTTAGAAGTCCGGGTGCGACATATATTTTGCATAAGGAGTCAATTTAATAACATCAGTTAAAGGAAATTGCAAGAACAAAGGTTTCATCCATTCACAAAACTTGTTATACTGTTCTTCTTCTTTTGATTTATGTTTCTTATTAGGATAAGGCATTGGTTTTTGTACCCAAGGTTCTCTCTCATTACCATGTTTATTAGCAATAAAATCTTCCTTAGTGTACTTTGTATTTTTAGTTTGCTTTTCAGGTTCCTTTTCAATTTCTTCTTTATCAGAAGCATCATTCTTTTCATTACCACTTTCAGTTTCAGCATCAAAGATAGATATACTATTAGGATCTTTAGCAAGTTCAGAGGATTCTACAGAAGTTTTATGTTTCTTCTTATTTTTCTTCTTAGTATGAATAACATCATTATTAGTTTGCTAAGAATCTTGTTCAATTCTTTTAGGATGTCCCTCAGGATATAAAGGATCTTGTGTAGCAATACCACTTCTAGTTCTTATTTTATAAGCATGTTTTCTGTAGAAGCATTAACTAACAAATCTTTTTGCACTTTAGCAAGTTGATCAAATTGAGTTTGAACCATTTGAAAATGTTTAACAAGCATTTTAGCATCATTAGAGGTTCTTTCTATAATGCCATGCAAATTATCAATAGCTCTAGAGTT
The DNA here is from genome assembly GCA_028641055.1 of Alopecurus myosuroides. Lineage (NCBI taxonomy): Eukaryota > Viridiplantae > Streptophyta > Magnoliopsida > Poales > Poaceae > Alopecurus > Alopecurus myosuroides. Next base: position 72,297,895 of record CM054063.1, read on the forward strand.
TTCCATTAGGTGATTTTGCACTCTCATATAAAAATTATCTTGCTTAATAACATAATTATCAAATTCATCTAAGCATTGATCACGAGGTTTACTATAGGGAATATCTCTACTATCAAAATATTTGAGGGAGTGTACCTCAATGGGTGATGAGTGAGGTATTGTCTTACATAATTCTTCTATAGGTGGAAGATTCTTCACATCTTCAGATTTAATACCCCTCTCTATAAGAGATTTCTTGGCTTCTCTCATCACTTCATCATTTAATTCAATCATTCTCCTCTTCTTGGGTGTTGGTGTTGGTGTTGATACTGGAGCAGGTGTCGGCTCAGGCTCAACCATAGTCCAATCATAATGATTTTGGCTTATTTTAGCCATTAATTCCTCACCTTCATCTATAATTCTTTGCCTGAAAACACAACCAGCACATCTATCCAGGTATGTCCTAGATTCAACAGTTAGTCCATTATAGAATATATCAAGAAGTTTATTATCTTCTAGCTTATGCCCAGGTGTAGCCCTAACTAAAGAACAGAAGCTAGCCCAAGATACAGGCAATTTCTCTCCTTCCAGTTGCTTAAAGTTAAATATATTTTGTAAAGCAGCATGTTGAGCACTTGCCAGAAAATATTTCTGAAAGAAAGCATTAACCATACCAATAGGACTATCAATAGATCCCGGAGACAAATTATTAAACCAAGTTTTAGCTTCATCTTTTAATGAGAAAGGGAATATCTTAGTAACAAAGTATTTATGTTTCTTAAGATCATCAGAGAATAAACTACTCAAAGAGGAGAGCTCATTCATATGTTTCATAGAACTTTCATTTTCAGTACCACAAAAAGGTTCTTTCTCAACAATAGATATATAAGATAAATCAAGAGAGAAATCATAATCCTTATCCCTAATATTAATAGGAGAAGTGGCAAACTTAGCATCAGGAGATAATTTATATTTAACAGCACGACTTTCAATAAGACTTATACCACATCTTTATCCTTCATAGCATGTATTTCATCAATAAGATCATCATAAAGTTCAATACAGGAATCATCAAAATCATCACTAGGATTTTCTCTAAACTCAGGTGAAGCAGCAGGAGTAACAGTATTTTTATCAGGAGTTTCAGTGTTTGCAATATTTTAAGCTTTAGCAATAGTAGCATCTAAGAAAGGACCGAGAGAACCACTCTCATAAAGCGCAGTAGAAGCATCATCAAAAGTATCACAAGTATTTTCTGATTCAGCAGAAGTATCATGTGTAGCATGTTTATGTGGTGGTGTAAGCAGCTTACTCATAACAGACGGTGAATCAAGAGCAATAGAGGTGTTCAGAGTTGTACATCTTCTTTTAGTGGATGGTAATATAGGAACCCTTCCATCACGAGTCTTACCCATGATGAATGATTGGAAGTATATAATAGTACTCTCCGGTGGAGCTTGAAAATAAAGTTATGCTCCCCGGCAACGGCGTCAGAAATAGTCTTGATGACCCACAAGTATAGGAATTGCAACAGTCTTCGAGGGAAGTAAAACCCAAATTTATTGATTCGACACAAGGAGAGCCAAAGAATATTTGTGAGCCTTAACAAGTGAGTTGTCAATTCACCTGCACCTGAAAGTGGACTTGTTCATAGTGGCTTATCAGTAGTAACCGTTTTATAATAGCAGCAGTAGTGAAATAGTAACAGGAGTGGTATGAAAACAGGAGCAATAGTGTTTGAAGTAAACAGCGGGATTAAATACTGTAGGCATTGGGATAGACGGACGGGTGTTGCATGGATAAGATAGTTCATATAATGATCAAGTCATGGGCATTGCAGATAAATAAGATAAAACATGCAAGAACTAAGTAACCATAGGCATGTGTTCTGTAAATAGTCGTACGTGCTCGCAATGAGAAATTGCACAACATCTATTGACCTACCAACCCGTTTTCAGCGGGGCCTCAAGGGAACTACTGGTAATTAAGGTTTTCCTTTTAATAGAACACCGGAGCAAAGCATTAACACTCCGTTAACACATGTGATCCTCACATCACAGCCGTCCCCTCCGGTTGACCCAATTTCTGTCACTTCGGGGCCTCGGGTTCCGAACAACAATATGTGTAAACAACTTGCAGGTATGATCAAGAAACAATAATTATCATCGTGATTCAATAACATGTTCAGATATGAGATAATGGCACTCGGGCCCAAAGTGGCAAGCATTAAGCGTAACAAGTTGCAACAATGTCAATAGCACTAATAGAAGATACTAGGCATTATGCCCTAACAATCACGCCATTATTACATGAATGAACTCATCCAATCCCTACCATCCCCTTTAGCCTACAGCGGGGGAATTACTCACACATGGATGGGGAAACATGGATGGTCGATGGAGAGGCGTTGGTGATGACGGTGGCGATGATCTCCTCCAATTCCCCGTCCCGGTAGGGTGCCAGAACGGAGTTTCTGAACCCCGAAAAAGCATTCGCGATGGCGACGGAGCTACGGACTTCTTTCTGGAAAACTATCGAACCCCTCGGGTTTTAGGGTTGAAGGCTATTTGTAGTCGAAATGCGAGACCGAGGGGGGCTCCGGGTGGCCCACACCCCTAGGTGGCGCGGCCTAAGGGGAGGGGCGCACCAGGGGGTGGTATGGGCCCCCTCTGGCTCTTCTATTGGCCTCCTTCTGGCTCCCGGTGTCTTCTGGTGTTTTAGGACCAATGGGGACTTTTCTCGGCAATTTCCCGAAAGTTGATTTTTCTACGCAAAAACGAGACACCAAGGTAATTATGTTGAAAACAGCGTTAGTCCGTGTTAGTTGCATTCAAAACACACAAGTTTAAAGGAAAACAATAGGAAAAGTGTTCGGAAAAGGAGATACGTTTTCGACGTATCAAGTATTCTAAGAATTTGCTGGAATGAACCATGGGAGCATCCTTAAGCTTTGGTTTTGCACTCTTCTTGATCACATTATATGTAGCGTTCCCACATTTAAATAATGTAAGGACACCTGTTTTATTGTGCTAGTCCCTGGATCAATTGCTAGCACCATAGTACAAAATGAAATATCATGCAAATGCATCAAATTCTATTACATCGCATGATCCAGTCTTTAGAAAATAGTATTACAACTTGCATAGTCTTAGAAGACTAGCAGAAAACTAAGATATACAACGGAAGACATAGTACACATTGAGCCCATCTTCATGTGCCACGGGCAAAACATGTTGGCGATAGTCTCGAGATCCTAAACGAAATCCTCACTCGTCTTCAGAATCAACTGCAATATGGAATATGCAGCCACAAGGGAGTCAATACAATTTAATGTATTGGCAAGTAACACTATGGTGGATATAAATGGCAAGACTAATACTACATGCTTATTTGGCTGAGTGGAGTTTTGGCTAAGTTTGCATAAAGCCAGTTTTCTCCTATCTTTTATCATAAAACAATTACATCTATAACAGGTATCACTGATAGAAACCAGTGAACCTTAACTAAATTAAGGAGTACCTCTGATAGAAATCAGGGTAAACTCCTACCCTTGTTCACCCAACAAAATTTTATTATGAAGTTGGCATGATGAGATTCTTCCGTCATTCCTTGTACAGCTGCTCAAATTGTCCATGACCGGGGACACGGCTAAGATCTTAGTTTGTTGACTCTGCAGAGTTTGTGCACTTTCACCTTTAGACTCAAATCAGCCCAAACATCCTATACACCTGAGTGCATTAAGGAAATGAGAAGATTGAGACGAGATCTTTCAGAAGAAATTCCACCACCGTCAGGCTTGACCCGTTCCAACCTATACACCCTACATCTGCTAGTCAAGCACTGGTGAGTTCATTCAACTTAGTTGATCAAGACAGAGCCCATATGACCAAAGGTTGCACGGGAAGCTACTAAACTTAGAGGGACATTGTAATCTCTTTGTTCCTGGGTGGCCATCCTCAAGTGACAACCTCAAGTGGAATAACCCTTAGACAAGGGCCCTGAGGAAACACTCAACATAAACCAGTCTTACCACTTCCACCCTGGTGATTCATTAAACTTAGTAGTTTTATCCTTAACATCTAAATAAAACATTTGAAGAGCATAGCAATTCCACTAAGTTCAATGTGTTATATACTAGAAGGATATAGAAGGATGGCTACACACTACTTGGGATATTAGCATAGCATAATATAACTTAGTAAAAGTTCCTATCATGCATACTACTCAAAACTCTATAATGCATATAAAAATAATAGGTAGTTGATGGTGTGTTACTTGCCTTGTTGAAGTTGGTGAAGAAATCACACTCTCTTCACAAAAGATCGTTGCTCTCCATACAATCTATTCATTGAAAACAAAATAACAAAATAAACAACCATTCTACAAAACAATCATACAAGTGAAGAAAACATACAAAACAACCATCTTGGTAAAAGGGATGTAACCAAGTTGTCTAGGACAAGATCATGGTTTGAGTTTTGAAAGATTTATTCTTTCTTGGTTCCATATGTCAAGGAATTTCCAAGGGTTTACTTGAGATGGGCTAGGTTGAGTTTGTAGAAAACTAACTTTATTATAACCATACTTGTCGAGGAAGTTCCAAGAGTTCACTTAGAATAAACATATTACTTCTTCAACTAAAGTAATACATGCAAACACTTGGTCATATTCACCTTCAAAAATATTTGAGTGACTATGTTAGTATTTTCCATTGTGGTTAGGGTAGGTCTACTAACTTCATCATCAAAGGGAAGATATTACTAAGTCTTAGGTTTTCCATTTGGGTCAATGGTTGGACAAAAACAACTTGTTATTCTTTAACTTGTGTGGATGACTCCAAGTCTTCACATGCTTGTCTTCTTGAAGTTCATCTTCATGATTCTATTGTAGTCTCCTCCTTGTTGTGAAGCTTCTCTTTTTCTTGATAAATCTTCATGATCTCTCACTTCACTATTGGGTTTAGGTATGGGATGGGCACAAATACCACTAAGTCAAAATAGAGGAGAAATGAGACAAGAGGATAGAATGGGAGAGGTGAGTCTTCTTCTTCATTTCTTCATGTACTTGAACTTGATGGAGTATGCTTCAGATTGTTGTGGATCCTAAGTCATTTCTTCAATGATCTTCCTTGTTTCTCTTCATTTTGCCATCAAGTTGAAAGGAGAAGAATAGAAAAGGGAAGGAAAAGACTTAGAGAGAAATGGGTTTAATCTTCTAAGTGCTTCCACTTCTTGGAGATCCTTCTGAAGTTTGTTTTATTGGCTAAATCCTTCATTGCTATTCTATCTTCATGTTGAAAAATTTCTAGATGGTTAAGTCCTCCATTGCACTTCTTGGTTCTCACAAATCCCAACTTGGTGAAATCTTGAAGCAAGCATGGGGAGACAAGAAGTTGATGGAAACATTTGTACTAGTGTTTTTAGGTTCATTTGTTGGCTAAGTATAAGTTAAAACTTCACTAAGGACTTAGCCTTGGTTTCATATAGCCATACACACATAGAACCACTTAAGCAAAATATTTCCTAAGTCATTTTTAATATGGTGTGAAACATGTGTGTGATAACTTGGCCTAAAATACATGGGTATGGCTCATATGTGTCCAAAATTCTATGGCACTGGTTTCTATGGATTAAGGTTGTCATATGGAGCAACATTGCTTAAGAAAACATATTAAAATTATTTATAGAATTTAAACTAAGTCAAAATTGCTCAAATGGCCATATAATTCTAAAATCAATTTTAATCTGTTAAATTTTTATTTTGGGACAGAGGATATGAAATTACACATCCTAAGGTTTCCAAATATATTTTATTTACAATTTTTGGATTTGTAGAATTTGAATTATGCCAAATTTCATCAAACAAGCATATTTGAATTTGAACAAATTTAAGTTTGTCAAATTTGAATTTGGCCAGTGCAAAAAGTTTCTATATGTCAAGGGCATTTCAAAAAGTCCAAGATTGCTAAATTTGGGCTTAGGAATCAAAAGTTATGATAGATCTAAGGTGTAGGGGCTTTTTTGCAAAATTTACTATTTAATTTCTATTCCGGAAGAAAAACAGAAAATGGGCTGCTATTTGCTGCGCTGGGCAACAGATAAGTGGTGGGCCTGGGCCGGTTACGCGTTGCTCGAGCGGCAAATAAAGAACTTAACGCGCGCTGACTGGGCGACACACGGCGCGCTGTGGTTGGCTGGTACCGGTTCGTTTGAGTGATGTGTTTCTGCGCGTTGGATCTAAATCAAACAGCTCAGATTCAAAGGGGGTGGCTAGGGTTTACCTCCCGCCAGAAGTTGGTCGCCGGCGATGGCGGGGACGGTGGCGCGGGCTCGGTGCAGACGGCGGCGACGCTATAGGGGGTCTCTGGGTTCGGGGAGACCACAGAGATGCTCAGCGCGTCACGGGGAGTCCGTTGGTAGCGTTGGGGTGCTCCGAGGAGGTCCACGTTGACGCCGCGGTGGAGAATCCCGTGGCCGAGGAGGTTTGCGGCTCCGGCGAGCTCAACGTCGTCTCTCCTGTGCACAAAAGAGTGGGCCAAAGGGCCAGGGAGTACCACGGGGTCCAGGGGAGATGGATGGGAGGGGTCTAGCCCTCGGGGAGGTGCTCACCTTGCCGGAATCGGGAAAGCACGGCCGCGGCAAAGGATATCTCCGGCGAGCTATTTCTTCGGCGTCGGGGCACTACTAGGGAAGGAATTAGAGGGGAAATGATGCGGAGGGGAGGGCTTTAAGGGGCTGGAAACGGGGTAGCGTTTGATGATCGGAAACGGCCGCAATCAAGCAATTGATTTCTCTTCAATTCGGTTAGAAACAGCAGGAGGGAGGTTGATGACGAGGTGACGTCATCATGACGTCATCAATCCTTTTTTTTTCTTATTTATCTTATAATTTCTGTTTTATAAAACCAAACAACCTCATTTAAATTTCTAAAAATTTGTAATTAAATTATCTACCAAATAGAAACATTATTTTGATGTTTCCAACACAAATCATTTTTAATATTTTGTAATTAAAATTAAATCACTAATAGTACTTAATACAAATTTTAAAATAGAAAATGTAAATAAATGGAAATTGGGTTCTATAAAATTACAGATACCTTCTACTTTTCAAATGATATTTTTTAAAGTCTTTTCAACACATTTTCATATATTTATATTTTTAAAATATGTGTGAACACTAATAGTAACTTAATGCCATTTTGTAAAAAAAAGGAAAAAAAATAATTATTATTAAAGTGACTTAATAGAATATGGAGGAAAAACCCTAAGTCATTATATTGTTTTCAAGTCCTATTTTATGTTATTTTCAAAGCAAATTTTTTTATGAATACCACTTTATGTTTAAAACTTGGAATAACTATTAAGAATTATTATTAATATCTTTTGTTCTCATAAAATATTTTTGAGGCTTAGAACTTTATTAAGGGTTATAAATCTTTGATTTTTGTTGCCATAAACTATTTTCAAAGTAAAAGTTGATTTTAAAACATGTTATAAAATAAGGTTTTTTAGGAGAAAACAATTTCTTTGAATAATGAATAGTTATTTTGAATGGGCTTTTACAGTTTATGGAATAGAGGCATTATGGACTTTTATTTCCACATACATTGGAAACATGTATTGTTTTCTTTTGTTTCTTTCATATCATTTGGTATTTGGTGACTTGCTTTGTATGAAAACAAAAAGTTTCAAATTTTTGTGATTTTTGAGTTTTCCAAAAATCAGGGATGTTACAGACTACCACCCTTAAAAGAAATCTCGTCCCGAGATTTGGGAAGGTTAGAAAGAAAGATAGGTCTGGGTGATTGCTTTCCTGAAAAACTCGGGGGCTACCACCCTTGAAAGAAACTTTTGTGGATAGTCTATTTTCATTAGATTGGAGTGTAGATGGATTCCAGATTGGCTTGAGTAGAACTTTCCTTCGCGGTAAAGCTGTAGACCAACATAGATATGTTGAACTACCTTTGACACTGAGGGGTCACTCTTTGGGTCAAACAAAGGTCTTTGGGTTCCTCTCAACTTGGTCTTTTGATATTCTTGGCAATCTTCCATCTTGTTGTTGTCATCCTTGAAGGAAAACACCATGCTATTTCTAAAGAAATTCTCATGGTAGGCAAAATCTTCCATTGCTTGATAGCTCCAAGGTTGGCTTGATCCTCACCGAAAATAGTACATTTTCAGCAACACTAACATAGGTTCATTATTGTATTCTACCATTCTATGGTTCAGGTTTAACATCGTCATCTCTCTAATAGGTATGTCACTCAGATTTAACATTCCTTATAGCAAGAGTAATAATGTGAGTAGTCACCATGGGGGCCAATCCATGTTGCACTCAATCATTACCTTGTACTTGGATTGATGAATCTTGTTTAATAACACTAGGTCACCTCACTTGTCTAACAGAAAGTTTCCAATCTGTAAGACAAACTTGAGCTAACTACCATTTCTCAACTAGTGGGTTGCGTAAAACTCTTATGTAACACAAGCTGAATAGTTGTGTTTCTTCATTATTTCTTCTCTTGGTGTAGTTGGATCTGAAATCTTCATATCTCATGCAACTTTGAGTCAAGTTGTCTATCTTCACTTGTTGATTGGCTTGATGCTCCTTATGATGTAGTTGGCATTGATCATGGATGTGATTGTTCCTTCACACAAAAGAACAAAATCCTAAGATTTTGGCAATCCTAAATTGGATGGTTTGTGTCTCAAAAGGATAGAGGTTTTAGGACTCATGCTTCATACCAAATGACATCTCACTATGGTTGGTGAATGGGTATGGGATCTGGTTTGCTTAGCATGGATGTATAGAGATTAGAAAGAGAGCTGAAGGAATTTCTACCAGCAGGTCAAGGAAACTCATTTTACAAACAACACATAGAAAATATGTAGCCACACATTCATCACACCAAGCATCAAGGTTTTAGAAAACAAACTAATATTGTAATATCACACTCATTGGTATGATCAATATACTAACACGTTGACGTTTTTCTAACAAGGTAACTAGATTGGTGGTCTCATATCTTCATGAGTTCTTCAAAACCTTCTTTCAAAGTCTTGAGTTGTTCTTGATTGTTGTGAAGTCTATGTTTTTCTTCAAGTTCTTCAATAATCTTGAGTGTAGGTCTTCATGTGGTGAAAGTACTTCTTGCACTTCTTGGTATGATCATCAATATTCATGTCTTGAGGGTATTGAAGAGGTAGGTCATCTAGATTTTTTTTAAAGGTGAATAATAGATGCTATGATATGAGAAGAATTAAGATGATTGTTTTGTTTCTAGAAAGTTTGAACATAGAAAATTTTAAATCCTAGGGTCTTCTCCAAACTTAGGGTCTCGAATCCTACAGGCAACACAAGGCTCTGATACCATTTTGTAGCGTTCCCACATTTATATAATGTAAGGACACATGTGTTATTGTGCTAGTCCCTGGATCAATTGCTAGCACCACAGTACAAAATGAAATTTCATGCAAATGCATCAAATTCTATTACATCGCATGATCCAGTCTTTACAAAATAGTATTACAACTTGCATAGTCTTAGAAGACTAGCAGAAAACTAAGATATACAACGGAAGACATAGTACACATTGAGCCCATCTTCATGTGCCACAGGCAAAACATGTTGGCGATAGTCTCGAGATCCTAAACGAAATCCTCACTCGTCTTCAGAATCAACTGCAATATGGAATATGCAGCCACAAGGGAGTCAATACAATTTAATGTATTGGCAAGTAACACTATGGTGGATATAAATGGCAAGACTAATACTAGATGCTTATTTGGCTGAGTGGAGTTTTGGCTAAGTTTGCATAAAGCCAGTTTTCTCCTATCTTTTATCATAAAACAATTTCATCTATAACAGGTATCACTGATAGAAACCAGTGCCTCTGATAGAAATCAGGGTAAACTCCTACTCTTGTTCACCCAACAAAATTTTATTATGAAGTTGGCATGATGAGATTCTTCCGTCATTCCTTGTCCAGCTGCTCAAATTGTCCATGACCGGGGACACGGCTAAGATCTTAGTTTGTTGACTCTGCAGAGTTTGTGCACTTTCACCTTTAGACTCAAATCAGCCCAAACATCCTATACACCCTGAGTGCATTAAGGAAAGGAGAAGATTGAGACGAGATCTTTCAGAAGAAATTCCACCACCGTCAGGCTTGACCCGTTCCAACCTATACCCCCTACATCTGCTAGTCAAGCACTGGTGAGTTCATTCAACTTAGTTGATCAAGACAGAGCCCATATGACCAAAGGTTGCACGGGAAGCTACTAAACTTAGAGGGACATTGTAATCTCTTTGTTCCTGGGTGGCCATCCTCAAGTGACAACCTCAAGTGGAATAACCCTTAGACAAGGGCCCTGAGGAAACACTCAACATAAACCAGTCTTACCACTTCCACCCAGGTGATTCATTAAACTTAGTAGTTTTATCCTTAACATATAAATAGAACATTTGAAGAGCATAGCAATTCCACTAAGTTCAATGTGTTCTATACTAGAAGGATATAGAAGGATGGCTACACACTACTTGGGATATTAGCATAGCATAATATAACTTAGTAAAATTTTCTATCATGCATACTACTCAAAACTCTATAATGCATATAAAAATAATAGGTAGTTGATGGTGTGTTACTTGCCTTGTTCAAGTTGGTGAAGAAATCACACTCTCTTCACAAAAGATCGTTGCTCTCCGTACAATCTATTCATTGAAAACAAAATAACAAAATAAACAACCATTCTACAAAACAATCATACAAGTGAAGAAAACATAAAAAGCAACCATCTTGGTAAAAGGGATGTAACCAAGTTGTCTAGGACAAGATCAAGGTTTGAGTTTTGAAAGATTTATTCTTTCTTGGTTCCATATGTCAAGGAATTTCCAAGGCTTTACTTGAGATGGGCTAGGTTGAGTTTGTAGAAAACTAACTTTATTATAACCATACTTGTCGAGGAAGTTCCAAGAGTTCACTTAGAATAAACATATTACTTCTTCAACTAAAGTAATACATGCAAACACTTGGTCATATTCACCTTCAAAAATATTTGAGTGACTATGTTAGTATTTTCCATTTTGGTTAGGGTAGGTCTACTAACTTCATCATCAAAGGGAAGATATTACTAAGTCTTAGGTTTTCCATTTGGGTCAATGGTTGGACAAAAACAACTTGTTATTCTTTAACTTGTGTGGATGACTCCAAGTCTTCACATGCTTGTCTTCTTGAAGTTCATCTTCATGATTCTATTGTAGTCTCCTCCTTGTTGTGAAGCTTCTCTTTTTCTTGATAAATCTTAATGATATCTCACTTCACTACTGGGTTTAGGTATGGGATGGGAACAAATACCACTAAGTCAAAATAGAGGAGAAATGAGACAAGAGGATAGAATGGGAGAGGTGAGTCTTCTTCTTCATTTCTTCATGTACTTGAACTTGATGGAGTATTGTAAGGACCCCAGACCAGCAGTCTGAAACCCTACGTATGCATACATTCACGATCCCAGAAAGATCAGTCGTGAACAACATACAAAGTTGGCACACAGAAATACATCATCCATTACACGAATACATAAAGGTATTACACAAATATCACATGATCAAGTTTAACGCAACTGCCACATGGGGCAGGCAACTTATCAAACACAGCGGAAGACAAATAAAACGCAACGTAGTTGAGCCCAAGTCACGCCTTAACCTACAGGCTGCTGACCCGGAGACGATCCTAGTTCGCAAAGCCGTCAACTCCGTACTTCTCTTCATAGAACTCCTTCGGAGGCTCCTTCTCCAAATCTGATAAGTAGATACCAGGGGCGAAACCATAATGAGTACATTTGAATGTACTCAGCAAGACATCCATCATGTCACTTACTAAACATGCAAATATGCTTATATGGTGGAATAGGTAGGCTATAAATATGGTTCACTATCAATGGTGTTCATATATGATGACACCACAGTTGCAGTCAGGTTAATCTGTATCTTTGTTGAAGAAGATACTTCAGAAGAAAATAATATAGTTTTATTTCTCTTGTCGATATCACATGTACAAGAGGTTTTGTAAAACTTTGTTAAAGAATGTTTTCTCTTTGCAAAACTTCTTGGAATCAGCTTCCAGAATTCTTGCTTAGAGTAGAAAAGGTTTTCTTTGCAAAACATTTTGTTTTGTATCACATCATCTGGCTTTTCATCATCGACGATACCTCCACGGTATACGTTTTCCTTCCTTTCCGAACTTCACAAGTTCAACACTTCCTTTCCAAAATTTCCCTTTCAAAAACTTCCTTTTTGAAAACATTGACACAATGCTAGCTACATGGCCATTCAACTGTCCATATCCGAGGACGCGGCTTCTTCGAAAAAGTTATACTCTGCAGAGGTGTACACATCCACCAGATCCAGTACACCTCCCGTGAACAATCACGGACTGTAACAACAGTATGTAAACATCAGGTATCTGATCATAACCATCCACTATGTTCAAGCTAGAATATGCCTATCTCTCAGTTGAGTTTTACCACATCCCCGGCACCGAGCTAATCCCCGCCAAGCCAGGATGCCTCAGCTGATGCATCCGGAGGGAAAATTAATCCCACACTTTATATGTCTCCACGACATTCGGTTCAGAGGATCGCATCCCCTATAGCACATTGAGATAGCACACACTAATAAGAACAAACTTCAAGTTAAGCCCCTTGCCCATGTTGGGGTAGGGTGGCAGTACGGTAAAGGTTGTCCGGCGAAGACTAGGTTATGTGTCATTTTTTAAAACACCACTTTCTCAAAAATGACCATTTCCACATTCCTCCGGAGAACAAGGATCCGCCTTTTCTCCGGGTTTTTCCGTAAAGCCTTTGTTTTGTAGAATCCCAATTTTAGGGTGTCCACTTAGGGACTAGTATATTTGATGGTAATAAATACCATAGGGTGGCTTATGGGCTTGGTATTACCAAGTTTAACTATTGGCATGATAGTAACCCATAATATAGTATAGTAGTAAATTCCACATCAAAAATAGTTTTGATAATCAAGTTTTTGTAAAACTTCAGAGGTAAAACATGCATGATAGATAATGATAAGTATTGTATCAGCAAGCATCAGGATGGCTTGCCTGGTATCTCCTTGTGTCCCTGGTTTTGGAGTGACTGGAACTTGAAACAGAGCTTCCCGACACTTCCTTCCTCTTCGTTTTCTAACGCCGTAAAAGGAATAAAGGACACACATTCAGAACCAATCAAGGCAAGCAACCATACATAACAATACATACAGCAAGGAAATCTAATAATAACAAAATCACTCAATTATTAATTGAGGCAAACAATCAAACAATCCTACTTGGCAGAAATGCCATTTAACAAGACAGCTCAAGGTTGGAGGAACATATCTCACAACCTTAATATCATGGATTCAGTGGGTGTGCCACTCTCATACCAAGATATTAATAAGCCCAAAATACACTTAGTTTCACAAGGGTGAGACTACTAAAAGTGTATAAAACATGCACAATAATAAGCATGGCAATGGGTCTATCAACCACACCACAAAAAGAATAAGGTAGCTACTCTGCTAAGCCTAAATTCCCATCAAGAATAAATGAAACACATGATTTGTAAAAGTTACTTTTACAAATCAGTGAGCCTACACAAATGTAACAAGGTAATAGACTCATCACAAAACACACAATTTCTCATAGTGAGAACAATAGAAACAATGGCTAAAAAGGAGGAATCCTATAGACATGTTTCTACTAAAAGTTTGCTATGCAAGCATGCATAATAAGTAAAGTAATAAAATGCAAACAAGGAACCATGTTATCATAATGGGAAATGAAAACATGTCCTCATGCAAGGATACACAAATATCTACCAAACACAAGTTGGCAGAAAAAAATAATTCAATACAAAAACTGCTAAGGAAACTAGTACTACTCAAGCATGAAGAATCAATGGATGAATTTCAATCAAGTAATTGAAATACAACCAGAGGGTCCATGTCATAAAAACAGTAGTGAAAAACATATATACTTGCTATAACAAAAATATCCCATTTAGCAAAACAATGCATCCATTTGCAGGGCAACTCCTACATACTAGTAGTAAATAAAAAAGGGCATTACTAGAGGAATCAAACAACACTCCAAAGATGGATCTTTCCTAGCAAGCCACACATGATTACAACCACTTACAAACAGAATCATACCCATTTTTGTTTAGCACAAAAATTCCCAAAGCAAAAATACTAGGCACTCACTAGTTAGAGAACTATATAAAAGAAATGCATCTAGTTTGGGGGAAATAATGTTTCCACCAAGAATGCAATGAAACCAGTGGGTGTTCCACTAGCATAACAAAGCATTAAGAGGTCACAAAGCCTCTGGTCATACTTGACAAAAATTAGCAAAAACCTAAACTAGCACCTAGTGCAATAACAATACTAGCAGAAAATAATAGGGTGCAAAAATAAGCAAGGCAATGCTACTCATGCTATTGTTTTCACACATGTGAAAACTTTAGGGGTCAAGTACTCATAACAACCTTATCAAAATGCTACTGGTCCTATGAACATAATACAAAAATATGTGGCTACACAACCACAAAAACTTATGTCAAAAATTCCACACATGAGGGAATTTTTCCATAACATTTTCATAGTCATGACAAAGCTACTCATGCTTTTCTACCAATTCAAATGCAAGCTAGCAGAGGTGATACTAACAAAATATAAGTATCAACATGGTACTGAATCTAATATCTCAACACAACAATTCAATCACTTGCACACAAATTAATCACTCAAAAATTATATGCAAGTAATAAGCTAGAGATAAACATATGCAACTAATATAAATCCTATCTCTTCTCCACTCAAGTCCACACAATAATAACATGCTAAAATATCTAAGTAATACTTAGAAAGCAAGTTCACACAACTTATACATGCTAGAAAACAATATTGCAACACAAAAATATAATCACAACAATTAATTACCTAAAATGCCAAAATGGCAGAAATATGCAAAACAAGGATCTGTCCACAAAATTTTCTAGGATGCTCTAAAAATTAAACCCTTCTAGGTTTGGATAGCCCTAAACATATACAAGACCATCCAATTGAGTTTGCATCAAAAATCATTTTTAATTATTTTATAAAAATCACCAAAGTGCTCTCTGGTGTTTTACCAAATTGCATGCCATTTCAAAAATACAATGAATTTGGAAACGAGGTTAATTGCTCCTGTTAGGAAATTTCAAGAGCTTTCCAATGCAATTGGCCTCACTTCATTCTGAGTTGTGAAATAAAAATGGTGCTCATTTTGGTGTTTCTGGTAGCTGTTACCAAAACATTTTTCATTTCAAAACCATTCATCCAAAAGTAGATCTACAAGATGGATGTGGTTTAGATTTAGTTTATGTACCACTGTGAATTTTAGTTTGGTCAAATTCATTTGTTTGGTTAGGTTTTAAGGCCAAAAGCAACCATGCTAGTTTTCTGTAAAAATAAAATTGGAAAAGAAGCATTATTGGGCCAGATCCAGAGATGGGCCGGGCAGATCCATTCTTACCGCGGGAAAACCTAGCTAACGACACTGACCCGCGGGCCAGGCCGCCACGGGGGCATCCACGCGGCACAGCGTGGCCCCACGCGCCAGTTTGACTGCCCAGCGCGGGTCAAGGGGAGCTGACACGAGCATGACCTCGTGGTGATGTCACTCGCCGGCGGGAGGTTCTCCGGTGAGCCAAATTCGAGCGATTCCGGCCACCTTTCTGCGAATTGAAACCACCTACGGTTAGCGTACGACGAGGGGAACCACCTAGGGGTAGCCTCGCTTCCAGGAAGCAACCGTAGAGTGGCCGGCGACGACGCGCGGCGGCGGCCGAACAACTATCGCGACGTGCGGACGAAACCGAGGGAGAGGGAGGGGGGAAAAAGGTCGGCGTGGTTGCCTTTCTCACCGTGAACGCCACGGAGGGCTCGTAGAGGACAGAGAGGGAGCTAATCGGCGGGAATCCCTCGCCGGAGTCCTCCCGGAGCCGAAGAAGGAGGGGGATGGCGCGGGGTCCCTGCTGCGTTTCGCCTCGATTCTTCTGGCAGGGGCGCTCAGCAAGACAAGGCGGAGAGGATGGGCTCATTGGCGACCGGCGGCGAGCTCATCCACGGCCAAATCGACGGGGAGCTTTTCTAGGGTTTCGGTTTTTGGGGCAAAAGCACAGAGAGAGAGAGAGCTCGAGTTCTAGGGGAGAGAGAATCATGTGGGAGTTTCAGAGGTGCACATGGGGGGCCTCTTATCCTCCTTGATGCCTTCCAATCGAAGCAAACTCTAGGTGTTCTGTAACTACAGCATGGCTAGAGGTAGAAGATGACTGGGATTTCATCTAGGTCCCTGCAAGTTTACAAGTGGGTCCCTGTCCTTTCTGAAAAAGCTTGTTTTCACCAATCAAACAAAGTCAAAAATTAAAATCCTTTTGCCCAAAATTCTTATTTGTTGAGATGCACAACATATGTGAAAATTGGCTCAATTAGATAAACTTCATAATTCAAAGTTGTTCAAATTTGAATTCTGACATAAATGGACATTGAATTTATTAACCTACTTAGAAGCTTCCAAAAAATATAATTTTTGGCACACATTCCTCATTTGATGTGTTCCTTATGTGGTAGAAAATTCAAGTCATTTAGAGTTACTTCATAGAACAAACTTGTTCAAATTTCAAAAAGGTGCTGTCAAGAAAACAGGGGTTTTTGGCAACTTAAATTATTCAAAAACTTGTGCCCTTTTGGCTTTCATCCTTATTTATGATATAGAGAATGTGGTATTTATTTCATGGCATTTGGAAAAAGTTTGTAGAACAAACTTGTTCAAAATCCCAATTGTTGCTGTGGAGAAAAACCATGTTTTCAGGACTTTAATGGATTCAATTTTTGGTCTCCTCTTGTGTGTGTTCCTTATTTGATATAAGGAAGCAATGGTATGAATTTCAGATCATTTGATGGAAGTTTCCAGAAGTAACTTGTTTTAGTTTTCTGTTTCTAGAAATACTGGAATTTAAATTTAATAAGGCATTTGGCTTTTCTTTAATAATGTTTTGCCAAAATATTTATATGACTAGAGATAGCAAGTCAATGCTCTCCAATACTTTGTTTTTAATCTTGCAAGGTTGGAAAAACATTTGATAAGATTTTGGTGAAGCATTTAAGAATGCCTCTTTTTCTGATAATCTTTTAGGGAAATTTTATTAAGTGTTTCCTCTTTCTTAATTTAGGTCTTGGAATAATATTCAACAAGTATGAGATTCATAAGATGTTTTTGGAAAACTCTTTGATCAATATTTACTTTAGAAAATATTGCCAAGGTCATTGGAACAATATGTTGAATATTTTGTTTTCAATTTCTTAGCCATGTAAGTTTATATAATTAGTTTGTTTAGTTGCACTCAAACAAATACAATCAAAGTTTAATTGTCACAATCAAAGTTTAATTGTCAAGCCATTAGCAAAACAACTGTGTTAACAGGTATTCCAAAATTGGGATGTGACAGGTCTTCCCCCCTTAAAAAGAATCTCGTCCCCGAGATTCACAAGCGAGGACTAAGGGAGGGCCAACAAACACCATGTTAGTGTTGGAGTGCCGGTGCTTCCCCCCTTTGACTTTTCTTGGGAGGTGGGGTACATCCCTAAATTAGTGAATTCACTATTAAAAGAAGTACACCAGTACTTGTTTTAGGTCCAAAACTTTTGTTTCATAGTTTGACAAAAATTAAGGTTAGTGCAGAACTACCTGGAAATGTACCGTAAATTTACATGAGTTCCTAGCTATATCCCACATCTTACATGACACATATGGAGTGGCGTACCACTCACATAACATGGTACATAATAAGCTAAAAAATATAGCTTGTGGGTGCAAAGGTTAGGTTGCTAAGGTAAAATAAACAGACAGAATAATACCCATGGCAGTGGGTATTACTCACCACAAGCAACTATCACTTAATGTGTTCATGATTTTAGTTGGATGTTTTAGTTTCATAAGATGCTCTTAAGCACAATCATAACACCAGTATAAACTCATGCTAAGGTAAAACATTTAAACAAAATCCAATAAGCAAGCAAACAACACCACAGATGAATAGACTATTTATTCACTAGGTTATTGTTTATTAGAGGTTTTGGAACCCATCAATCATGAACAATTAGCAAACAACCAGTAGCTAAAAACCAATTAATCCAATCATAAAGATACTCTAACACACCATCTTTACACAAGATGAAACTCCTATTACACAGGCATAAAAACAGGACTGCACAAATAACACACTAGTATGAAAAAAAACTACACCAGCATGCTATAAGAGATAATCATATCCTATAACCATAGAACATGAAACTAAAATAATTCATGGCATGATAACAGAATTAATAACTTCCTAAACATGCTATATCAACACATATACTCATAAAATAAAAAGAGGGTAATACTAGAGCAAAAATCACCATTTTCTAGTGGTGAAACTAGTTTCACTCTACAGAAGCAAACAATGTTAATATGATGCTTAATTTTAAACAAGCAAGTAAAGATCATAAAATGTACCTAATAACAGTACACAAAACTTACTCATGTTAGTAAGCACAAGCACCAAAGTAATTCTATGTATCAACCATTAAGCATGCAGAAATTTCTTCTAGCAATTTCTGTTTTCTTTAACCAATTACTAGAAGATAAGCAAGGTATAAATTACACAACCAGTAGCTATGCAATTAATGAAAAGTTATCTAAACCTTTTCAAAGATCCATACACTCAATTTAAAATTATTCACAAACAATCTACCAATCAAGAGGAATTTATTTTATTTGCGAACAATTTAATTTTAGCGCATGATAGTGAAACATTTCTTAACATGATACCCCTAAGGAATATTATGCTAACAAAAGGATCACACCTAAACATATTAGTATTTACTAATACTAAATAAACTTCTCACTTGCATAAGTGAAAAGAAACGATTATATTTCCCATGGTGGAAAATAGAAATCAATCACATAGTGAAACATGCTATTTTCACACATGTGTATGGTTGGGGATTTTCATCCTCAAGCCAAAATGCAATGGGACCAGTGGGCTATGGCCTATTAATACCAAGTAAAAATAGGTACTAAGCCTCTGGTTACTCATGAAAAACTTTGCATACAAGATAAAAATATAAGGCTATTTAATCTAGTGAAACAATACTAGTGCATATTGATAGCAATTCTTACACATGCTTTACTATTAAGAGACATGCAAGCTAACATAGGTACAAGCATCAAAATAACAGTACCTAAATGTTACTTTACTCAAAGAACACATAGCACAAAATCTACTACGAAAGTATATACAGATCTAGTTCTCACAATATTTCCAAATAATAAACTAGAAGGTAACAAATGCTATTCATTTTTGTTCGAGTTTTCCAATCATGCACACACTTTCTAGGGTATATTTATTGTAATAAAACAACATAATAACAAGTACTAACAACTCCATATAAGTTAGGAAGCAAGATTGAATAAAACACAAATTTATTTCAATCAAGAGCACACAAAGAAACAACAACAGGAAAACTGTTGTTTTCCAGATCTATCATAACCATTCCATCGTTCACTTAATTTCTAAACCCCGAATTTCATAGTACCTACAATGTCTACTAAAATTCGGTTTCCAAAGTAGATACACATGATATCCTATTGACTAGTAAACGAATAGGTCATTATTTTATTTTCTCGTGACTTCTCCTTTTTACCAACTAGATTAAAAAGTGTCGTAAGTCACTTAATTCTTTGGTTTAGAAAGAGTTGTAAGTAGTTTGCATGCTTTGGTTAGGTGTCAACCTAAGATTAGGCAAAGCATGTTAGTCTTATTAGCTTTCTATTTAATCATGTTTGTCCGACAAGATACGACTAGCGTCATCGTACGTCGAATATTGAATTGTGCTCTTTGGATTGGCTTTTGAGGGGGTTGCGCATCATGGCATGTGAAGACTTCTTTTGTACCTTTCTCCAGAGGAGGGAGGTATATAACTTTTTTTTAAAAGGGATTCTCTAGTTTGGTCTTTTAAAAGGGGACATAAAAAGGTGCGACATATAGCCAACCGAGTAAAAAGAGTCCTTTTCAAACAGACAAAACACAGAGGTTTTGGTCAGTATTGGTTGGTTTTCTTCACGCATTTTCTTCTTTAAAGGTTGTCGTTGTTGGAGCTTTATCTGTTGGAGTGAATCACTGGTAGCAATGCTATCAGCTCGTGTGGCTTGATGGTCCTCTATTATTAGGTCCAATGGTGCTTTCATTAATGGTGGTGGTTCACGACGGGTGGCATTTCGAAGCGAAAACAAATATAAGCCTAAGCAACAAATTCTTGTTTTTGAATACTATACAAACATTTTTGCTTGCAAAAATTTAACACGAGGCGATTCAAAAACAAGAGCGGGGCAATCACAAATTTGCAAAACTTGAGCACTCCGCAAACATATAGAAGCCTAGATGAATCAAAATCTACACCACACAATAGCACAAAGTCCTACGGACACACATAAGCAAGCCATAACACACAAGCAAGGCTCCATTGGAGCTACGTAGGGGGAGGCGACTCATGGGTAATCGCTAAATTACTCCAAACTAGACTGATCCAAAAGTCCTAGAAGTGGCTGAAGAACTATATCTACTTCTGACCCTCACCACTGTAGAGCTAGGCAATTATTTTGGTCTTCTCGGGACATCGGCAAGTATAAAAGTTTTTGTATGAAAACAAGATAAATAGAAGTAAAGTTTTGATAAAACTTTATGCAACAATCTGTTTTTGAAACTCCAACTATTTTCTGGACAGAAAACTTCAAAGACGGGAGATGTTTCAAAAACAGAGCGGAGCAGTTGCAAACAAGTAAGAAATAGACTCTTAACCGAGAGACAAACCAACTCTATAAGGCCCGCCCTTCGAATCACTGTTCAAGGACGCCCTTAATATGCATTTATAATCTTTTGAAAAGATAATAAGGAGGGGAAAATATACTAAAATTCCCTTAGATAAAAATAATGCAGATAGTAAATAGGTTTTTACTCAAAAATACTTTTCTTTCCTATCTGACGTCCATGCTAACTAAGGTCTCCTAAGGTCAGGATGGCTCTGATACCAACTCTGTAAGGACCCCAGACCAGCAGTCTGAAACCCTACGTATGCATACATTCACGATCCCAGAAAGATCAGTCGTGAACAACATACAAAGTTGGCACACAGAAATACATCATCCATTACACGAATACATAAAGGTATTACACAAATATCACATGATCAAGTTTAACGCAACTGCCACATGGGGCAGGCAACTTATCAAACACAGCGGAAGACAAATAAAACGCAACGTAGTTGAGCCCAAGTCACGCCTTAACCTACAGGCTGCTGACCCGGAGACGATCCTAGTTCGCAAAGCCGTCAACTCCGTACTTCTCTTCATAGAACTCCTTCGGAGGCTCCTTCTCCAAATCTGATAAGTAGATACCAGGGGCGAAACCATAATGAGTACATTTGAATGTACTCAGCAAGACATCCATCATGTCACTTACTAAACATGCAAATATGCTTATATGGTGGAATAGGTAGGCTATAAATATGGTTCACTATCAATGGTGTTCATATATGATGACACCACAGTTGCAGTCAGGTTAATCTGTATCTTTGTTGAAGAAGATACTTCAGAAGAAAATAATATAGTTTTATTTCTCTTGTCGATATCACATGTACAAGAGGTTTTGTAAAACTTTGTTAAAGAATGTTTTCTCTTTGCAAAACTTCTTGGAATCAGCTTCCAGAATTCTTGCTTAGAGTAGAAAAGGTTTTCTTTGCAAAACATTTTGTTTTGTATCACATCATCTGGCTTTTCATCATCGACGATACCTCCACGGTATACGTTTTCCTTCCTTTCCGAACTTCACAAGTTCAACACTTCCTTTCCAAAATTTCCCTTTCAAAAACTTCCTTTTTGAAAACATTGACACAATGCTAGCTACATGGCCATTCAACTGTCCATATCCGAGGACGCGGCTTCTTCGAAAAAGTTATACTCTGCAGAGGTGTACACATCCACCAGATCCAGTACACCTCCCGTGAACAATCACGGACTGTAACAACAGTATGTAAACATCAGGTATCTGATCATAACCATCCACTATGTTCAAGCTAGAATATGCCTATCTCTCAGTTGAGTTTTACCACATCCCCGGCACCGAGCTAATCCCCGCCAAGCCAGGATGCCTCAGCTGATGCATCCGGAGGGAAAATTAATCCCACACTTTATATGTCTCCACGACATTCGGTTCAGAGGATCGCATCCCCTATAGCACATTGAGATAGCACACACTAATAAGAACAAACTTCAAGTTAAGCCCCTTGCCCATGTTGGGGTAGGGTGGCAGTACGGTAAAGGTTGTCCGGCGAAGACTAGGTTATGTGTCATTTTTTAAAACACCACTTTCTCAAAAATGACCATTTCCACATTCCTCCGGAGAACAAGGATCCGCCTTTTCTCCGGGTTTTTCCGTAAAGCCTTTGTTTTGTAGAATCACAATTTTAGGGTGTCCACTTAGGGACTAGTATATTTGATGGTAATAAATACCATAGGGTGGCTTATGGGCTTGGTATTACCAAGTTTAACTATTGGCATGATAGTAACCCATAATATAGTATAGTAGTAAATTCCACATCAAAAATAGTTTTGATAATCAAGTTTTTGTAAAACTTCAGAGGTAAAACATGCATGATAGATAATGATAAGTATTGTATCAGCAAGCATCAGGATGGCTTGCCTGGTATCTCCTTGTGTCCCTGGTTTTGGAGTGACTGGAACTTGAAACAGAGCTTCCCGACACTTCCTTCCTCTTCGTTTTCTAACGCCGTAAAAGGAATAAAGGACACACATTCAGAACCAATCAAGGCAAGCAACCATACATAACAATACATACAGCAAGGAAATCTAATAATAACAAAATCACTCAATTATTAATTGAGGCAAACAATCAAACAATCCTACTTGGCAGAAATGCCATTTAACAAGACAGCTCAAGGTTGGAGGAACATATCTCACAACCTTAATATCATGGATTCAGTGGGTGTGCCACTCTCATACCAAGATATTAATAAGCCCAAAATACACTTAGTTTCACAAGGGTGAGACTACTAAAAGTGTATAAAACATGCACAATAATAAGCATGGCAATGGGTCTATCAACCACACCACAAAAAGAATAAGGTAGCTACTCTGCTAAGCCTAAATTCCCATCAAGAATAAATGAAACACATGATTTGTAAAAGTTACTTTTACAAATCAGTGAGCCTACACAAATGTAACAAGGTAATAGACTCATCACAAAACACACAATTTCTCATAGTGAGAACAATAGAAACAATGGCTAAAAAGGAGGAATCCTATAGACATGTTTCTACTAAAAGTTTGCTATGCAAGCATGCATAATAAGTAAAGTAATAAAATGCAAACAAGGAACCATGTTATCATAATGGGAAATGAAAACATGTCCTCATGCAAGGATACACAAATATCTACCAAACACAAGTTGGCAGAAAAAAATAATTCAATACAAAAACTGCTAAGGAAACTAGTACTACTCAAGCATGAAGAATCAATGGATGAATTTCAATCAAGTAATTGAAATACAACCAGAGGGTCCATGTCATAAAAACAGTAGTGAAAAACATATATACTTGCTATAACAAAAATATCCCATTTAGCAAAACAATGCATCCATTTGCAGGGCAACTCCTACATACTAGTAGTAAATAAAAAAGGGCATTACTAGAGGAATCAAACAACACTCCAAAGATGGATCTTTCCTAGCAAGCCACACATGATTACAACCACTTACAAACAGAATCATACCCATTTTTGTTTAGCACAAAAATTCCCAAAGCAAAAATACTAGGCACTCACTAGTTAGAGAACTATATAAAGGAAATGCATCTAGTTTGGGGGAAATAATGTTTCCACCAAGAATGCAATGAAACCAGTGGGTGTTCCACTAGCATAACAAAGCATTAAGAGGTCACAAAGCCTCTGGTCATACTTGACAAAAATTAGCAAAAACCTAAACTAGCACCTAGTGCAATAACAATACTAGCAGAAAATAATAGGGTGCAAAAATAAGCAAGGCAATGCTACTCATGCTATTGTTTTCACACATGTGAAAACTTTAGGGGTCAAGTACTCATAACAACCTTATCAAAATGCTACTGGTCCTATGAACATAATACAAAAATATGTGGCTACACAACCACAAAAACTTATGTCAAAAATTCCACACATGAGGGAATTTTTCCATAACATTTTCATAGTCATGACAAAGCTACTCATGCTTTTCTACCAATTCAAATGCAAGCTAGCAGAGGTGATACTAACAAAATATAAGTATCAACATGGTACTGAATCTAATATCTCAACACAACAATTCAATCACTTGCACACAAATTAATCACTCAAAAATTATATGCAAGTAATAAGCTAGAGATAAACATATGCAACTAATATAAATCCTATCTCTTCTCCACTCAAGTCCACACAATAATAACATGCTAAAATATCTAAGTAATACTTAGAAAGCAAGTTCACACAACTTATACATGCTAGAAAACAATATTGCAACACAAAAATATAATCACAACAATTAATTACCTAAAATGCCAAAATGGCAGAAATATGCAAAACAAGGATCTGTCCACAAAATTTTTCTAGGATGCTCTAAAAATTAAACCCTTCTAGGTTTGGATAGCCCTAAACATATACAAGACCATCCAATTGAGTTTGCATCAAAAATCATTTTAATTATTTTATAAAAATCACCAAAGTGCTCTCTGGTGTTTTACCAAATTGCATGCCATTTCAAAAATACAATGAATTTGGAAACGAGGTTAATTGCTCCTGTTAGGAAATTTCAAGAGCTTTCCAATGCAATTGGCCTCACTTCATTCTGAGTTGTGAAATAAAAATGGTGCTCATTTTGGTGTTTCTGGTAGCTGTTACCAAAACATTTTTCATTTCAAAACCATTCATCCAAAAGTAGATCTACAAGATGGATGTGGTTTAGATTTAGTTTATGTACCACTGTGAATTTTAGTTTGGTCAAATTCATTT